>VZSE01005025.1:7730-19223 GCA_013398275.1 Promerops cafer | reverse complement strand
GCAGATTTCCCCGGGCAGCTGCTCTTCGTGGCAAATGATGAGCCACNTTCCCCGGGCAGCTGCTCTTCGTGGCAAATGATGAGCCACGAGAGAACCGTTTTCTTGTGGAGAAGTCTCCATAACATTAGCAAGAGGGACTTCTCTCCCCGAGTGAACTGATGAAAGACTATTCTAGAGGTGGTAAACTGACTGAAAATTTTGGGTTTTGTTTCTTTACATTGTCAATGGGAAAGAAAAGGTTGTAGGGGGAGGAGAAGGTTCTGAAGGTCTTGTTTTGATTTTTATTACTCTTAGTTACTGTCAATAAACCTTTCTTTATACCCTTTAAAAGTTTTGAGCCTGCTTTGCCTTTCTCCTAATCCTGTATCTCACAGCAAGACATGAGTAAGTACGTTCTAGTGAGTACACTAGTACATTAGTGTTTGGCCAGCACTAAAACCATCACACTAATTAGTGCGTTGGCAGGGAAATCTCAAATTAGTGAACCCAAACCACTACAACCTATTACTGACTTGATTATTCATGGAATCATAGAATGGTTGGGATTGCAAGGGGCCTTAATGATCACATCCTGGTATACTACGGTGAGACAAGGTACAAGTCTAGCAAATTTCTAGAGACTCAGATATTTCTGAAAAAATATATCTTGCTTTCTGAAGATAAATTGAACTGCCATCTCCTTTGGTCCTTCCTCTGTTTTTTTTCTCTTTTTCCTTGAGCATGTACATATGTTACCAACCATTAAGCCTTTATTTCCTCCTGAAAATTGCTGCGTAGCCCATAATGTCTTACTGGTACTGAATTCAGTGATAGAAAAAACTAAAATTTAATTCTTTCAGTCATCGGTTGGATAGTTAGATGGGACTGCAACAGTTACCGAGGGAGAAGACTTTGCAATAACTTGCAGCTGATTCAAAAGTGACACTGATGTCTCTAAAGGATTTGATGATGCTGATCTATCAACATTCTATTTTGGTTGAAGGGGCTGCAAGCCATATGTCCTGGTTTCAGTCAGGACTAGTTTAATTTTTTACAGTACCTGGGAGGCGTAGTGGCCAAGGCCTGGATGTTATTCTATACTGATGCCTAAAGATTTATTGCTTTTTATATATATCTGTAGCTTTGTAGATTTTAATATATAGCTGTATAGTTTCTAACACTTTGTCACTTTAGCATAGTAGTTGAACTTTCTCACATATTATGCTACCTTCTTGGAATTCTGTTTAGTCTTGCTTTTACTCTAGCAAGGACACTTTGTTTTGCACCATATATTGTAGACATAATAAAATGTAGGACTAAAAGATTGGGAGGCGGGCTTTCAATGGGTCAGAACCTGTGGGGAAATTACCTAACCAACTGCTCTTCTAATTGGATGATATTTGTTAGATATACTAATTAATTAACCTCATAAAAATTGTATGAATCTGATTCCACGTGTGCCCATAGCCATGGGGGCACCTGGAAGCTTCCATTAAAGACCTGCTTTTTATATTATCTATATTAAAATTGTCTGGAAAGTGTTTTTTCTTTCTCGATTCAGGCAACAATACAAGAATAGGTCTGTTATGGCAAATTTATCTTAATTCCCACGCTTGAACATTTGATTGGTTAGGGTCTTAATACCGCCCATCTCACTGGCCAATGATATGTCTGCATTCAGGATTGAATGGGATTGGCTGGGGTGTCCTGTTTGAGTTTGAATCCAACCTATCATTGTCTTACCCGGGGACCTGTTTACTTCTACTCTTTAACGTACTAGGCTGGTCGAGTTGGGGTCTGTTATGGCCAAATTGATCTGTGCAGCTTACAGACCAGCTGTAGCTGTCACAGTTCCCTCTTTTTCTGTTAAAAAATGCAGTGTTCTTTGTCATCCTCTGCAGGTGCCTTGCAGACAAAATGACAAAGACGGCATGATGACACAGATGATAAACCTAGTTTGAATAAGACTTTCCACCCAACTCAACAAGCCTAGCCCTCCCCAGCTAGTGATGTATCCCATGTATCATTGGAGTCATAACATTCACATCCAGGAGCTGTCAAACGGGATTACCAGCAATACAGGTTTTCAAGATGGGGCACGTTCCACGATGGCCTGTCCTGTTGGTGAGTGGGGAATACCAGTGTGGTGTAACACATCCCAGAGCTGTAGGAATTGCCTTGTATTTTGTAAGGTATACAACCCCTTTGAAAGTACCATTTACCTTTTTGTCACAAACAAACCAATTCAAAACTATCAAAGGAAACACCTCCTTGTCTCAGGTTTTACAGGTCACATTCTGGTATATGATTAAAGGTGACACATCCTTGTGTTAGTAATGTCCTTAAAATATTTGATTCTTGAGGTCCTTGAGTAAAGTCATAAGTAAATTGTCACTCCAAGGGTCCTGCTTAAGACTGTCAAATCAGCACTTCCATGAGCATTCATTTTGCAAAACTCAGTACTGGGTAATAGTTTTAGACTAAAACAATAACATTCCTCTGTATAAATTGAATGATGTTTTAAAGAAATGAGTAGCTTAGGAGTTATGTACAAAAGAAACCAACAAGCATTGTTGAAATGAAATGCAAAATGTTACTGCTAATCCTGCTGTCTGAAATACTTTTGAAATAAATTTAACAAGACCCTTAGAATGTATTTGCAAGTTTACAAGTTAAGTTTCAGAAAAATCAAATCATGTCAAAGAAAATTCTATAAAGCAATGAAAAGCATATGTGCATTTTCCTTATAACCTTGGGATTTTACTCTGCATGGTATATTCTTTTCCTCAAAGGATTTATGATTAATCATCAAATTGAAGGTGACAAAACTACGTGTTATGTTGCCATTATCCAGAGTTATTACAAAGTGTGTTCAGTCAGATATCGAGTTTCATCATCTGTATCTGCATTTGTAAGCATCAACACTGTAAGGTGATGTAGTCCAGGTAAATATTACCATGAATATTGTATGAGTATCAATATGAGTCCTTTTCAGAAACAGTTTGCTATGAAGAGTCAGGGAAAAACATTCCAAACTTACTATGCTTTATAATAAGGCTTTCCGCTTACAAACATATTTTAATAGGTTTCCTTTTGGTGTTGTCTCAATAACCTTCTAAGCTTTAGAGCTTTATTTTGTAACTCTGGCTGTTTTGCTATAGATTTGTTAATTGTCAGATAAACCAAAAATAGTTAACAGCTTTATCCTTGAATAAAATGTTTGCACAATTAAATGACTGAGAACAAAACTCAATTTAGATTTGGAGATCCCAAATGCTTCTTTTTCTTTGGAGGGCAAAACCAGCCTGGAAAATTACTGTGAGCTCTATACAGAATGAAATCATTAAGTTAAGCTAAAATCCTAAATATTACACAGTATTGTACTGAAACTTTAATGCAAATTGAAAAGAAAATAATTGGTTGGGGTCTTAACACCACCCAGCTCATTGTCCAATTAGATGTCTGCATTCAGGATTGAATGGGATTGGCTGGGGTCCCCTGTTTGAGTTGGAATCCAACCTATCATTGTCTTACCCAGGGACTTGTTTGCTTCTACTCTTTAACATGCTAGGCTGGTTGAGTTGGGGTCTGTTATGGCAAATTTATCTGTGCAGCTTACAGACCAGCTGTAGCTGTCACACAATACCACCTCACATCATTGCTGGTGGCAGGGGAAAAGGAACTCTCTCTCTTCTGGGAAGAAGGGGTTCTTTCCAGTCAAGTAAATGTGGTGGGGGAAGCCATTCAGTATTTGGTTATTGTTGCAGGCTTTCCATGTAAACCATTTCTTTGTCTTATACCTTTTGTTACTAATATTGTTTCTGTTACTGTTAATTTCTTATTTCATCACTGTTTCCAGTAAATTGTTCTTATCTCAACCCATGATCTTTGCCTTTTGTGCCTCCAATTGGAGGGGAAAGTGAGTGGCAGCGTAATTTTAGCAGGAGTACTTAAGTGGAGAATATAATTCCTAAACCACAACACCATAAAAATGACAAACATATTGCAGTGAAGTTTACTGAAGAATAGGAATAAATGGAAGAAAGAATATAGAAAACATTGCAAACTTTTGCCTGAAATATTGAAAGCAAAAGAAGTACATGTATAGTTTGCTTAACTGGTGCTATTCATGTAGAAACTTTTTCAAGAATCCAGAGACAAAAATTAGCATTCAACATATCTAAATATACCAAGTATATGTAATAGGAAGGGAGGATATATATGATGAGAAGGCTGAGAATGTTATTTCTTATTTCTTCTTCATGAAAGCAACATGTGTCATCTTTCATTTAAGGCACATCCTGAACCTCTTGTTACTGGTTCTGACTGTAATTTGCTTCTTTAGGTTTGCTGGTTTTGCATTGGAGCCACTCACAGAAGTGACTTTCTAAGAGAAGCCGCTAGCAGTTTCCTCCGTGTCTGACAAAAAACCAATCAGTAATTAGTTTTGAGAATTGACAATCTGTTAAACCACTGAGAAAGCTGGACACACCTCTATGAATACACATGTTAAAGACGAAAAACCCTGGGAAGCTCTCTTTTCCTTCTGGCCTGGGAACAGGTGGCAGGGCTGGCCCATCCCCCATCTCAGCTGGGCCGGGCCCGGTGGGCCCTGCCGCTGGGGCCGGGCCCCTTCCCAGGGAGCCCACCGGGCCCCGTCCCGGCCGGGCCAAGCCCCCAGTGGCTGCCAGGCAGGGGGAGGGGAAGCCATCGGCCACTCAGTCCTAGCCTGGCTGCTGAGATACTGGCCGTCCCCCCAGTGTGGCCGCCAAAAAACCCAGGAGGCAGCCATGCAGCCCACGCAGAAAACAGCCCTGCAGCCAATCCTGACACAGCCCCCAGTGCAGCCACTGAAGAAACCTCCATTGTAAAACAGCCCTGGCCAGCAGGGATCACATGACCATCTGCAAGTCCCAGGTGAGGTATTAACTCTTTCAGTGCACAGATGAGACCTACAGACATCAATCCTCTCTCGAGTGAGAGAAAAGGACAGAGTGAAGACATGTAGAGGACAACATGGAGACACCGAAGTCAGTAAGAAGGAGTCAAATACCAGATGGAAGGCAAATGAGGAGATGCCTTAATTTTAGGATGAAAATTCTTTTTTTAAGCCATGGTGATGGACTATGATACACTGAAATATCCCTGTAACTCATTGAAATATGGGGGGATGGATTGTTCAAACCTGTGCTGAAGCAAGCAAATGTTGAAATACCTATGATTCAATAAGAAGCTTGAACAGAGAGAAGAGTGATGAAGACCCTTTGCCCCCAGGGAAGAAGAAGACCTCTGTTCCCGTAGATGAAAATGATCTCAGAGATAGGTGAAGGCAACTTTTGCTTTTGAACAACTCATCCTTAAAATAGTACCCCATAAGTTGACATGGCCCATAAAAGCAGTTGTGGGAAGGCTGCCAAAGATGGGATGGGCTTCACAAATGCAGATTCCCAGGCGACTGTTATTCGTGGAAATTGAAACAATGAGAGAATTGTTTCTTGTGGAGAAGTCTCCATGGCATGTCAAAAGAGACTCCTCTCCCTAAGTGAACTGAAGAAAGATTATTCTAGAGGTGGTAAACTGACTGAAAAGTTTAGGTTTTGTCTCTTTACATTGTCAGTGGGAAAGAAAAGGAGGGTGTTGGGGAGGGGAGGTGAAGTGTTCTGAAGGTTTTATTCTGATTCTTCTTATTATTTTTTTTCCTTTTAGTCATGTTAATAAAGTTTTCTTTATACCCTTTAAAAGTTTTGAGCCTGCTTTGCCTTCCTCCTAATTCTATCTCACAGCAGGAAATGAGTAAGAATATTCTAGTGGGTGCACTGGCATTTAGCCAGCACTGAACTCAGCACATTAATAGGTGTGTTGACCAGGAAAATCTCAAATTGGCGAACCAAAACCACTACATTAGGTATATATTAACTTGGTGTGCAATGCTCAGTGGTTGAAATACCACTATAGTTTTCAGTCAGTCTGCTTATAAATATTCACATTTTTGTCTTGTGCTTGGGGATTTCTTCTCTCTTCAAGGTTTCCTCTCTCTACTACCCATGGGCAGTCAACAGGCTATGCTGAATGCATAGGAGTATCATTATATAATAATCATCAAGTGGTCCCTAATTGACATTATGGGACCCTTTTCTGCCTGTGACATGCAGAAAATGAAGTCAGCCTACTGGTGCTCTGCTGCCAGAAGGTTCACCTTCAAAGGCTGCTTCCTTGCTCTGCAGAAGCTACTCATCCTGAGCTGCCCCTATGGACTCCTTCCTCCTCCTCAAGGGTAGTGTTAGCAGCACATGGGATACCTCATGGCTAAAACATCTCCAAATTGCCTTTGTGGTTTTGTCTTTTTTTTTTTTCCTTCAACACTGTTGCTCACTGCCTCCTTCTGCCACCCACTGAACTTCCCTGGTGTCAGTGCTGCTGTTTTTGAACCATTAGTGTGTTGGTGTGCTGGGGGGGGAAAATGGTCTCCCCAAATACCGAAAACATCACCCCCTGGCCCCAACTGACTCTGGCCCCGTGCTGCTGACAGATGTTGCATAATTCACTCTGAAACAGTTTTTGATTGTTAAATGCAGCTTCTCAGGTTGCTACTGTTGCTAGTAGAGCCAAAAGGCAAAAGAGAACCAAGAGGCAAGAGAGCTCTCCTTGGTCGAGTCCAACTTTTAAAAAGGATTGGCATCCCCCTGCTCTGCAGTTCTGTTTTCAGCTGCAGGATCTTAAAGAGACAGTAACAATTTTGGGCACAGATAAGTTTGGAATACAATAATATTTTGGGTTACCCAGGACACATGGTCACAAGTCATGCTTGAGACCTTAGTATAAGGATTAGCTATAATGCAATACAACATAAACTTGATCTCTAATGTAATCGAAAAGACTTAATTTAAAGGACAATTTGCACCATTCTGAGATAAGCATCTGCAGACACTCATCCTTCTGTCCTATTTTCTCCATTGACAAAAAGAGCCCAGCATTACTGGCTCAGATTTAGACATCTAACCTCTTGGTATCTCAAGTGAGATAAGATAAATCCCATTCATAGGATTCCTGTTCTATGAATGGATCAACTGCCCCAAAGGCAGGAATCCAGAAAGGGGACGTGCTGTGAAAAGGGCCACCTTGTGCAAATTGGTAGGGATGATGATGGATGGATGGATGGATGGATGGATGGATGGATGGATGGATGGATGGATGGATGGATGGCAGGGTTGGCAGCTCTGACTATCTGCTTTGATCCTCAGCTGGGGCTCCTAATGTGTGGTGACAAAGTGCCTCTGCCCTTAAAGGACAAGACCTTCTTGGGATTTGGCACAACTCAGTGATACTAGTGGTGCAATTTGATTAATAGTTTAGTAGGTCAAAATCAATACATTTATAAGGACCCATTATATATTTTATAACAATGAGGTTCTGCAGCAGAGGACAATCTCTTGCCCTAAACTTGTTATATCTCTGCTGAACATCAGACTAGCAAGGGAGTAAAAAAACCCAAAGATAAGAATCACAAACATTTTAGCAGAAACAAATTTTGAAGACGTGCATGAGGTAACAGCATTAGGCTCGCTGACTCTTCCTGTTCTGTTTGGTGTATTTTAACCAAATAGGAGGATTTCGCTGAATGTTCACATACCCTAAGGAAAGCTGCAGCAGGACTGTGTTTCCCTCCTCTATAGGGCAGTTATTCCATGCAAGATAATTTCCAAGTATATTCCTTAGGATTTGAAATTTTGGGGAAAGCAAATCTGGCCAGCTGAGACCTGCAAACATGTCTAATTTTACTGTAGGTTAAAATTTAAACTTAGGGCAAACAACTCACTCTATGAGGCTTTTAAAAGGTCTTACAATGGTTCATGTACTCTGAGTTAGATGCACAGGAGAAATACCGACAAGATATTCTAAAGAGGTCAAAACAACAAAAATGGCTTTACTGGCAACTTTAGAAAAATCAAAGAAACTTTGACAAAAAAGTTTAGAGCAGCATTCAATCAACATAGAACACTTCTCAAAGCATTAACTTGGCCCATTCAATTTAGCAAACTTTAAGCCAGTTCAATTTCAAGTTACTCAAGAATTCCAAGAAGAGGGAATTAGAAGCAGAAGAAAGATAGAAAATAGTACACATATAGCTCCCAACTCCTGGGTTCCAACGATGATAGAAAATCCAAGAAGAGGTAGGGTCCGGACCAAGTGATGCCCCCGTGTTCGGCCTTACATATCCCTTGGCCTTCCTGGACCCTTACCCCAGGTGGAACTTCTGGTCATTTGGCCACTCAAGAGCTGGATTAGGGGAGTGTGGAGCACTGCCGACACTGTGCCGTGGTTGGTAGACACTGCCGGGCTGGGATACAGGCTCTCAGTAGGGAGGATGTGGGGCAGTGGACTGCCTCTCCAGGACAAGGCCTAACCTGCCCCTTCCCCCCACACATGCACCCCAAAATGTCATGAGACATTTTTCCAGTCCCTCACAAGCGCTCTGACTATATTTACTGTCATGGTTTGACACTGGCCAAATGCCAGCCACCCATGAAAGTTGCTCACTGGCCCTCTCCTGTCTCAGCTGGGCAAAGAAGAGAGAAAAAATTTAATGAAGGTTTCATGAGTCAAGGACCGTGAGAAAACACTTCAAGGGAAAACAGTCTCAGCTTAGAGGTACAAAGTGAATTTATTGCTAAGGAAATCAGATGAGGATAATGAGAAGTAAAATAAGCCCTTAAAACACCTTTTCTCCCCCAACCACTCCTCCTTCCCACCAACAGCGCAGGGAGACAGGCCATGGGGGTTTTGGTCAGTTCGTCACCCAAGATCTTCCACTGCTCAGGGAGAGAAGTCCTTCCTCTGCTATGCCGTGGGGTCCCTCCCACGGGCAACAGATCTCTGTGAACTTGTCCAGTGTGGTTCCAATCTCACGAGGAGCAGTCCGCCCAAAACTGCTGCGGCATGGGTCACGCTTCCACAGGGTGAAGTCCTCCAAGGACAGGCTGCTCCAGCTTGGAAGCAGGGGGCCCCTCTCTCCACGCGGTCTCCCACCAGATCACAGCCTCCTGGAGGCATCCAACCCCCTCTGGTGTGGGCACCTCCCCCACGGGCTGCAGGTGGATCTCTACATCCCCTGCAGACCTCCATGGGCTGCAGGGGGACAACCTGCTTCACGACAGTCCTCACCATGGCCTGCAGAGGAATCTCGGCTCTGGGGCCTGGAGCACGTCCTCCCCACTTCTTCACTGACCTTGGTGTTTCCATGTTGTTTCTCTCACATGTTCTCACCTCCTCATCTTCTCTAGCTAGAAAAAAAACTGTGTCCCCATTTTGTTTTGATTTTCTTCTCAAATGTTTTCACAGAGGAGCTACCACCATCTCTAATTGGCCCAGCCTCGGCCAGCAGCATGTCCATTGACAGAGCCATCAGGGATTGGCTCTGCCGGACATGGTGGAAGCTTCTAGCAGCTTCTCACAGAAGACACCTCTGTGGCACCCCACTACCAAAAACCAGGCCAGTGCAGTGGTTTGACACTGGCCCAATGCCAGGCTCCCACAAGAGTTGCTCACTCACTCTCCCCTGCCACAGCTGGGTAGCGGAGAGGGAAAAAAAAATTAACAAAGGGTTCATAAGTGAGATAAGGACTGGGAGAAAACACTTCAAGGGCAAAACAGGCTCAACTTAAAGTTGCAAAGTGCATTTATTGCTAACAGGATCAGAGGAGGATAATGAGAAGTAAAATAAGCCCTTAAAACACCATTTCCCCCCAGCTCCTCCCTCCTTCCCACTGATAGCTCAGGGAGACAGGTCATGGGAGTTTTGGTCAGTTCATCATCGAGATTTTCTTCCGCTGCTCAGAGAGAGGAGTCCTTCCCCTGTGAGACTGTGAGGTCCCACCCAGGGGAGACAGCTCTCTGTGAACTTCTCCGGTATGGGCCCACTCTCACGAGCAGTAGTCCTACCACAGCTGCTGCAACATGAGTCCCCCTCACGGGCAAATAGTCCTCCCAAAACTGCTGCAAAGTGGGTCACTCTTTCCACAGGGTGCAGTCCTCCAAGGACAGGCTGCTCCAGCCTGGAAGAAAGGGCCCTCTCTCACCACTGTGTCTTCCACTGCATCTCTGCCTCCACCAGGCATCCACCTGCTCTGGCATGGGCACCTCCCCCACAGGCTGCAGGTGGATCTCTGTCGCTGTTGAGACGGTCGTAGCATGCAGAAGAACACACTACAACTTCAGAAGGCCTTGTCTGTTTATTCTCACAGCATGCTGCTTTTTATACACTTTCAATAGTTCATACTTATTCATTGGTCACTACAAATCAACAAAGCTCTCATTGGCACAAAGCATCTCCACCACTGTTCCCAACCCCCTTCAGCTGCAGGTTTCTTCCGTCTATCTCTTCTTCTTCCTGGTTTCCATGACAACGACCTTGGCGGGGCTCCTTTCAGGGGTAAACACAAATCTAATCACCTTCTTCCTCAACCAACTCCTCCTAGCCCACAGGCCAGCTGTAAGCTTNGGCGGGGCTCCTTTCGGGGATAAACACAAGTCTTGTCACCTTCTTCCTCAACCAACTCCTCCTAGCTCACAGGCCAGCTGTAAGCTCCTTCCACAGGCTTTGCCTTTGGTATGCAAATTTCATCTTTGCGAGCAGGCAGAGTTTAGGGGTTGAGAGAAAACCAGTCTAATCTCTCCCCTAGGCAAGAGGATTCTAGTATATTGTCCACTCCTTCTTTCAGCAGTGTTAATTTGATACAAAAACTCCAAAGCTATACTTGATAGTACACACTAAAACCCAACAGACATTCGAAAGTTACGTTTTAATACTCTTCTAGTAAATGAGTTTTATTCAACACAGGCAATTCGCATGCACACATACATTCTAAAAAAATTCAAAGCACCTGAGCAAACCCTGTTTTGTGGCTTTCAAGCCATCCCCAATTTTGGGTTTTCCCTTTTAGAATTAGTTCCCCGGAACTTCACATTTTTAAAGGGAATTTGGTATTTAGCTGAAGGCAACAAATATGCAAACTGTTATTTATTTATGAGTAAATGCTTGCAGTGTAGCAGTGAAATGTTCCATGTTAGTATCAAGCTTTAATTAATTGTTACACATTAGTTACTGTTTTCCCCTTCTTTTCAAACAGAAGAGTTGTAAGTAGAATGCATTCTAAATATAATGCCTTTGTTTTAAATGCTTAATTACATCAAAACAGATTTTAGCAGTGTAACAGATAACACTTTTCATTAAAGCCAGTTAAACAATTTCAGTTTTTATTTTTAAAACTTAAGTTTAGCTTTTTTGCTTCTGTAGGAGTACTCAAAGAGATTTCAAGTTTCAGTGTCAATTGTAAATTTCAACGTTTGTCTTTTCTTACAGCAAGATGAGTAATAAGGGTTATCAAAAAGCTATTGAAATGCAGGAATATGTTGGGGGAAAGTTTGTTTTCTCTCCTTGCTGTGTGGTAAACAGTGTTGGGTTTTTGGTTTTTTTTCTCTGAGGTGTTTGAATTGCTCGACATCCCCCCCCCCCCC
>VZSE01005023.1:608534-649610 GCA_013398275.1 Promerops cafer | reverse complement strand
GGGACGCGGGGTGGCCGCAGGGCGCGCCCCCGGGCACGGCGCTGCCTTTGATTGCTCCGCACGCCTGCGCGCAGCGCGGCACGTCCGCGCAGCATCCTTTCTCCGCAGAGCAGCCGTGCGCAGCCGAGGCACAGCCAGCCCTAAGGAGATTGCAACAGGATCTTTAACGATACATGCAATGACTGTACAGCTGGAAATCGTCTCCTGCACCTCTGTGTCCCTCCGTGTGCTGCTGCACTCAGCGGTACTTAGACAAATCCCTTTGTAAACTTTTCAGTCTCCGTCTCCACTTGGCTTTGGATTTGCGTTTGCAATTCTCTATTTAAGGAGGCTGCTACGGTGCCTTGTTTTCCAATGTGTGGGGAACTTGGCTCCTATTTCTAGCCTAGGCAGGCCAGAGTGGTTTCTAATACTTAAACAGTTATCAGTTGTTAAGATATAAAAGTAGCAGTTCCGGTATGTGAGAAGAAGCATCAAAGGAGAAGAGAATAATAAAGGACATGTGTGTACCTGTTTTCTTTTCAGAAGAAAAATGCGGATACCTCTGCTGTGATTGATATCAATGCATAATACATAAATATCTGTGGTTCTAAAAGCTGACAGCCTTGCCTGGACTGATGAATGTTCCATTTCTGTAGAGATAATTTAATAACATATTAGAAACATCCTTTAAAATAATAATGTCTGACTCAATTTGAATGTTCTGAAAGCCTTAAAGAGGGAACAAATGAGTGCTGAAAACCCTACAATGCTTCTGTATTTGACAGTTATAAATATTTTTTAAAGATCTCAACTAGTTGCTTGCCTGACAATTCAATTATTCAACCTTGTGCTGGAGAACATCATAACAAAATTTGTCTCTGTACAGACACTGTAGTAAATCTGAAATAAAAGATGTCTTTGGAATGAACAAAGAATCTACTTGTTAATTTTATTTATGGGATATCAAAGGAAAAACCAGCCAATTCACCTACTCATGTGGTATCCCTTTCAGCATTCTAGCACACTAAAATGTAGGATTTTCATCCTTCCGTGTTAAGAACTGCCTCTTTTCTGACTGCACAGTAGTTATTTGCATGAGGTTTGTACTGGATGAAAATTGGGAAATTAGCCCTTAAAAAATCAGGAACCCCAAGGAGGACCTGGATGAAGCTGCTGGAGGCAAAGAGGTTCCTGTGGTGCTGTGGGGCCTGAGCGGTGCCTGTCCGGCCCAGCCAGGAGATGCATGGCTGCAGCACCGTGGACGTGGTCAGCGCAGTGTGAGTCCTGCAGGGTTCCCCCTGCAGACAAATGCCCCTTCTCCATTCATGGGGCAGTGAAGCCCTGTGTTTCTGAAGTCCTTCACTCTCCACTAATAGCATATGAACCAGAAACAGCACTGATCATACACCTTGGAAGGCCTTCACCATGGCTGAGAAAAATTTTCTCTCAGTATTAATATGTAGCCATCACTCTGGGATCTCCATTAGTTTTCCTATCAGGAAGTAGTGCACAGTCCTTAGTGATGGCCATTCCTTGCTCTGAATCTTGGTAGTCCACCTCTATTCTCCAGGTTCCTGTGGAGAAAAAAAAATCTATGCACTCGCTTTGAAACACTTACCCTTCTGTGCTTGTTACTGTAAGGCTGGGAGGAACATTGGCACCAAGCTGCAAAATTGTAAATGAAATATTTTAAATTCCTAAAAAGATTTAAATTCTTGACTTCAGCTCACAGATATGAATGGTTTCCTCCAATTCCTTCACTTGCATTTATGCGAGGGGGGGGAAGAGGAAAAAGAAGGTAAAAATTGTTCTTGAAGAGATGTCAGACTTTTAAGGGGAAAGCCATAAGCCTTTTTGGGGAAAATAAAAACCTCAGATGTTAATGTTCCCTTGATCAGTGCTCAGACTTATGCTTGAAGACCAAAAGAGGAAGAAGCCACAACAATATGGATCAGTGTGAAAGGGAAATCCAGAAGAGAGCAGTTAGAGAGAGGTAACTAGCTGGTGACTGCAAGGAAGAGGGGACACATCTGAAGCTCAGCGCCCTCTGTGTGCTGTTTGTAAAGAGCTTGGTTAACTAGAGGCAGCCTCTGCTCTTTGCAGGGGAACAGGTATGGGCAGGTTTCCAAGGCAGAATAGACAAAATGAAAGTGTCTGGAAAAAACAAACAATTATAGAGATAAGGAGTATTTTTCTGGAAAGTTCTGTCTTTTGGTTTTGTAGGCAAACACTCGGACCTCATATTTGACACTCATAACCCAAAGCTTCTCTCTCCTTCTGGGTTTCAGCCATGGGTCAGTGTTGCAGAGTGGTAGACCTGACACATTACAGAAGGAATAGCTAATGAGTTTAGCTGCTCCTGGCATGAATATGGCAACATTTCTTGAGCACTTTTGCACTAGTTTCTGTTTCCTGGTATTACTGTTTCACTCATATCACTCTCTGCAAAGAGGTTTTGTTATTTGTATAGATACAACTCTTATGGATAGCATTCTGCAGGCAAAGATGAAAGGATTACAGTGTAGATGAGAGAGGAGAAAGAAGGTGTGTTTTGAGAAAAATACCATAGTTCAGTACAAGACACTTTCAGAGACTACTCTACTTGAACTGATAATTGCATTTCTTGCATGTATAGAAACAGACAGTACAAAGATAAGCTTAAACAGTCCTCTCCATGAATAGAAGTTGGACTTTAACATTCTACAATATCAGCAATAAATGCAGAAGCCAAAGACTGTATTTATGTTGATTCCTGCCTGATTACTGGTGACAGAGCTGCCAGTGGTTAACTTCACACACACTATCAGCTCTCCCTTTGCTGGAGGAAGGAGCCTGAAATAACGGCTGAGGCTGAGGATGAGGAGTGTGGTATGCAGAAGAAGAGGAATGAGTCAAAGAGAGTGCTCACGTCTCCACAGATGACGTTGTGATGAGCATGTAGGTCTCAGCTGGTCAGCACAGGTGAACTTTGTGGGCATGGTGCTCAGATGTGAGGCAGGCCAGGTGGGGGTGGGCTGGGCACCTCTTGGTGCTGCTGCTGTCCTGCCTGCCCTAGGTGGGTGCCAGTGGAGCAGGGCAGAGCTTCAGTGCAGCCACTTTAGCAAAATTCATAGGTACCAATGGCCTCGTTAATGACCTTCCTTCTGGCTTTGTGAGACATAGAAGAACTTGCCTGTAATCAGTTTTGTATAGCAGGGCTCTCCTGTGCAAGGCAGCAGGTCAACTCAGATCAGGAGAAGCAGCAGGGAGTAGAGGTCACAATCCTGGGAGTCTCTGGGCTGCTTTTCCATTGGACCTCTGTGCTTATAATTGTTTTTGGTGATGTTTAATGTGAATGACACACACAGGAAGATGAATCACAAAGAATAAAAGACTTGCACATTAGCTGGAAAGAGAGTTTGGTGGTGCATATGGAAGCAGTCTGGATTTCTCACTAGCCTCCTTGTTTTGTGAATGTAAATTATTCTTTATAAATCCTTTGATGCATGACATAAGGACAAGGGTAATTGTTTTTTTTTTCTCTTCAACTGATTGCTCATCATTATAGCAAAAAAGCGTGGGATTGCTTAGAAGGAAATCCAGTCCCACTAATTCTTTCCCTGATTGTGTTACTACATTCTTTATTTAGGCTTTTGTTAGAAACACTGTTTTATTACTTCAAATATTACTACACCCTCTCACTATTAGTCTTTTATGACATTATCTGTGTTTTGATGATGGTTGCTATTATGTATCAATTTGAAGAGATCCTCGAGGAACATCATGCTCAGGTTGTTTTCTCTCATCACAGTGGGCAGCTGCTTTTCTTTTCTGTTTTCTGGTAAGGTGCCATTTTTTTCAGTCACAATTGTATTTTTGCTGGTGCAGATAATGAGTGCAAGATTAACTCACAAGGCAGGCACTTGCTGAGAAGCTTAGCATTAGCTCATGGAATAGGAAACCAAACACTGTAACTGCCGATCCTATAAAAGCTGAAATTAAATGAGCTTCCATTGTTATGGGAGCAAAAGGGCCATGAATTGTCTTGAGAAATATGCATACACATTCTAATACATTTATCATTTTTATAATAAATATATTGTGTTTCATATGCATCTGAAGAATCTCTTCCATATAAATATAAATATAAATATTATAAAATATAAAACATAAGTATAACAAAACCACCTCAAATTTTACTGACAATTTTGAAGTCTCAGGACATATGACTTCTCTGTGTTCCTCAGAAAAAGCAGCTGATTTTCAGGAAACAAGGCAAACTGAGCAGTCTTGTGCCTAGTTTTCAGAAAATTCCACCTCCACATTGGGAGCTGAGCATCTGAAAATCTCTAAAGGAAGCAAATTAATTAACCTGAAAAAAAATATAGAGAGATTATAGGCTGAACTTTTTAAAACTGATAGCTTCAATCTACAATATTGTACAGTAGATTTCCAGAGTTTTTAGAAATATTTTTGAATAAGAATAGTATATTTAGTTACATGAGTTCAGATAAAATGATTATTGCTATTATTTCTCTAAAGTGTCTGGTTCTGCAGTTATAAGAGACTGAAAGTTTCAGAGACTGGAAAAATGAAGATCTGTTGTGTCATCAGATTTGGTGCTGTTTTTATCTTTTATCTTGTTCTTTCTCTTTAGAGAAAGAAAACAGCAAAAAGGAGATTTTAAATTATCCTCACCAGCCAAAGTTAACTGGGAGCTGGCTCAGTGCCACAAGTGCATATGCCCACAGAGGAAATCCAAACTGGGATGTGCATGCTAAGGCAAAGTCTACCCCACCTTCTGAGGCTGTGGCAATCACAGGCTGAGGAAGGGCAGCTTCAGGTAAACCCAAATCAGAGTCCATCTTCCCCCTACTCCTCTGGGCTGCAAGCCATGATGCTACAGTCATTGATTTCCACTTACACAATTCGCTGCTGGGGGAGACAAACGTGTCTCAAAGAGGTTGAGCCACACCTGCAGACAGTGGTTGAATTTCCAGCTGCCACAGCATGTTGGTCAGGGTGTCCACTGTGGCATGGGCAGAGAGCCCCTCTGGTGCGGCCCGTGGTGGCCTTGCAACCACTCTAGCTCCCAGGATAGGGGAGATGAGTGCTTAGTGCTCCAAGAACTCTGAATGCAGCACAAAGCACAGTGGAAATGACTGGTTTTTGTTTAGAGACATGACTGGCAATGGACTAACTCCTGCTTCCAAAAGATCTTATGAATTTTACATTGGAGGAATTGTTGGGTAATGCACACAGATGCTGTTGGGAGCTTGGTGAAAACATCAGTTTCCCGTGTAGTGCTGTCCAAGTGAAAGCAGATGTGGTTAGCTTGAAAATTTTTCTGAGTCTTTTTTGGTTCTTCCCACCTCAAGTATTTGTGTCAAATGAAGTCATGCTGACCTCCTTTCTTGGGGCTTAAATGCTTATATAAGACAGATGCCAAGGCTGTAGGATAATTACAGTACTAATTACTGCTTTTGCCATATATTTCTAGTGATTAGGACTGTTTTCAGAATGCCTTTGATGCTGTTTTGCAAGGGCACTGAGCTGGGATTTTATTTTTCATATTATTTTTCAATGCTGACATTTGCTTGTTCTGTTCTTTTAGATGTAGGAATATAACAGCAGACAGTAAAGCAAATTCAGGCATAGGTTTTCTATGTAATAGGAGGCACAAAATAAACCAAGCAATAGATTTTTGCTACAGGGAAAAGATATTTCTGTTTTCCTCAGTAGTTTTGCTATGCAATACCCTTATTTAATTTACTCTTCTTGTATCCTTAAAAATGGGACAAGAATCACCTAAAGGTAAAAGTTGAGACTCATTACCAAACATAACCACGTATCTCTTGCCACTTTCCAGCTGCAACCTCCTCATCAGTAGTTCTTTCATGTCTTCATTACTTTTGCTCTCTTTATTAAGGAGGGATTTTGCACACATGAACTGTACTTGTCCTGTGGGGAGAAACTGAAGGACTGACACTGGTTCAGCTGAGAGACAAGATGACTTCAGGAGGGACCAAACTCCCCCAGACCAGACAAGGAAGTAATGAGAACACACCATGGGGATGGATGTGTGCTGGGGAGGGTACGGGACAGTGTAAGCTGAACAGCCGTGATCCAGACCGGGCGCAGTGAGAAGCTTGCTCTCCATGGAGACAGTGGAGCTGTGGAAGGGTTGGACAATGTAAGTTGTGCTGTCTCTGTCCTTGCAGGTTTTCAAGACCTTACTAGACAATATTCTAAGGAAGTTCTTCTGATCTCATCTTTATCCTTCCTTGAGCAGGAAGGTGGACCAGAGACTTTGTGGGACTGGTTCCACCCTGAACTATCTGTGAGAAGTACTTGATTCCAGTTCAGAGCTCTGTTATTTCAGGGAAGTAGGAGAAGTATTGGGAAATCAAGGAAGGGGTTAAGACAGATGGGGAGCGTGTGGTGAATGCAAGGCTGGCTGTTTGTTTTAAAATTTCCTTTTTGAAATGGACTTGACTCATCTTACTGCTTTGAACAGCATGGATCCTTCCAGTGTTTATTCCTCTGTAGGACTTCATAGGCAGGTGAATATGGAGTGCCAGATGCAGCACAGTTTCTAGTGGAGCTGGGTAGAAAAGCAGCAGATTGTCCATTGCTTATTTTTCTTTTTGTGAATGAGCAATGGGTTTTTGAATGCTAAACTTTTTTCCTAACGAGTCTCATGCAACAGTATTTCCTGTCCTTTAGTAATAGTGCTGAAACCCATGGCCAAATTGCAACCAAATCTGTTAGAGCACCCTAGAGAAAGGCTATCTTTAAAGGCCTCCATCCCACTATTCCTCTCACTATTTTGCTTTGTTCTGGGCACGAGGATGAGTGGGAGCCTCAGTGATGTGCCACCTCTAGATGGCATGATGGTACTATAAAATGTGCAAGATTTTTTTTGTGCATTAAGCAATCATTAAACTATTGCCATGGTAAGGACATATTCCAAAGACCAACTGGCAGGACCCCCATTGGATGATACTGATTCCTAGCATGCCTGGAGTGGTCATGATGCTAATACTCAATATGGATTTAAAGATCCAAAAGAAAATAACTTGAAATGTAGCATAGACACATTTTAAAATAGTACTTATTCGTTCATCAAGTGCTAAGAGGGAATAATCTCATAATTTATGGAAGCATCAGTTCATGATGCAGTTTTTGTAGCAGTCATGTTTGTGTTGCAAGAATGCAAAATAAGGCTGTATTTGCTAACTTCTGACACCATTTTCATTCTCTAGATCACCTTGTGTTTGAAGAAAAATAAGATGTATAATATCTGTGCATATTGGTCATGTAGATTCTAGCATGTCTGCAAGTAAACATTCAGAGGCTCCCAGAAAATGATTTACACTTCATTAAGTGTATGAAACTCCTTCTTTTCTTTTTTGTAATATTGTGTTATTTTTCTGGATGGTGCTTCTTCTGAGCTCATCAGTTTACAGCTGTCAAAGAATGCCCCAAATGCCAAATCTTGAGTAGTCTTCACTTTTGAACCATCACTGAAATGAGTTCCATAATAAGAAGAATTTGCACTAGCTCAGGAGATCCCCTGCGGTTCTCTGCTCTGAAAACTAACAAAAACAGGACTGAGATAGGTAGATAAAGTACATTATTTGACAGAGCAAACCCCATGCTAGTGAGAAATTGCTTATGGAAGCAGCTGAAGAAATGAAAAGTAATTATATACTGCAGAAGAAGGAATAGTTCCAAAAATATCTTTCTGTTCTGCAGTCTCCTGTGGCACTAGACAGCCTCTTTGGGTCCTGTCATGTTTTTTAGAAGCCAGTCTACATCTGCTCCAGCATTTAGATTGGCACTTTTAAAACCAGATCTGCCAGGCTGGAGATGAGATGCCTGGTTTTGCAGACCACTCAGTTCCTGTATCTCAGGAGCCACTGCTCCTTACACCATAAGATGACTTTGAAGAAGAGAAGCAATTCCCAGAAATGCTTAAAACTGTGGTGCACTGACTCTGAAAATGAGCTTATAACTTCCTTCTTCTGCAGTAGTTAAAAATCTTGGGGTGCTTTGTAAGAAAAGTGATGAGATGATCCCTGTGTCTTGTGCACCACAGTTTGCATAATTCCCTTACTACATTACCCAGTAAACAAATACTAAAGTACAAGTCAAATTTGGGAAAGTTGTGAAATTTGTGCTCCTTTCTCCAACAGGAGCCTTTGTTCATTCCATGTACAGATAACTATGGAATATGTCTTTTAGCTTTCTAGAACTGGGTTTTTAATGTCCAACCAAATAACTAGCGAAACCAAAAACCCCCACCAAACTGGATACACAGAAATTCAGTCATACAATATGTGTGGACTTATTCCTGTGGTCTGCCAACATGAATGCATCCTCATTTGTCTTCTAGCCATTGTAAAATCCATTAATATTCTGAGTGCCTCGGTGATGGCAGACCCTCACAAGGCATAATCTTGCGATGCAGCTCCCAGTTGCCTGCTCAGCTCACACTTATGTGATGGATTTCAGATGACTGGCCCTCAGGATAGGCCCATATGGTGTGGTATGACATGCTTTCTGTTTTTTCCAGCCTGGCAGAGAAAAACAGTACAGAAGAGGAATTGTAAGAAAGAAATTCAGAACAAGTGTCTCTGTTTTGGAGTTTCAGAGGAGCATTCTGTGCTTCATGTCCTGCTCTGCCCCCTCCTCCCATCACTGCAGGATCCTGCCCTGGTCCCCATCCCCACTCTGCCTCCAGCCTATTTGCTGCCATCCCACTTGGCCTCCAGTCCCTTGCTTCTGGACCTTCTGTGTTTTGTTTGCTCTCTCTCAAAACCCAGCTACTTCTTTCACTCCTCTAATAGATTACCTTTTATTTTCTTTCCCCGGCTACTTTCCCTGTTCTTCCCTATTCCCAAACAGATTTCTCTGTGCTGTGAGGTCATGGTTAACTCTTCTCTGAAGTGCATGGAAGGTGTCTTGGGGAACACAGAGTGCAGCCCTTAATACCCTGAGTCCTTGGTGCTCCCTTCCCCAGATGGATCCCTCCTGAGACTGTCCCTACTCTTTACCCAGGACCTTCATAATTTTATGTCAAATAAGATTTGCTTTGAAGCCTTGTAATTTTGGTTGACCTTTGACTTCTCACTGGAGCAATGTCATTTCCAACACCTCAGTAGCCCCTGTGATGCTAACTTTCAAAACCTTCATTCAGATCTTAACAACAAAACAGATGAGAATAATGTATGGCCCAAGTGTTATATATTTTCTCATGCTCATGGGACTGGTGGGAATACTCTTGTGGTCAGATCTGTGAACCTGAATTTAATTACCCTATCATGCCTAATCATGCCTGTTACTCACTAGTAGTTGATGGTGCAAGCTTTGGCTGCTGCAGTGGTGATGGAAACCTGTTGGGGAGATGATTTCTCAGACCACTTGAAGCCAATTGCACTCACGTTACTGGTAATGTTCTGGGAACAGAGGAAAGCATTTGATCTGAATTTTAACTTAAGACAGGTGTCTGGGTCAGAAAACCTCTGACTCAATAGCAAACTTATAAGCAACTGAATCTGGAGCCTGATAAAAGACCTTAACTGCAGGCATTTTTCACACTTCAGCTTATATTTTGCATCCCTGACCTCCCCGTGCAGCTTCATTGGATATATTGTTCAGTGTTTGGTGCTTACAACTACCATGTGGTGTGAGTTGTGAAAAGCTGCTGGCTGAGCTGCAATCATGGTAGAGATTTCTATAGTGCCCTCTATGAAGGTTTGTGTATGTATAGAGTTTGTTGCAATTTGGAAGCACTTTAGGTCCCTGAGCTTGGGCAAAGCTCAGTTAACGATGTCAAAATTCATGTTTTGTGATAGCACCTAAGAAATGATAAATCATTCATACTGTTCAGCTAATACATCCTGTTCTGCTGCTGCTGGGAATGTAAAAAGTTACAAAAAGCAGCCAAAACAATAACAACACAGTGTTTCCTACTAAGAATAACATAGATTGAAGTAGTGATTTTCTTGTTCAGGGAGTCAAACTGTAGCATGTTGTCAATAGTAATATATAGGCCTGCATGGTACTCTAAGCAGATTCAGCACTAATATTAGGAAGGGCAGAAAAGTGTGTGGAGGAGAATGTGATTGTTGTTTCCTTCTCCCTTATTTATAAGGGAATATAATGGGATTCCCTTTACATTTGGCTTGGGAATATGCATGTTGGTTTAGCTTTCTAAAATAGCAGCAAACTGATGCCTAAAAGCCACTGCTGTACGTATTTTTCCCTGATTTATATTTTAAAAATCTTGGGTTTTCTTACAGTCTCACATGACTTGAAAACTTTCATATTTAATAAGATGGGTTTGTAACTACTGCTGTCTTATGAATGCACGGATTTGTACAGGTTCCAGAGGAGAAGCTTAGTGCATGAGAGATAGTGTGGAGCTGGGGGTGGCTGTCCATGTGCTGATCACACTCCACGCTTGAAGTTGGGAATTTCTTTTCCTAGAAAAATTTCTTCATTATCCAGTCTCTTAGAGAATCATAAGGTCCTAGTCTTGTGATATCTAATACCACTGGACTACATTTTTTCACCCATGGGGAAAAATTATAGGCCCTGGAATGGATTCCAACCCGCATTCACAATAATTAGTTAAAATAAATTATTTGCTTCAACATGGATTTCCACTAGTGTAAATTAGGTCTGACTCCAGCTATATTTCTTTTGAGCAGAGTCTGCAGATTGCTAGAGCATGAAAATTATGATATCTCTCTGTGCTGAAGCTGTTTTTTTGTGATGATCTCCCTGTAATTTTCTTTAGTTGAGGGACATCTGTTATCTCCTCAGTGCATTAGTGATTCTTGTAGCAATGTTTAAATCAAGGGGAATTTGAGTGGAGAATGGGCTTTGAGTGCATCCACCACCTCCTTAATTCCTTAAAGAAGTCCCATGTTCTCATCCATATTTATTATGAAGGTCTTTATTATGGCAAACATAAAACTTTTTCTTCGTAAGATTTTCATCTCACATTACTTATTTTCATTAAAAAAAGAGAAACAAAAGGGGCATGTGATATTTTTCTTCATTAATTCCCTAAGGCAGCTATTTCACTCCATTTGGACAGCACCTTCTGTACTGATCTTTCAAACAAGCCTGCACCAAAATAATAATCTTACTGCTCTCCCTTCCTCCCCTTCAGCTAGAAATGCCTGAACAGACTAGGGGCTTGTTAATTTGGATATGGCTTTTATGTTTTATTTTAATGTTGCCCCACTGGAGGTCCAGGTGTTAACTGGACGCTCCACAATATCAGCTGCATGAAATATCAGAAAATTTACTGCAGCCAGTGGGAGTTGTGGAGTCTGTTTGCATTCTGTCTGTGCAGATATCTCCAGTCCTCACAGTCTTCCTCCAAACTGACTGCTGCTCTGCAGAGCAGCCTGGTAATGTCACCCGCACCCCTTTTTGCCACTTTTTCCATGTAGGGGGTTGAGTAAATTATTTAACTGTCCTGGAGTTCAGTGTCTTCTGCCAACATGCTGCTCATATCAATACCATGTTCACAAAGAAAATCACCACTGTCATTATTTATTATTCATACTTAATTAAAAAAAATTATCTGATATACTCAGTAATAACTTGAGAACTCTGAGTGTTTTTTGATGAATGATAAACAAAAGTCGTAAAAACTGAAATTAAGAAAAGTTGAAAAATGTACAGCTTTAAAACCAGTTTTTGATTTTTTTTTTCCTCTGGTAATAGAATTGCACTACTCTTGCCCCTGTAGTGTTAATTGTTGTCTAGGACTTTAAATTTCTGTCATTAGGAAAATTCAGGAGGCAACATACTTGTGCATTTATGAGAAATATAAAAAGAAGGGATCCAACTGTGAGTGCATCTCCCACTGAGCCAAAATTTACTGTGTTCTCTCTTTTCAAATTGGTCTTTTTGCAACATCAAGGAAAAGTGGCAAAGGAAATGAAAGTTGCTATATTTAATACAGTCTTCATTGAAATCCAAAGAACAAAAACTCTTCTTGCTTAAATTAATTCAGGACAGATAAATAATGCTAACAGAGCAATTAACACAAACAAACCAACTTGCAATTTAGCTACTGTGTAGCACACTCAGTGTCAGTGTTAATTAGTTGGGACAAAACTGCATCTTTGTCACAGGATAGTAGATCTAAGAGTTTTCATATTTTTAAAATTCTGTCCCTGCCCATTAATTACAGGATTTGCTATGTCAGCAAGCCAATGGATGGCAGGATAGTAAAGGACTTCAAATAATGTGCTGAAGATTGGATAGCTGTAAAATATAAAACATCATTTGGATGAAAAACTAGTAAAAGCTGGTAAGGAGAAACCTTAAGGCCCTCATGAATTTTATATTGGAATAAAAGTTTTGAACATGGAACATATTGATGGATCAAGCTGGACCTCTGGTTCTCAGAGAGGCTGGATTTTCCTACAGTGAGTCCACACATACATTGTGACATCACTGGTTTTACATTTATTGGAAAAACTAATCTACAGGAATTAACATGTTTCACACTGTTTGACAAGGAGAAAAAAGAGATTACAAAGGTCTTTCCTAAAAGAGAACTGATCTGGAGAATAACATGAGTTCCGGATGGACGGCTCTTAAAAAATGCAGAGAATTATCCCAATGTGAGTTCTTCTTGCTTGATTAAAAATGATAGAAGAAATTATTTGTGATTGAAGCAATCCCTTAGGAATTTCCACAACATATTTCAGCAATTCTTCTTGTTCTACTCCCTTCGTCCCTTCCCTTTCCTTATACTTAGGAAGGAAAGTAAAACAGAAACTGTGTGGTGAGAGTAGAATGCAAAGGAAATTGAAACAGGGAGAAAAAGTAGAGTTAGCAACAGCATCAACTGACTTACATTTGCAGTAGGTGGATAGAGTGACTTTACAGTTTAACTCAACTATCATGCACTCTGAAGTGCTGCTTATCCCTAACTGGCCACAAAATAAGTAGACATCCATTTAAACAATTTGGCAACTGTACACAGTTGCAAAACCCAAAGATCTTAGAAAAAAAAACCCCAAAACATTAGAGATAAAAGGTTGATACAACATAAAAGGGCTTTTTAAGCTGGCATGTGCCATGCAAGCAATGAACTCATCAACTCACCTTAACATAATGTACTAACTTGCCCAGTCCTTTCTAAAATATATCAGTTAAAATCTGACTGTGTGTGCAGCACTGGGAATAGCAAGGGAAGAAGCTGATGTGCCATTTAAGAAGTTACATACGTAACTTCAGATCTTGCATAACACACTGAGCATGTGCTCCAGCTCTGCAGAAGCTTTACAGCATCATAGTCCTGTGAGATCTGGTGTAACGTTTAATTCCTTGTAAAGCTAAAATCAGGAGCTTGTGATAAGTCCTGCAGTAACCAATTATTGTGCATCACTTCACCATTGTAGATCACATGAAATAAAATGGTTTGGTTGTACTTCTAGGTTGTCACCTGGAAATATTGTACAGTTGTCTTTCTAGAACTGTGGGATGTACCAAGGTTGTGGAGCTGATTGGGTCACTGCAGATTTAGCACTGTATTTGTTTACGGGTCCTTCTCAAACAAATCTTGGTTTTTCCATCTACAGCTGTTATATCTGACCATCTGTTTACCAGGGAGTCTGAACAGAGTGTTTCAGTTCATAAGCTTTACATGACTACTTGTTTCAGCTATTTTCTTTTTGCTAATCATAGCATCTATATGCTCACCTAAATAACCTACAAAAATAGATCGATTTTGTTTCTCCAGTTGGAAAGTTTATTTACTTACAGTGAGCTCCAGTAAATGATAAGGATTGAATAAAGGTCTTCAAATACAATAAAATTTATGAATGCTATGATTTAAAACTGTAAAGATACAGAATGGTGAGCCTCATGGATTAAATTCTGATCCTCATTTCAATAATTCTATATCCCTTTGTGCCAGCTGGCTGTAGGAAATGGTCCATCCTGAGCAGTTTTAGCACTTTCTGTTCTACCTTTCTGACTTCATCCACAGTTCAAAGTAAGCTCTTTATTTTAAATCAGTTTCAGTAGATTTCTACCTACCAAGCCTTAGGACTGACACATTATGCAAAATTTACTCTACTTTGATGTCTTTGCTTTTTCAGGCTTTGTTTTATATTTCACATAGGTGATTTCCTGGTTGTGTAAAGACTCTCCTCAAATATACTGGTCACACTTTCATTGTGTTTTCCCTGGAATGTATATAAAGCAGTGTTGCTTTTTCTGCAGCTGTGTGGCTTCCCTTCCTGTGCTTTCTTCTGCCTTTTTTTCTGCTGCATTCATTCTTCCTTGCCTAATATCACCCTTTTCAAAGCTGGACAGTTAAAAGTATGGTATTCCCAATATCTGAAATCTATTGATAAGATCAGACTCATCACCCCAGAAAATCATGTTGACTAACCTTATGTGTTCAGGTGATAGGGGAGAGTAGGAATGATGGCTGCAGTCTGTCTCTCTTATACTGCTCAGTTCAGACTCAGAGCCTGCTCTGTGCCCTAGGCAGGAGCAAACTCATCTGTCTGTCTACAGCAGAAACACTCAGAACCTTGGATTCCTCTGTGTGGAGGAGCATTAAATAGTGCTACAGCAGGACTAGAAGATGGTGGTGAATTATGTGTGCTGTATTGGTATCTGACAGAAGCTGCTGTGGTGGCCAAAACAATTTGGCAATTGTTTTCTAATTAGACTTTGCTGTAGCCTTTTCCATCCATGAGCGAGCAGCGTGTGGGTCTATTGTCCCCAGCTGACTCTTGGTCTGTGCCACTCAGAGAAGTCCTCATACTTCTTCTCTTTTGAAAAAGCCTTCTGCTAGGGAAGTCATGAGGGTCCCAAAACACTGGCAAGCAGGGTCAGAAAGCTTCAGTGAGAAGGGGATGGGAGAAGAGCACTGCTGAAGGAAAGGTGATGGTTGGTTTGGCTCAGCAGGACTCTGTGGACACAGGAATGTGTGGATTTGGAGCTCCTGCACCAGGGGTGGCTAGAGAAACACACAGGCCTCAAGAGAAAATATTCCTTGCTGGCACATGTACTTTTCTTTATACACTTGGATTTTATTAAGTGATTTGCCACCTAAAGAGCAATGATTGCAAACAACATGCAGGGATTAGGGACCATATGTTCAGTGCACTGATCCACCACACAGTGCAGCAGCCCTTCCCTAGGCAGGAAAAAGAAGAATAAGGTATTTACAAACTCCAGTTATAAAAACTGCTGGGAAGCTTACAGAATCTATGCTTTTGCTATGAAGGTGAGGCAATCCCTGTTGTCTGGTGATTTCATAAGCACCAGATTAATAGTTCATTCTCCAGCCAAACTTCCCGAGACAGCAAATTACAATAATAAAATCAGTATTATAAGGATAAGATGCTAATGCTATGTATTCATGGAATAATTAGGTTGGAAGGGATCTCTGGAGGCTATCTAGTCCAAGTTCCTGCTTAAAGTTAGGTCAGGCTGCTGGTGGACCTGTACAACTGACTTTCAAATAGCTTCAAAGATGGAGATTTACTATGCTTTCATTAATAACTGCAAGAGTATGTCTTTGTGTGGATCATGAGCAAGATTAATGTTCTGCAAACATCTGCCATAAATCAAGTAATAAATGTTAAGATTAGTATATTTTAACCCAAACTCCATGTCTGAATAAATATAACTGTGAAATAAATGAAAACAAGTTGCTCAGAAAAGTGAATAACACACCACAGTTTGAACCATGTGAAGGCTGAAGACTCTTTTGGTGCTACAAGTGTGACAGAGAATCAAAATCATAAAGCAGATGCAGGACAGGAAGGCAGACTCAGTTCTGAGGTTGAGACTGCAAATATTCAGCACATCTATCAAACCACTCAACCCCAGGCAGCGACATGTGAGAACTAAATTGTGTTGATTTGCTTTGGTAGGGTTTTCATGCACTCTCTGCTCAGAGGATAGTAGCAACAATATTGCCTCATAAAATGTATCATAAGAACCATTGTCAATATTGCAGCAAAAGTTTAGAGACCTGCCAGCATGAAAGGAAATGTGATATTTATTAATTTCAAGCTGGATAAGGATATGGAGCCAGCAGCTGAGATATTACTTCTGAAAGAAAATCCACAAACAGTAGAGGGTGAAGAGGTAAAATTCGTGTTTGCTTAGGTGACCTGACCTCCATAAAGAAATAGATGAACTAAATTTACCAGTAAATAAGCTCAAGCAGATGCAATTTTTAATACTGTCAGGAAGTAAAAGGCCCATTATTAGTTTAAGAATATACAAAAACCTTCCTTTCATTTGAGGTTGTGTTCACTGGAAAGGGATCTAAATAAGACATGAACAAAATTTTAAAATATCTTTCTTGAATACAAAAACTCTCAATAGAATATGGAAGAATACACAGAAAATGTTATACATTTCTGGTGTTTTTAGAGAGTTCACCTTAAGGTAAAGACAGGAAAAGCTTAGGAAGTTGCTTTCTCTGGAAATCAGAGAGCCAGAGGGAGGAAAAAAAAGATGTGGTGATGCTTTCATTGATCGCTGTATTAGCAATAGCTGAGCCCTCCACTTGAGAGTAAATCTCAGTCTAAAAAAGGGGAATTAAAAAAAAAAAAAAATAGGCTGCATATGCTCAGAGATCTATCAATAGAAGAAAAACTTTTTCTTTTTTTTTTTTTTCTTTGTTGAAGAACCAGGTAGCCTCTTACAGTTCCCATTAGCACAATCAAATATATTTTAATGTACTGTCAATATTTGTTTGTGGGGGCACATCTGCAGACAGTGCTTTTTAGGTGTATGTTACCCAAAATGTACCACATGAAAATATCAGAAGTGCATACAGCAGACACTAAAATTCTGCTCCAAAATATATTGGATAATTGTATAAAAATTAAAAAGTGGAGATTCCAATAGGAGAAATGAGAATGTGATTTAACAATCAGGATATTCTTGCTGGAAGTCTGTGTTTATACTGAGATTTCTTGCAAGGTAGAGGAGGAGGAGGGATTTGGATCTGGCACTTTTACATCAAAGGTGAACAAGACAGCACCAACATGCCTGGCATGAGGGAAAATGTTGTTGTTGTTGTTAATATTATTATTATTATTATTATTATTATTATTATTATTATTATTATTATTATTATAATATTAAGCCCAAGGTGGTTGAGGCTTTCTGAGAGTCTGATGGTTCATTTCCATTGGACCAGCAGGTGGGAGGGGTGGGATTGGAGTTGTGTGAGGGCAGTGTGGGGCACATGCTGGCAGCACACACATCAGCAAGGGGGCATGGATGCCTTCACAACTAGCTAAACATTCAAGCCAGAGACAGAATTTTAGATGAAGTACCACAGCCTTTTTTCTGAATCAAAATGTGCCAAAATTTCCTCCAGATGGAAAATTAGATGGGCAGGAGGAGGTTAATTTAGGATAGGTTAGACAAGCAGTAAATGTGTGCATTTCCTATCAGTATTGCAGGTTCACAGGAGGTTTTTCAGAGTGCTCAAACCTAATTTAATCTTGTGATGAAAAACTGCCACTTCTCTTATTTATAGAGCAGGTTTGTCAGCGCCAGGATTTGAGCTATTGGGAAATTCCTCTCTCAGCCTACAAACTGTAGCCATGAGCTGTGCCCACACTTACTCACAAGCTTGAGGAAGTAAGAGGAACAAAGGCTGAGAAGAACAAAGCTGGTGATGCCATGAAAAGTGCCTTTGTCTTACTCAGTACAGACTGCAGATTTTTCCAGGCTGCTTGTGTTGGTGGGGCTGCCTCGTGCACAGCAGTTTAAAGTAACAAGCTCCAGTGCAGCTCAGCTGCACGATGAGCTGGATGTGTCTGGAACTACATGCCCACATTGTGGGAGGTCAGCCTGCAGCTGCACAGTAAGTCTGGGGGGCTCTGGGGTGTCAGATGTTTTCTGTGTATTCATGGCTGTTCTGGCCAGCTGTACAGCCTCTGCAGAAGTAAGAGAGATTCCATTTTGGTCAGACTCTTCTAGTGATGGCAAGTATCCTGTAGAGCAAGATATGAAAAGAAACATATGTAATTTTTATTAGTCCTGCTGTTAACGTTATTGGAATTAGTCTTTTGGGGAGGGCACAACATGAACTAGACTCATTTATTGGGTATCCTTGAACTTCACAGTGCAAGATGAGAAAGGTGGGATTTAGACATGAAACACTCTTACAGTGTCTAAAATGTCCCTCTATTCTCTGACAGTGTCAGTGCCTGCCTGCCACAGTGATGTCCACATCGGTTGTCAAGCCTGCCTTAAGTGAGTTACACTTTTAGAGGTCATGAATGTCAAAGTGCTTTGGGGACACCAGACTGCACAAACCTTTGCAGAAGGCTTGGAAAGCTGGTGCCTCCAGATGGAGGGGGTGTTTTCCTTGTTGTGGTGGTGATTTATCACCCTCCCTTGCTTCTTCAACACCGTTTAGTAATGAACATTTAGTATGGCCACTGAGCAGAGTAGATTACAATTTCTATGGATTCAAAGGATCAAACTTACATGATAGTTCATTTAAATATTTAAATTGTTCAAATGCATGGTGTAGGGATAGTTGCTGTCCAGTTTGTGGACTTCATAGTTTCACCAGGGAAGAAACCTGCAGATTTGGAACTTCCAGTCAGATGTTAAAAACAGGATAAACATTTGTTTTTTTCTTTTTTCTACAAAGCCCCAAAGAGAAAAAGTCATTTAAAATAGAACATATCTCTTCATTTGTCATATGTTGTCATTCATGGAATAGCTTTTGTTATGTCTATAACTTTAACCTCTCAATAAGTAAGTAAATAATATATAATAATAATATCCCTAATGAGACATGATTCAGAACTTAACCATTTATTAAAAAATGAATATTTATGCTCAGGGTTTCAGAAGCAGTCAAGAGTTAACATCTGGGGCTTTTCACAAGGGAAATGCTGAAACTGGACACACACACTGAGTCCCCCTGGCATTGACTCACACACTGTGTGTCTATAATGGCTGAAGGGCCTCAATATCCTCTATACTTCTTTTTGATTGATTTTGTGATAATGCAGCTGCATATTAGGTGTGCTGGCAACCCGGAGTGAAATAGTAAAGGAAAGCATGGTAGTATTGTTATTTTACCCTATGACTCCTTTGCAATGTTAAGTCCTTTAAAGCCTGTCTTCCTGGAAAAGAAAGGAAGCTCACCTCGTTCCTCACAGTGCAATGAAGGATTCATACTGTTAGAAGCAAGAATTTCTCTGAATCCTTGCATGTTCAGTCAGAGAAAGGTAGAAATGACTGTCATTAACTCTTGCCCCCAGCTTCGCATTAATGTATTTTTAAAGCTGTGAAATTTCTACTTCTGGAAGATGGTTTGAGAAGGAACAGGTAAATTAAGTTGAAAATAAGTTCTTGCTCTGAGTAAGGGAACCCGTAAGACTGTTGAATTGTTGATTACTAATGGGATTTAGAGAGAAACAATAGAAAACAGGGAAAAAGTGTGTCAAAAATTACTGGTAATGCAGTTGTATATCTTCTTCCTGACTGCCATAGCAGCTGGCATGCATTTATGGAAGAACTGAGTGGTCTGCTGTCAAATACTGTTCCACCGTGCTCACCACTGGTCACTGTTTATGATATTAGTAAACAATAACCTTGTTATTCAAACACTTATCTATCTAGCTGAGTATTTTGCCTCCAGGAACAGGAGGTACCAGATGTGTTACAGAAACAGAAAGTTTCCAGTTATTTAATATTCTGAAAGTTTCTTTTTTTGTCTCCTTGAGTGAGAAGCAGTTTTGTACCTTGAAGGAAGAATGAGGAGACATATCCCACAAAAGCTCTTGGCATTATGATACCTCTGGGTATTTTCTTCATCAGTATGAATGCATAATCATTTGGGGGATCTAGGAAAGATGTTGACATGCAGGAATATTGTGAAATAAGTTGGCTACAGGCTATTTGTGCTTTGCTTGGAGAGAGTGTTCCTCATCTGCCTTTCAGTATTAGGAAATTCCCTTTTCTCTTGTATTAGGAGAGAGGACAACAGAAACATGAAACATCATTTTAGATGTTGTGTAGAAGAGAAACATGCATGGTAATCAGTGGGAAACATCAGAATAGCTCATAATCAACGCTGAAGCCCTGCTGCTGCAAACCCCAGGCTCAAGCCTATGCTCATGTGCATTTTTGTGAAGCATCCTGACATTCCAGGGGAAAACAAAGAGGTTTTGTGAGTGAAGGTGGAAAGCAGAAGGCACAGATGGTGACAGATGCCAATGGTGACAACACAAAATGCATGTTGGCTGAATGATTTGTACGCTGGGCCTAGCATGGTCCTGGCCTTTCTAGTCTCCCCTTAGTTTTCTTTTGCACAAATGCTGACTTTTACAGAAAAAATCTGAGAAAGACAAAGAACTGTGTTGAACAGACAGCGTGTGGCAAGCATGTCATCACTGAAACCCTGGAGGAATATAATAATTCAGGCCATGAATCAGGCCAATGACTTTTAGGACTATGCTATTGCTTTTTGCTTGGATCTGAATACCAATGTGCCTGAATTTGGTTTCTTCTATGCTCTATTCACAGTCCCTACTACAAAAAGGCCTTTAAAAAACTTCAAGAAACTATTTTTGGCTATTGTTCACATTCAGAACCTGACTATGAATTACAACCAGACACTGGATGGGGGGAATACTCCAGTACATTTCAGTATTCACGTGAGAAGTGGGGTTTAAATCCAGTGAGAAGTGAGTCAGAACAGGCCTAGTGGTCCAGTTATCCTGCCTGGTCTCAGGTGTCATTACTGTTCCATAGTGCTGTTACAGGCAGAACTTTTTCTCCAGATGTACAACAGCAACACAGTTCCATCCCATAAACTTCTCTGCGATGAGCAGATTGTCACCCTCAGGTCCTTTGTGTGAGTGGCACATTGGTGCTGCATTCCTGGGGCTCAGCTGGGCAGCTTCCACAGCCTTTGGGACGTGCCCAAATCTCCAAAACACTTTGTGTACACGTCACCACTGACCCAGCTGCTGGCATTGCTGTGGGAGGACACTGAAGAGATGTTTAACAATGAAACAGAATGGGAAAGAGATTCACCTCAAAAAATGGTGAGGGGAATACAGCAGAAAGAAAAATTTCCTCCTTAACAAAAACAGTATGAGCTGTTTGGAATCATGCAAAAGGCTGCTAAGAGCTTGCAGTGGCCCTGAACCTTGCAGTTGAGGGTGGGTGGGATTGAAAACAACCAAAAATTACAAATTTAATAGCTCTGGTGATCATTAGCTGAATATGGGGGAAAAAAGGAAAACTTAGAACAAAATTATCTGACTCCAAAAGCATGTAACATATGTTAATTATGGGAGGAAAAGAAAGGGGCATAAAACAGCCCTCAGTGAGATCTTGGACAGACTCTAGCATCTGAAAGGAAGAATGGAACAGATATGGTGCCAAAATTGTAAGTCAGAGCCTCAAAGCAAATATTTTTGTCTGAAAATACATATTGCTAACATCCCAAAATTGCTAATTATCTTCTCCTTCTCAATCTGTTACTAGCCTGGCTGTGCAGATATACCCATTATTAACCTGCATCTCCAACAAGGTTTCCTGTGAGATATCTTGGGTGTGTGGGTTTCTCATGGGCACCATGGGGAGGTAAGTAGCTGAGGCAGCATGTGAAATGCTACTTGAAACTTTTTCAGACCTTATTGAATGCATTTTGAGACTGAGATAGGGCTTAAAATGATACTGCATCCAGATCACCATGCTGCCCTGGAAAGGCAATCCATGCCTTCTCTTACAGAAGACCCTACAGGCCTCAGTTAGTCTGTAATCTGCGTGCCATCAGAAACCCTGTCATGCTCTATATTGTGAAGAGGAAAGGAGAAAACAGCACTGAAGATCAGAATTTCTTGCTCTAGTCATGTTATCCCTCCATTGTCAGTCCAGAAGGAGCAATTCATCAAAACCAGCCTGGAGGAAATTTGTGAGTTTTTCTGTGCATCCGTTTAGGCCTCATGTTGGAAGAACATCAGGTCCACATGACAAGGATGGAGCAGATGTTTTCTCTTTCAGTGCTGCCTTGACAGAGTGATTCTGATCACACACAGCACATCTGGAGAGGTGTGTGTGTGCACTAGGAAGCAGTGGGGTTACAGAGGGAGTACTGATGGAGGGAAGCTGAGTCCAGGAGGCTTTGGGGCACAGCATCATTTTCTGGGCTGCAGTGGCCACCTGACAGAAACATCAGAAATACAACTGTTCCTTTCTTGTTATTCAGCTGGGATCCAACCGTGCTAGCAGATGTCACACAGTCACAGGCCCACAGACACCATCGCAGACCCACAGACACACAGACACAGACACACAGACACACACAGACACAGAGACACACAGACACAGACACACAGACACACAGACACACACAGACACAGACACAGACACACAGACACACAGACACAGACACACAGACACAGACACACACAGAGACACACAGACACAGACACACAGACACACACACACACAGACACAGACACACAGACACACAGACACACACAGACACAGACACACAGACACAGACACACAGACACACAGACACACACAGACACAGACACACAGACACAGAGACACACACACACACACACACACACACACACACACACTCTCACACATGCATGCACAAATGGATCTCTCTGGTAGCAGGTCCAGCCCTATGATGTCCCCCACCTCTCAGACCCTGGGATTTTGCAATAGCTGACTCAGACCTATGGTCCCTCCCTTAGTCAGCTCTCAGACTTCTGACAGATTTGCATGGACTGGAGAGCACCCTCACCCAGGGTAATATTGAAGAATGGAATGTTACAATGACAGACCGCAGTGGTCAGGCACAGGACTTGGTAGCATTTATCTGCCCTCCTCTGCTCTCCTTTTTCCCATTATTTGTTCTCCCCTATCTACACTGATGTATGTATTTCCCTTTCCCTTAAATATTTCATAGTAAGTTTATTGCATTCCCACAATTTCCTCAAATATCCCATGGTATGTTTGCTTATGCCTTTAACACCCATGGTAATCTTGCTTCCCCCTCCCTGTCAGTAAAAGAGTTTTGACGGAGCTTGTCAAAGCTTTGTTTCAGCAATGTCCTATCAGTAACCAATGTGAGAGCTCTGCTCTTTGGTTTAAGTATCAATTTTCTTCTGTTCTTTTTATATTCTGTGACTGGGTTATTAATGTATTCCGTCTCTTCCTGTCTCTTGACCCAGTATTTTATGCTCAGCAGCCCTGAGCCCAATATCCTCACAAAGTAAATAGCTTCTCAGTCCTCACAAGAATATCTTGCAGTCTTCTCTAACAGATGTTCAGAGTATCTAGTGGAGCTGGGGTGGGATAGGGAATGGCTGTGCCTAATTTTGCTCTTGTGTGAATTTTTGACTAAAAATGTATATTGTCTCTATAGCAGCCAAATAACTTTCAATATCAAGAAATCAAGTTAATGGAGGGAAAGAAAACTAAACATAAGCTTTGTATTAAGGCTCATTAAATTACAACTCGTGGAACGACTTGAAATAGGATTAAAATGTGAGTTCTCTGGTCTATTTTTAAGCTGTTCTACTATTATGGTTTTTTATTATATAAAAGTTGAGTTAGTAATTTATAAAATCATCTAAATGCACCTCTTTCACCTTCTGTTCTCAGATTTGGCAGTGAAAAATTGTTCTGATTGTGGTTTCTTGAAGTGTAATTACTTTGTCAAAGGAAAATATAACTAGAACTGATATTTGCAATGCACTATAATTGTACTTAAGCCATTTGATAATTTGCTCACGTACTGGATGTTTTATTAATTTAACAACAGCTAACAATACTGAAGTTGGAGAATCATCCAACAGTTTCTCTTTCCCGTTTAAAAGAAAACATTATTTGCTTTAGCCTTCCATCTACTCCCAAAGAGAAGCTGTGGACACCCACTTTCTGTGAGCAGTTTCATTTACTTCACAATGAATTGTTCACAGTAGTACTCCTGTTGATAGCCTGGATCAGGTTCTGTTTGAATGATTGCACTCCTTATTTGACCACTCTAAGATTTTAGAGGAGAGAAGTGTAATATAAACAACCAGGTGGGGGCTGGGAGCTGAGTCTTAGTGCCAGCTTGGTCACACATGCAAATTCATGCTCTTCAGCTTTACCTTCTTGTAGCACAAGGTTGTTCGATGCTTACCAGCTTCTCTGCGTGGTGACAAGAACTCAGCAGATGGTAGCTTGAAAGCTGAAAATAGCTACTCTTATATTAGTTATTTTCTCTATTTGGAATGGACTCTTGATAATGCAAAATAAGGAATTCCCATGACTCATCTCTAACATGTCAAAATACTCCAAGCAGCACTTGCCTTTCCTTTCTAATAGTGGGCAACATCCATCAGTCATCACGGGCTCATGCAGATTCATTAAATCTTCCTCACCTGGTGGGGAGCTGCCTTCTCCCGTGAAGTCGGTGTCGTGTCCTTTGCAGTGCCAGCAGCCTTGGGACAAGGAGGTGGTAGGCACTACCCTGCAACTGCAACCATGGCAGCGGACACGTTGTGTCCTGATCTGGGAAATTCAGATCTTTGAATCTCCTAATGCCTGCACTGTGAACAGAAACACGTCAGATATAAGGAATGACAGTGTCACACTTATGGACTGCAGTGAGGTCTTGGTAGTGGGCACTACACACAGGAAGCACCAGGACACTTGGTGCTGCTCAGGGCTGCCCTGGGCAAATTTCCATTGTGGTGGAGGACCATACGTAGTACCCATTTCTGGATCCAGGCTGACTCTATTCACAATCAGAAATCACATATTCACCTCGGCAACAGAAGCCACAGAAGGCCTGCAATGCATAGCTGCTGCATTAGCAGTCACGAGCAGAACCAGAGCAGGCTTTGGGAGGGAGCTGAGCAGAAGCTCAGCTAGCAGGGGTGATGGGTGGGGAGGATGGATTCTGGTCTCCCAGTAAAAGGGGATATGGCACAATGCAAGGCTGCCATTCATACGTTGGCAGTGTTTTGTAAGGGTGGTATTCAGTGTAGCAAGGGGTGACCCTCGGACGCTATTTTTGTAAAAGTATCAAGAGAAGAGGCTCTCATGAGAGAGCTTGCAGTAAAGAGGGGTGTTTGTGGGTGTAGCTGTGTCACCAAAAGAAAGAGACCAACATACAGCACTGTCTCATTCTCAGAACTACTACCAGTTAGTCTTATCCTGAAGTGTTGTCCTTAAGAAAGAGAATATACATGTTCACCCAACTTTTCTAGAAGCTCTCATGAAAATTCCTGTAGAGAGTATGTAATTCAGTGGCAGAAGCTGTCTCATGTGGAACTCATTACCCAAGAAGGAATTTTGCCTTCTGGATGTGTTTTTCCATTCAGCCCATGGGTAGAAAGCTATAGCTACATTCAAGAGCCTATGTTATGAACACAATAGAACCTTCACTAGAGCTCTTCCAGAGGTTCTCTCAGCAGCTGATGACACTTACAAAAATTCTGTAAGAACTGGTGAGACTGAGGAGAGTTGTGGTCAGGGATATTTATTTCTCNTTTTTTTTTTTTTAAATTTTGTATCAGAAGGTCCAGGTGTCTTTTTGTGCTGATGTTCTTTGTAGAGGAAAAGCCACTAACTCACTCCCTCAAGACAGTCCTTTTCTTTTTTGTCACTCTAGTATTTTGCTGTTTGAATTTTTTCAAAAGAGTTTTCATGGTCCCCATTAAAGTAGTCTTTGATTTTCTTGAGTCTCAGGGTATTCCAGCCTGTTATCACTCAGTCTAGTTTTCATTTCAGTCAGCCAAACAAAATTTAGTAACACTACAAATGTGTTTACTGTTTTGCTGATAAAGAGCTCTGGTCACACAGCCTCTTTGCCTTGAACAATATTAAATGTCAGCAGTGGAAAACCACTCACCTGAACATGATGCAGGAAAAAGCATCTCCGTGAGCAGAGGGAGAGAGGAGGATCTGGCCTTAATGTGCTGAAGTATTAGGGCCAGCAAATTAATGATTCTGATGTATCCATGAGAAAAAGTGCTGCTCCTCAGCTGAGAACCCTTCCCATAAATGTCAGGGGGTGCTCTGCATCTTACTGTCAGCTCAAAGTATGTGCTGATCCTTGGGGAATTTTAAAAGGAGACTGCAGTCCCAGGAAGTTTATGATGTTTTCCTGCACAGGCTGGGTTTCAGGTTGTTTCGTCCCTCAGTCTGTATTTCTTTTTTTTCTTTTTCCTTCCCCTCCCTTTTTAAAATTCTTTCTTTTACCACTTTTCTGTCATCCAAATCCCTCCTTCCCATTTATGTGCCTCATTTCCATCTTTTCAGATCCCTTCCTGCTGTGTGATGAGTTGCTTGCTTTTAACTAGTGGTAGGTCCCTCAGCAAGACCTCTCAGGTCCCCAAAGCCCACTGGGATCAGACAGTTTCCTCTGATCTCTGGTAAAATCTGTTAGTTTCCTCTTATCAAACAAGAAGAAAGGAGGCAGCGAGGAGTCTCATGGGCTGATGGGCTGTTGTGTTCCTCTGGTCTCTAAACAGCCATTCCTATTTGGAAAAACAGTTCCTCAATATTCATGTTGCCACCTGTGCTCCCACAGCTCCCATAGCTATTGCTTTAACTAGTGCTGTGGTGCTTTTTTACTGAACAGGAGAGATTTCAAGATTAGGTTCCAGTAAGTTTAAAGAAATGAGGTTTTTTTTTTAGAAAGAGAGCTCCATTAATAACTAGAGAAAAGTAAAAACCCTCACTTCAGTAGTTGTTTTGGCTTTTCATAGCACCCAGAGCAATGGGACAGAGATGCTGTGGACAGGTGAAAACAAAAATGGGGGTACAGCAGACAAGGTAGGCTGGTGTCAGCACAGCCCTGTGCACCAGTGTCATCAGGTACCCTTTTGGTCCCATTTCTAAAAATAATTGTTTATTATTAAAAAAAAATTAAATATTTTTATTTTCTTTTATTTTCCCTTTGCAGTATAAATACATTTAACGTCTCAGGTAAAGTGGAGACTAAGAATTTGAAGAGAAATCCAGAAATAATTTCTGGATTATTTGAATCCCCTACTTGAGTCTCTGTTCTCTGGTGGGGCCACAAGGGTATCTCACACACAGGATGAATGGCAGTCCTGACCAAAGTCCTGAGCAAAGCTGACCTTTGATATTTTTTTTTCTCTCTTCCCTTCTCCCTGGTGGATAGTTACCCAGCTATACATGGATATAGGCTGTACCAAGCAGCATCAACTCCTGAGCAGTGCACTGCATTGCACAGCTGCCTTTCACTCCTGGGGGCTTTGTCTGCCACACACAAGGTGGCTGCAGCACAGCTTTTTGCATACAGATTTATCAGCCTTTCAGCTGGTACCTTGGACTTCCTGTGACTGTGAATAGTTCTCATCCATCTCCAAGTAACTTGTTCAGGTTAGGAATACAGCAGTGTTAATGAGGAATTATGGTATGCTTATAGTTAAATATGTAACATGCAAGTAGTGTTATTTTAGTAATGATAATAATGGTGATGATGTGTTGAATGATGCAGATGAAGCACTGCAGTGATGCAGGCTGGTTTTCCTACATGATAGGAAAACAACTTTTTTTACTGTGCTGGGAATTTGAAGGTTTGAAATTGGTTATAAAATGCTTTATTTTATCACCTTTTCATTAAAGCATAGTCTCGTTTTCTTGGTCTTCAGGTAACTTACAGTGTGGTAGTGATCTCTTATGATTATAATGCACAGTTTAAAAATTAGTACTACATAAGAGGATGATAATATGAAAAAATAAACATATTTTTCCAACTGATGTTATAAATTCTCACTGCATTGAAATGAGAAATGGATAAGTGTTACTTTATCAGTTTCTTTTCTGTGATATTTTGAATGATTTAAAAATATGCGAAGGCCAGGAGAGTTCACAACAGATTCTCTCTGTTCCAGACTTCATTATGGACTTTGGCAAACACATTTTACAGAATAAAGATGAGTTAAGTGCAGCCTTGGGTACCAAGGGTGACAAAAACCAAATAAATTGACTTTTCCTATATAATAATTTTTCCTCTTTTGCTTTCTTTATTTTATGTATCTATCTCTTCCCTAACACATACTTTTCTGTTTTTCTAGCATTAATTTCCCCTTAGCTTACTTTTTCTGTAGCTTCATTCTACCATGTTATTTGTTTTCAGGATTTCTTCCCTTCAGTCTCTCTTTAACCCCTTTCTTTTTTTGGATGTTGTTATTTTAGCTCCAAAAAACAGAATTTTAGAAAGTGTTTTACTGCGTGTTCTGTCATTTTTTTTTCAAGTTTTGAGTCTGACTCCAACCCCAGACCATGTGACTGGCCTGTAGTTTCCCAATCTTCCTCCTTTCCCTTTCTGAAGACACATGTGAAGTTTGCATTATTTTTCAGCCATGGTGAATAGTCTCTCTGCTTCAGCCTCCCAAACTATATGAATAAATTGGTAGACCTCTAGCTGAAATGTTGCTGAATCACCTATCTATTCAGATGCAGAGCAGCCTGGCTGGGTACAGCCAGACTCATGTTAGAGCTGTAAGAGATAAAACCCAAAAGGAATGGTGACATAACTAAGAACAGATTTCTTCTCATTATCCATATCTCCTCCAAGCTTGCACTGATTAACTGGTTTCACACGCAAGTCTAAATCGTGCATCTTCTGCTTCTAAGTAAATTTAAATAAATAAAACTCTCAAAAATAATTTGAGATTATTTGATAAGGTGAAACATGAATGATGATTTAGAGCTAACACAGCAAAGCAGGAAGGACAGCAGCTACTGAGTATTTGTGCAAAGGACAGTGTGGTGGAATGGCTGTAAGGCAGGAAATGATTACTCCTCTGTAAGAGAGCTGAAAGCCTTCTCCACATTTGGATGTCAGCAGCTGTTGTTCTAATTCTCATCCATGGCAAAGAAAGCTTTTGTTGAGATATTGGCCCATGAACCTGTAATTGTGGCTGTTGTTCCTAGTTTGATGGCCTTTATCTAACTATGAATTTCTTGTGTATTAAATAGGGAAAATACAATTTTTTTTCCAGATTAGTTTTAATTCGTGGTGCTTAGACACAGCCTTGTGAAGGGTATTTGAAAACCATGAACAAATAAAAAAGGAAAAAAATCTTCTTTGTTTCAGCCCAGACAAGAAGAATACTGTGGTTTCTCATAAATAACATTTGTTGCATCTCTTGAACTTGGGAACAAAACAAGAGAAGTATTCAGACAGGTTGACATATGGGAATAAAAAAAGGTAAGTACAATACTCAAATTTATGCTAAAACTCTATGCTCAATATCTTTATTAAAAAATGTGTCATTAAGCGTATGCATTGTAACTATTCTAATTTGTTGTTCTGTTGGACAATATTTTCTGCATGACGGTGGAATAGAATGAGAAAATGAACCAGGAGATTTTTTTAGGAGATTAGAAGAATCAAAGTCTTTTCTAGTTGAGAATATAGCTGGAAAATAATTTTCGTTTCCAGATTTCAGTATAGGACACAAAGAAGATACGAGATTTAATATGAAAGCCCCTTGTCTGTGAGAGTGTGTGAATGTGTGTGGATGAACAAAAGCTTACCAGATAACAGCAGCTGAAGAGTGGAAAGTATGTGCTGAGAGGCAACCTGTGAAAGTCTCCCAAGAAGCTGTAAATGATCCCATTAAATGCACCAGAAGTGATAAACCTCCCAAATCAGCCAACACCTCAGGAGGCCACAGCCCACCAACATCAGCCAAGCTTTGGGTAACTTGGGCATGTCTGAGAGGGCAAGAGCTGCTACCTGCTGCCAGGGACTGTGGAGTCCTGGATACACATGTCAGGTGTCAGGGACCCCGTGAGGGACTGTTCCACCAGTGTGCCAGTGCACTTGCCTAATTCTGAGTGAACATCCAGCCTTGTCCTTACTGCTGCTCTTCTCACGGCATGATTGGGGTGAGCACCTGTGGAAACCACGGGAGAACCACAGTGAGGGGATTTACTGTCAGTAGAAACTGCTGTTAACAACAGCTTCATATCGACTCCGTTAACATAAGGTTTTCTGAAAATGCTTGGTTTGATCTACCTGGATCAGAGGCTAGACAGTGTAAAAGGAATAACGTAGGCATTTATTTAAAAGGCCTTCAAAGGATACACCTTGGGCAGTACAAGAGCCTGGCTGTGGCTCTACCCGAGAGGGACCCCTAGTCATGAGTTTTCACACTTTATAAGTTTTGTTCCATTTACATATTGGGGTTGTCCAATTACAGCTTCAGGTTATGAAGTCCTATCCTCCCAGACTGATGTCCTCAATTCATTGTTGTTTATACCTTTTGGGCCTGAAGCTGCAATAGTGTCCTTGGTTCTCAGGCTGGAAAAGGATTGTTTTGTCTAACCAAACTGAAGAGAACTTGCTAACACTTTATATAAAGTTCAGAGTTCTATACTAATGCAATACAGAACCTGGAAAATATGAAAGCTAAAACTTAAGGCATCCTTCCCCACTGTGTCTTCCACAGCCTTATCCCCAATCAGAGAAAAAGGACTTCACTACATATTCACAGTTGTCCTGGTTTTTGCTGGGATAGAGTTAATTTCTTCACAGTGTTTGGCACAGTCCCTTGGTTTTGGGATTTAGTATTAGAATAATATTGATAACATACAGATGTTTTCATTGTTGTTATATAGTGCCTATACTGAGTCAAGGACTTTATAGCATCTGCACTCTGCCAGTGAGGAGGGGCATGAGAAGCTGGTGGGGAGCACAGCCAGGACAGCTGAGCAAACTGGCAGCAGGGATATTCCACACCAGAGAACCTCATGCCCAGTGTATAACCTGGGGGAGCTAGCCAGAAGGAGAGCAGGGTCTGGCATTAATCAGCAAGTGGTATTGTATTGTGTATCACTTCTTTTGCCTTGGTTTTTTCTTTTTCNAAATTATTATCCTGTTCTTATCAAAATGTACAGTTTTTACTTTTGATTCTCTTCCCATTCCACTGTGCTGTGGAAGGTTGAACCAGCAGTTTCTTGGTGCCTAGTTGCCAACTGAGCTTAAACCACAGCAGTCCTTTTTGGCCCACAGTATGGGGCCAGAGGGCTGAGACAATGACAGCACTGTTCCAGCTACTGGGATGAATGTAACTGTATCCCAGCCAAAACCTGAACAGCAGTGAAGCAATAGAGCAAATATTTGATGGTTTCTGATAATGAAACATTTGAAAATTTATTTGATTATTTTGTCATTGTAAGAATTATACTGACCTGCTTCAGGAAGTGTTCCTCTAGAGGTTTATTGCCAGCATGTCAGGAACACTCCCAGAACTTGGTTACATTGTTAACAAGGTGTTTAATGGCAAACAAGAATTTTTAAAAGGCTTAAGAAGCTTTTATATTTTAGATTTGCTACATTTTTAATCGGGATGCAAATATAGCAATGTGGTGGGCATGAATGAAAGAAAACTACATCCACCTTAGCAGGCTGTTCAGTGCAACATGTTTTGTAGGGGGAAAGAGCTGGTGCCAAGGACCCAGCACCTCTGTCACATGCACTGGGAGTGACTCTCTTCGGGTCCTGCAGGCTGATTACCTGACAGTGGTTGGAGCACATCAGGTGAGCGTGTGAAGTTCAGCTCTACATTTAGGCCTATACAGTGAAATGGAGCTTGTGTGCTCTCAGGTTACCCTGAGAAGATCTGAAACAAAATGGGGTAAGTGGAAATGGCAGGAGATTTAATTCAAAAGTGCACTCCTGCTTCAGGCTGTCACATTAATGTAGACACACACAATACTAATTAAGAAGCAATGGACCAAGTGGACTGAAGGAACAGGGAACAGGTAATCGATACAGCAGTTCCTGTTATATTATGCCATGTCTTTTGTATTATTACTTTTTTACTCCATTTACAATGCCATTCATTCTAGTACAGGAATGTCTACGTAAATTTGCAACAGGGAAATAATATTTTCTTTGTAAGAATGCTTTTATCTCCAGTAAGATTTTCTTTCACTTTCTAGAACTTGACATCAGTACTTTTATAACCTCTGCTTAAAAAAGATCACATTACTTAGAAGTAAAAGGTCCAGTAAAGAAATACAATGGTCTTAAATGTCTTCTGATTACCAGCCATCTTAAAAGAAGTGGAACAGATTGACTTCAAAATGAACTGGAGGCTTTGAGACTGTAATTTCTGTAGTTCTTCTAGGTGCCCATAACTTCTGCCTCTTTCTCTCACTTCTTTCCCCTGTAGTTTGTTTGAGCCATTTGTATCTACTGGAAAATTCCCCATAGCCTGTATTTGCTTTCAAGAGGGAGCATAATATGAAGCTATTAGCACTGCTTGTACTTTTATGTTTTTCCTTTTCAGAACTCCAAAGCTGCAGTTTTTGATGATATTTTCTATACTATCTTTGCTATGCAGTTGACTGAGCCCTACTGAGTACCAAAGGCCCACGACTCTCCATGTGAGATTTGGGACTGTACATCTGAGCTGGGAATATTCACTTGGGTAAATTTCAATGAAGTCATGGAAAAGCACAATCCTGAAGTTTCTTCTTGATAGAAATATGTTAGTCCTTTCAAAGCTTTTAGTTTTGTATTTGTATAATGAATTTAAAGGAAGCAACATGTTTAAGGAATGTAATGAATTTAAGGGAAGCAAAGGGAGATGTTAAGTGTTAAGGGTGTATTTACCAGGAAGACAAACACCTTTATTCTTCTGTCTCCCTCACCAGGAGCTGGTAACGTGCTCATTTCTGGAGCAGTCCCCACGTGCCAGGTGTAGCAGCCCACAGGATTGCCTGCATTCAGGGAAGCAGCAGAGAAGATGCAGTGCTGAGCAGCAATCAGGGACTGCTTCATGGTTGGACCCTTTCAATTTTTTTCTTAATAAGCCCAGAAAATAGATTTTGAATTTGTCAGACACCACTGAGCTGTAAAAAAGTTGTCAGCATGACAGGAGCCCTGTCAAATACGTCCAGATGGGCTCTCATGCCTGTACAGTTTGCCACACTCTCTTAAATTTCTGCTGCTTTAATTAAAAATAAAATAAGATGTGGTACTTTGATCTGGGTTCATCTTAATATATATAAGTTCACCTCTGTTCTTAAATGCATGGCCAGGCAGTCTGTTGCCAAACAATTACAAAGAATGTCTCTAAATTGAATTCACTACACTATCTCCAGGGACAGCTACAATTGTCAACTCTCTGTCAGCTAAATGAAAATAATGAAATGTAAGTTACAAACAGCAGGAAAATTGGGTGAGTCATTCTATTTATACATGTAATTACATCTAAAGGTCCAAGCGCCTTGAAATTAAAAGAAGATTGCTCCTGTCAGGTGCTTAACAAGCTTTTCCTGGAAAGGGTCTTCCTAGAGAAAGCGCTGTAGAAAGCATCTGTGTCACAAAGCAGAAGCAGCCCGCCAGTGCCGGCCGGGATTCAAGCGAGGCGGGGCTGCGGCCCGCAGAGAGAGCGGGCAGCGACGGCCCCGCCGCTCGGCCTCCCCCGCTCGGACAGCGAGCAGCAGCCGAAAGTTGACAAAAGGAGGTAGAAAGCGCTGAGGACAAGTGGGATCTCCTCTCTTCTTTCTTTGAATCTCTCAGAAGGCCTTGGGGCTCTGGAAGCTTGGTATCAGGATGCATTGCATATTAATAATACGTAAAGCACAATTAGCACGCATGGTGCTTTGCAGGCTTGTAACTCATGCTTGGCTCCAAACTTCAGCACAGCGCTATGGGGGGATAGGGAAGAGCTACATCATAAATACAAAATAACGGATTGATGCATTATTGAACAATTTAGTTCTGCAAGTCTTGTCAGCACAGATTTGAAGGAAAAAAAAAAAAAGAGGTTCCATGAGACATTCATACAAATAAAGTAATGGGATTTTGAGAAAAATAGCTACAGAAGTGTTGGGTTTTCCTTTCATCAAGATTATAATATTTTTAAGTAATAGCTTATATGATAAAGATTTTTTTGAGTATTGATGAAGAGACAACATCTGTGGCTGTATCATCAAATATAAAAATTATAAATTGAGTCTTTGTTCTAGTTGCAGCTGGGATAGAGTTATTTTTCTTCCTAATAGCTGGTATTGTGCTGTTTGGATTTAGTATAAAAATAATGTTGATGGCACGCAAGTTTTACCTGCTGCTGTTCAGTGATTATACTAAGCTAAGAACTTTTCAGCTCTTGTGCCCTGCCAGCAAGAAGGCTGGAGGGGCACAAGAAGGCGTGAGGGGACACAGCCAGGACAGCTAACCAAGAGACCAAAGGAGTGTTCCATAACCTATGGCATCTGCTGAGCAATAAACTGGGGGGAAGGCTGGCCGGAATCCACTGCTCAGGAACTGGCTGGGCATTGGTCACTGACTGGTAAGTAGTTGCCTTGTGCATCACTTGTTTTGTACATTCTAATTCTTATATATTATTATTATTTTCTTCCTTTTCTGCTTCATTTAACTACCTTTATCTCAACCCCCAGGTTTACTCTAGTTTGTTCTTCTGATGCTCTCCCCCATCACGCTGTGGGGCAGGTGGGGAGGGTGAGTGAGTGATGCTGAGCTGCCAGCAGCAGTTAAACCATACCACACTTCCATGTGAAAGAGTATAATACCATATAACTCATGTTATGGGACTGGAACCTATTGCCTCACAGAAGTCTTGAGTTGTGCAGATATAACAGTAAGCATCAGTAGGCTGATGAGACTTACTTTGTGTGTCCATTATAGTAGGGTGATTTTATTAACATCCAGAGTGTTTTAAAGCACTGCTAGTTGGCACTGTAATTTATGGTGCATCTTAAATATTCACTTACAAAAGCTGAGTATTGGATGTTCCTGTTCATATAACATGAATTTTTAATGCTTTTCAAATAGCTGAAAGTGAGCCCGTGTGGTACTTTATTTTGGCAGTTTATATAACAGATTTAACAGATACATTGTGGAACATGCTTTTAATGTCCATTATTGTACTTAGGAGTATATATGTTACATTGCAGATATAATTTTGTAGTACACGGTTGCTGTAAGAAGTTGCTGAAGAACTATCAAGACCACGGTTACCAATGATGATTCTTAATTTTTTTCTGTCAAAAAGATATCCAGGTAAATTCATTAGTAAAAAGTAAGACAGTGATAGGTTTTCACATGAATATTTGTTCTGCTAACCAGATTTGATTTCTGCTAAGAAAACATCTAGCTGCTTAAATGCCTATTTGAAATCTGGATTTCTTCAGTGAGAGAATCAACATGATTTGTGTTTCTTTTCAGCAACAAAATAAAATATAGACTGGCTGTCATTACTTGTGCATACTAGTAACATATTTGTTCATGTTCATTTGTATATTCATCATTATTTTACCTCATAGATATTTTAAGCCAAACTCTCATTTCTTTAACTAGAATAATCTGCACTCATAGATATTTTAAGCCAAACTCTCATTTCTTTAACTAGAATAATCTGCAAAGCAAAAGCCCAGATTTTCATTACTTTGAATCTTTTTTTTTTCCTGATAAATAGCATCACATTTGAATAGTTGCAGTATCTTTGCAAGGCTGAGTGGAGTTCAGCAGGTCCATTCATGAGGCAAGCTCCTGTGACCTTGGTTGGATGGAGATGATCAGAATAAAGAACTCCCAAATATACTGGTAAATCCTGTCACAGATGTTTAGATTCCACTGATGTTTCAGAAATTTATGTTATTTCTCTAAAGGATCTCCCAAATTAAACTTCAGTGTAAACAGCTCCATTTATCTGAACTGAGTATGACTGGTGTACCTGTAAAAAACCCAAAAAGCCCCCCAAAAACCCCAACCCCCCCAAAATTTCCAAAGGCCTAGGAACAGGCACCATGGACTTGTTCTCTTTGAAGATATCTTTTAGAACCAAAATCTTGCCATCCCAATCAGGGGCTAGGCTTCTGGGTTTGGATAAAACAAAATTGATCAGCAATTTGAGCTGTGCCAATGGAAGGAAGTAAGCTTACCCTTGAAGAATCTCAGAGTTTTTGATGGTCAAGCATTAAATTTTCCTACTTCTGTGGTTCACACAAGTTCTTTTGAATGGTCATCAGGGAAAACTGACTTATATCTTGACAAATTATTGGTCCTTTCTTATAGGTGAATGCTTTTTTTCAGGAGTATGAAATACCACATTTGCTAATCTGTTGGGACTGTCCATTGCACACTGTGTTCTCATTTTCATGTGTTTTAATTCAATTTACTTTTACTTTACTGTGTTAATGCAAGTTGTATTTAGATTTTATATTAAAAAGGTAAATATTGGGATAGAGCAGAACAGTTCTTGAAGTCCCTGAGTTTTACCATTTTATTGACAACAAGAAACAGTGTATTAGGAAAAAGATTTGTATAGATGTTTTTTGCTTAGTATCCAAAAACCATTTATCTCCCATCTAGCAGCCTTTTCCACTGTCTGACCTACTCATTCTTCTGAGGAATCAAATGAAAATGAATCAGTCAGCACTTACATTGGGGACTGCAGCAGGAGTTTTACATTAGAAACAATCTCAGGAATGACAGAAAGACACATTTGTCAATTCAAGAATGGCACTGAGAGGGATCTTAGTTTTTGAATTAAATCAGGACTTGCCTTTATCATACTTTAAAGCTTCCCATCCCATTGTATCAGGCAGGCTGAGTGGCAGCATAAGGAGGATCAAGATCTTGGAGGCATACATCTTTTATTTCTGCCCCTTTGCTTTCTAGGCAGGTAGATATTTGCAGCATTTGGCAGCCCGAGCAAAGCCAAATTGTTACAGATTTGGACAGCAACGTTTCACAATTATAAATGTTGAAAGCTTTCTGTCAAAAAATTGCTCCACATTTTTCTCTTCAATCAACAGCTACAGGGGTCCACTAATACTCTACAGGATAAGTGCAGGTGTTTAACAGACTGCTTGTAGGAGAAAGGTTTTTGCTTCAGCAACTCGTTATACTTTTACATAAGTTCCAGACTTCTATATCATACTGGAATATTACAGGAAACCTTCAAGATTCAAATAATTTTTCCCCACTGTACGTCTGTGTCAAGGTGTTCTGGCTAATGCTGAGCATGATAAGACATCACCTTCAAATCAATAACCTCTTTATCAAGTGCAGTTTAATGAAGGAATAACACACAGGGTTTCTTGATCTTATACTAAATAGTTGGTCATGTGTCAATATACCAGATTTCTCTTTACAGACCTCTATTCCCCAGCAAATGGTATGCCAGTGTGTTGCGACCTTCTCATCTAAAATTTCAAAGATAAGACTTTTGAAAACACTTTTACAACAACCCAAATATTAACAGTACAGCTTATTTCTGTATATACAATTGCATACAAGTGAAGGAGGATCATAACTTGCAGAAAATACTGCACTGCAGGTTAGCCATCAAAGGTTTTCTGCTCTTTCTCCCAGATAAGGAGATAAAAAGGTCTTGAGCAGATATTTAATCTGAGATCCAGCTGTTAGACCAGATCCACATTGCTGGCACGGCTTTCACTGGGAAGAAATGGAATTTTTGACAAGTGCAGCACTATATGCTCTCTTTCTCCTTGAGGATTTCATCAAATTCAGATCAAATGCCCATTGAAATTTGATAGATTTGGTATTTAGTTCTTAATATCTGGTAGTTCATCAATACATCGGATGTTAATACTACTCCTGAAGCATTACTGACTGGTTTTAGTCTGCTAAGACCTTTGACTGTGCAAAGTAGAAAAATCTGGTCATGACCGTGCTTTAAAGGAACTTAAATGGTGACTGCCCAGGTACCTAATCTCACTATAAACCATTGTCTGCCCATTGTGGAGACAGTGTTACCTCCTTTCTGTCAGGTGTGATTGGCCCTGCCTACATGCTGGAAAACTTGCTGTGTACAAACACATGCTCTGACAATCACTGTTTGCATAAAATACTGTGGCAAATGCTGTATTTTCTTGACTTCCTACAGGCAGTAGGTAATTTTGAGGTAATACAAAGTTTGGCATAAATTGCTTTTCACTCTATGTTGAAGGACACCAGGGCACAGAGATAACACTTAAGATGGTATCCTGCTTAGTGAGAATATAGAATTAGGTGTGTCTTTACGTGTTTATATAAGTAATAGAATAATAAAAAGATTATATACATCATGGGGTTCTGGATCTATAGGTCTAACAGAAGAAGAGATGGCTAGATAACAAGTATTTGTGCTTATGTAGGAGAATTTGCAAAGCTAAAAAATGTTCACACAATACCAGTTGCCAGAAGACAAACAAATATGAGAAAAGTCACATAGAGGTCCTTCTAACAAAGCTTTACCTCATTAGCTACTGCCTTTTTCTGTCCCATATTCACATACACAGTATCAAGTTTGTGGCAACGTTTATACTGGCTCAATCCGTAATACAGAATTTTCCATTTTTTTCAAAGTATGTACTTTGATCAACACATGGATAACGAAATGGTTGCTAGGTTACTCTGTATTAAAGTCTCAGATACTGTTGTGTAGCCTTATTTCTAGGGGAAAAAATTAATTGTTCCTTTGGTTAATATAGCCTTTTAATGGCAAGATCTACAACTGCTTGAAGATTGCAGTATGTTTTCGTAGGCAATTGCTAGTTTAATGTCTAAAAAGATGAAGATAAAGTAGCAGAAATGCTGTAACTATCAATTCAATGTCACCTCCAGAGGTACAGTATTTTATATTAGTTACATCTCACTGTATTGTATACTGGTTTATTTCACACTTGGACAAGACAGAGGAAGAATTTTGGTCATTTCTGTGCATAAAGACATTTTCCCTTGCAGTTTTCAGCATAGACCCTATAGCAGCCAATGAATACAACACAAGCCTCCTGAAAATCAAAATATTGTTTTCTAAGGCATATGAAGAAAAGAGTTTTCAGATGTTTATCCCATCCATTAAAAAATCCCATGCTTTAGCTAAGTCCTGTTTACTAGGTGTACTCCTAGCTCCACTAAAGGCAATTGCAAAATTGCCATTGGCTTCAAAGAAGAAAGAATATTAATCAGAATGTTCCTCAGGAGGGTGACTCTTTTGAAGTCCAGGTGTATCAGACCAAGAATATAACCCAAAAGGACTAAAAAAAGAACCTGTCATTTCAGCCAGGTAAGAGGAGCTGTGCTCTGCTTTCTTAGCTGGTAGTTAATGAAGGTGTGTTTTAAGAATATGGTCCTGATTCAGAGGCACTTCTGTTTCAAAGTTCTGTGCTAGAAATATATTAACAGTATTACTTCGATTCAGCTGCTGGGGATTTGATTTCACACATTAATTTCTCTTTCTGTGGTTATAATTTTCACAAAACAAAGTGAGTGTAGCTCTCTGTGCTTTGTTGATTTGAGAGTACTTAGAAGCCCAAGGGTTATTAGCAGCTTTTGTGGGACACCCCCATGAGCGAGCATGTGCACCCACACACATCTCAGGTAAGAGCTCAGTGGTTTGTTTTACATTTAGCAACCTCCTCTGCACTTTTTAAAGCTTCTGGTCTCCTGAGGCTGAGATATCTAGATAGTTCTTGTGAAGTAATTGTCTTGTTTTGACAAATGCATTACATTCACCTACACTTCTTGGTAGTCTTCTGTCTAAACTTTTTCAGTGTACCTCAGGACACTGGATGGGAACAAATTCTGATAGAAAGCTAAAAAGAAGACTCACAAGAATTCTAAAATTGTTTGTACCCTACTTGGTTTTCTTACTTTTTTAATCTGTTCCTGAAGCATTATGTATTTTTCTCTTAGGACTTATATCCTATCTTAGGACTTAGTTATTCCTCTGCTCTGCAAACTCTCAGTGTATACATTTTCAAGGCTATCAGCTCTATCAAATGACGAGTGCAGGGCATCCATCAATGACAAATCTAGGCAAATAACTAATAAGACTAAATAAACCTGGGACTTACTGGATGACAAGCAGCTGGAGGATAACTGCATATGCCTTTGGGTATCTATCTGTCCCTAGCAGAATTGATTTCCTGGACTTATACATTGTGACATACAGCTATTAAATTAATTTTTTGGTTTAGTGTTGGTAAAGTTTCTGTTATTTTCTGGTTCTCAGTATATTTATGCAGGCTAAAACTGATGAAAAATAATGAAGGATTTTAAAATTTGTGTATCCAGCCAATGGTTAGATTGATATACACAATTTTTTGTACATATGTGTAAATCTGGGCAGTGACAAGCACCTATGGCATATCTACAATGGTCTTGATGGGTGGTAACTTCTCATCCTGCTCTTTGGCTGCCCTGGCTCAAACAATCACTGGCATTCAGGAACACATGCAGGCAAAGAGCAGGGTGTGCACACACATAGAAGGTAGAAATAGGACTAAACAAGGAAACAGACTGCTGTGACCAGCCTTAGGGCTCAGGCAGACAAGTGAATGGACCAGAAGCCTGTTTACATGATTGACTTTAGTGCTCTTTGTCCACTTCTGTTCCTGCCTTAATAACCCAGATCCTTCCCTTTCCCCACCTTTGGTCCTTCCTCTAAACATCCCATAGGAAGTCTTGTGTATTTCCACAATCCCCTTAAATGACCCCATAACAAATTTTGAGCAAAATCCAAATTCTCTTCCCCCACAAACCACAATAAATTCTGCAACCCTTTGGGCAGCCATCCCTTAGCTTGCTTTGGAGAGACAGCATGTATAAAGGCTTCCTGGGCTTTTCCTTATGCTTGTGCATGATTGTTGGAGGTTGGAATTTTCCCCATTAGAAGTGCCGGGGAGGAACTGAGAAACTGAGTGCTTGGAACAGGGCAGGGGGAGGGGAACTCTGGGGGGAAAGGGCAGAACCATCGTGAGACTACGAGGCAAGTAAAAGGCGAGTTTGGGGGCGGCCTCGCTCTCTTGCTGCCGGGGTGGCACCGGGTGAGGATCGGGACGGCTGTCGCTTGCTGCGGGGATAGTTCATCACCAGCCTGAGAGACGGACCAGCCTCTGCTCGTGCTCTCCGGGGAATCCTGCCTCTCCTCGCTGCCCTGCTTGGAGCCGGGTCGCCGCTATCCCGATCTCCCGCTGTTCTCCGGCGCTGCTCTGGGCTCTGCACGCCGGCCGGGACGCCCCGCCGGTTCCAACTGCTGCCGCGGAGTTTCTGGTGCATCTCGCCCACCGGCCTGG
>VZSE01005023.1:540815-608400 GCA_013398275.1 Promerops cafer | reverse complement strand
AATATATATATATATATATATTAGTAAAGAACTGCTATTCTTATCCCCACCTCGCTGCCTGAGAGCCTCTTAGTTCCACAGTTCTAATAATCCGGAGGGAGGGGGTTTTGCATTGTCCATTCCAAGGGAGGTCTTGCGGCCTTCCCTAGCAGACACTGTCTTGTAAACCAAGACAATGATTCTACCTGGCAAGTGCATACGATGATCCTCAGTCATACATCTTGATTTAGGAATAAGAAGGGTAAGAGTAAGAATAAAGCTTTGGATAAAACCAAGTTAGATGAAGCATGCAATGAATGACAGTTTCAAGGTGACCTCTAATTTTGAACGCTTCATGTCAACTGTGTGGGGCTTGTGTGCTGCAGTACTGAGTAGTCAGAGATGTCCCTGGGTCAAAGACACCAGTGTAACTCTGATGCAGAACAGGCTGTTATAAATACAAGTATATTTGTGTATGTGTTTGTTATTTTTAGAGGCTGTTGCTAACAAACCAGTCACATTTCTTATTATCTCTGCATCTGTATTACCTGTGGGTAGTTGTGCCAGTGAAATGAGTGAATTGAATTTAGCTCCAAATTCACCTCACCCATCAGAATGTAACCTGCAGTATGCATAGGTAGGCTGACAAATTACACTGTCATATATTTCATTTTCTCAGTGTTTGGGGATTCCTTCAGTAACCCTTCCATAAGTGAAACAATAGCCCTAGAAAGCATGTAGCAAATCAGCTCTGACACACTGAAAATAAACTTAGGCTTAATAAAGACTTTATAGTTCATCCTTGTTTTCAGATTGGGCAGTGATTTAGGCTTTTCCGGTGCTACAAACTGGCTAAGAAAACTACAGCTGCTATAAACTAGTCCAGAAGTACTTGTAAATGAAGTAAAATGTTGGATGCAGGGCTGACAGCAGGTGAAGCTGTGTGGATGGGCATGAGCATCCTTCCTCTCTCCCCATGAGGTTGGGCTGCTGAAGCCCACCCTGAGAACACAGCTCCCAGTTCTCACTTCCTGAAATTCCTGCGTGGTCTCCGAGAGCTGGAGCACTTCTCAGTGTGGGTACGTGGGGCCTTGACAACCACTCAAAGGAGCTTAAATTCAAAGCAGACCATAATTTTTTTAAGCACTTATGTATATATATTTTTTCCTATATTTGAAAAGGGAACTATACCCAGGGGGAATGCATTACTGTTACTATTTACAGTGTGTATTATCCCTTTAAGTAGAACTGATGCATGCAGAAGAAGATTTCTCTAATGACAGCTCAGCCTCTCCTGCAGTCATCCTTGTCTCAGGTGGGTTTTGAGGCTGTTTGACAGTGAGATGGATTCCAGCAGGTGTACTCTGGTGCCACGGAGTGTTGCCAGTGAAGAGCCCTATAACTAGACAACATTAGCAATCCTTACCCCCAAAAGCTTTCACTGTGTAGTGTCAGTCTTCAATGTATGCACTGTAAATGCATTGACTGCAGGGTCAAAGTAAAACCACATTATGTATCAAAATTACCCTGCAGATAATTTTTCTTTTAGTCATTTAAAGTCTAGGAGAACAAGAAGATTCCTTTTTGTAATAAGCTGAAAAGGAGCAAAGCTAGAAAAGTTAAAGGACAAATGCCTAATTTGAGGGCACAGAACATGAGTGGGAAATATAACTGGGGATTCTTGTTAAGGATTCTGTAAAGTTGCATAAGAAAAAAATGAAATGTTTCATAATTAGACTGAAAGTGTCATCGTGTTCTTGGTTTTCTGTGAGACATGAAAGGTAAAATCACTTTAAACTTATTTCTGAATCATATAATAGATTATTCTTCCCTTAGGTCAGGGAAACATTATGTGTCTTAGAAGAAAAAGCTTCTGACACTCCTGTTGTGTTATGAAGTGCCTGCTTTGATAAAGTGGATGAAGAGAGAGCACTTGCCCACTTTATCAGTGGTATCAACAGGTCTTGCTGTTCCTCTGTCAAGTCCCTCCTTGTAATTCTGCTAGAGACCTAACAAGACCTAACCAAAGGGTTACATCTCTATTCAATAAGGTCATGAGCCAGCTGCAGTGCTGAATGCATATTGGATGTGCAACAATGTACCACAATAACTATTCCTCTCTGCAACTCAGCTATTTACACTAGACCAGTGTAGGCAGCCCCTGGAGGGGGCCTTGTCACGCAAAATAAGAAGGGTTGAGTGTAGGAGACAGCAAAAAATAGCACAGAATATACAGATGTGCCGGATGTAAATTATTTTTTAAAAGAAATAATGAAAGAGGTTTATAACATTCCACTGGTGTTTTTTCCTTCTGTTTTTTCTTTCCCTTGTCCTGTTGAAGGAAAGGGAGGGTTTGCAGGAATGACACAGCTGTCTGCTACAGAAGCTAGATGAAGGACTCCCAGCTAAAACCTGACACCTCCTGCAGCTGCCCTGCTCGAATTCCTCCTATTTGATGAAAATTCCAGCAATGCCTTCAGAAAGATGGCAGGTGTCTCTGCTGCTGATTCCACTGCAAAATCCCCTGACTGAGGAATCTATTTTTCCAGTACTGAGAAAAAGAAGTTAAAGTGTCCCTCAAAGCCAAGAGAAGGAGATGTGTGCTGGCCAGGGTCTACAATGTACTATTATTCTTGGGATTTTGTATTTTTCATATGTTCTTTTTTATATAGCAGTCCTTTTTTTGTCCTATTAACCTTGTCAGCAAAATGGCCTTTACTTGGATTTTCCTGATGCTGAGAGATTCTTATTCAGTTTATTTTTGAAGAGAGTACTACCTCAGCATCTTATCAAGTTGACTATTGCTGTACTATTTTTCTTGTGTGTACTTTAAACATCTATCATAAAAAAATCCTTTTCTCTGTGAACTTTCTTGGTAGGTAAAATTGCTTTCTGCTAGTTGTTTTATATCATGTATACCACTACAGATTACATTTTGAGATCTACCATATTGTATGTAGTAATGATCTGAAAAAGAACTCATTTTCATGGTAGAATTTTAGTTACTCCCCTTATTGCCTTATTCATGCTGATTTATCAAAAGATGCAATTTAAAAGGTGGGATGTTACCTTGTTCTTGCCATCAGCTCATCTTTGCTTACTCCTTCCTTTACTGCCACTCTCACTCTCTTTCTTACAGATGCAGTTTTTCATTCACATCTCTAACTCCTGCACTTTCTCCAGTGAGCTATTCCTTTCCTTTTGTTTTTATTTTCTCTTTACATTCTTTTCCCCTTATGATTACTCCTCATTGCAATAGACTCTCCCAAGCTCACAAAAAATAGCACAGAATATACAGATGTGCCAGATGTAAATTATTTTTTTTTTAAAGAAATAATGGGAAAAAACAGGAGAAAAAGACTCCTGATCCTGCCCTATGTTTTTTAAAAATGCTGTAGAAAAGATAATTTCTTTGCCTCTTCCTTGGTCTATGTACTCCTGTTTGTATCTTACTACATGTTTCTCTCTCCTACAACAAGCACACGTTCATTTTTTGTTGCTGTTCCAAGACCTTTCATAGGTCCCTGCTATCTCTCTCCTTACATATACACTTTTTCCCATTCTGCCCCTTCTATTTTGTCAGAAGAATTAATCTGCAAAGCTGCCTCATTGCTTTCTTCAGTTCTTCAACAAAAGAATAAAGCTCTCCCTCCCCTCCTGCAATTTGCTAATAGATGTTTTAGTCATCTCTTGCTGACGTGCTGCCCAGTGCTGATTGACTCCTCATTTCTGGTGCCATTCCAGCAGCTTTTACTCCTTTCCAGTGTCTGGCCTCATGCTGAGGGTTTATCTGCAGCAGATGGATGCCCAAGGAAGCTGCACCTGAGCCACCCTGGGTACCAGGAGGGGACAGTGCTGCCACTGCAGTGCTCCCCTCGCAGAGTTTTCCCTCCTGCCAAGCTGACTCCCCGGGGAAGGAGGTCAGGAGGGTGCTGCACGTGTAGCTAGGCCAGTGCTTGGGTAAGTCTGGACACAACCAGCAGGGAAAGCACTGCCCCGTGATGTTAGGTCATGTGTTTTTGGGGCATAACATTATGTGTTATTATCTACTAATCACAGCATACCACTAGCCCAGGCACAAAACAAATTTGCATTCATAAAGCAAACAATAATTAGAAATGTCTCTCAAGAGGGTAGAATATTCATGTTTCTAACTTGAATTTTAAGTATTTTAAAAGAAGGCTTAATTATTTTAATTTTCTCAATATCCTTTTTTTTTGTCAAGGGGATTTTTTAAAATGAAATTGAAGGCTCTGAAGACATGTTGTTTTTAATAGTTTGTCATTATTGCTAGAGGTTTAAACTGTGTTATGTATCTAAGTAGGTTAATCACTGTCTTTTTAATAGGAAATCAAGAATAAAATCCTTATTCGAAGACTCTGCCCCAAAGAGCTTATTATTTTTTACACTAATTCCAAGGAACAGCAGCCTGTCAGTTCCTTTCCTGGCGAGGTCTTTGACTAAAGAAAGAAAAACCTCATTCTGTTAGTAGCTGAGATCATGAGCAAAGTGAAATGGCTGTTTTGCCTCAGACCTCTTCCAGTTCAGTGTAACTAATGTGGATACTGCCATTGTTATGTATTTTGAACACCAGTTATACAGTGGTTTTTCCAGGATCAGTGAGATTTTTGTTGTTCTTTGCTTGAAAAGATTTGAAACACCTGTGGTCCAGATTGGACTAAGAGGGGATTCCACATATTTAATTCCTTGAAAAGTAAACATGTATGTGGATCTCAAGCGAAATACTCAAAATAGTTTTAAAAATACTTTTTTTATTTTCAAAGATCTTCATGGTATCAGTAACCTTCCCTTATGCTGTCTATAAAGGTGGAAAAAATAAAAAAGTTTTCTTTATGTCTCATCACTCAATACAGAAGCTTGTAAATGATGAGAATTTTTTTCTAATACCGGTAGTTTTGAAATATGAAAAAGGCTGTACCATCATAAGTACCTAAGGTGTTGGAAGTTGATCTGGCTTATTTCTACACATCATTTCCAGGCTGATAACTTTTAAGAGTTAAAAACCTGGGACACTGATTTAAACAATATCACCGAGTTTTTTGGTTGGTAATGGAGGAAGTTTAGAAGAGATGAGAAGAATCATGACATCCCTCTTCACTTCAAGCTGAAAAGCATGTCAGCCTTGAGGCAGACTACCCAACAGTAACGCCACCTTTGTGCCCTCTTTGTTGTTTCCTAGGGTTCCTCATTGCTCTCTTACACCATCCTCTCATCTGAAGTGTCTGTGAGACACATACACAATCCCATGTGGCCGTTTCCATTCCTCACTGATAACCTGATCAATCTTGTTGACATCTCAGGGCCTCTTCTGGATCCTGCAGCTTCACTTGTGCAGTGCTGAGACACCCAGGCTGGAGAATCTGTTCTCTCCACAACTCACACTCTCCTCTCAGATCCAAAATCATCCCCTCTGACATGTAGTGCTGAAGAAGGACTTCCCACAGAATCAAAGGAAATGTCCAAATTCAAAAATCTATGTCCTAAACCCCAGGGTCCTTTTTTCTCTGTCATTTTCCATTACATGTTTCAGAGCTCTGTGCATCCATATGCACCCAGGTACCTGCATACACACCTTCTCGTGGCAGGGTTAAGTGGGAACTGATGCAGGGTTACTCCCTCCCCCTTATTTGGCCTTCCCAAAATCTGGCCTTTCTCTGCTGGTTTGGAAAAAACAGAGCAGATTGAGAAGAGAGTTAGGATGCAGGTGCTCATAATGGAAAGCTGATGAGCAAACCTTACTCCTTTTCCCAAGAAGAAAGAGACAGAAGATCAAATTACAAACCTGCTTCAAAAATTCCCCTTGAGTAGTGTGACAGCACTTCTTGGATGGAAGAAAGGAACAGATAAATAACAAATACATTTTATATTAAGACACACAGAGGGAGATCATTAAGTACACGGTGCATTTTTCCTTAGGTGGACCTTGCAACAGCCCTCCAGTATGCAATTCAGCTATTACTAGCTTAAAGGCACTATTTCAAATGGTACTTAGGAGCAGTTTTGCTAAACACTAATGCAACTTTAAAAATAATTTATAAAACTTTTTGCATGCATAATTAAGATAACTACTTTGAAACTCCTGATTTGTTGCAGTCTGCCAGTCTGTTTACACAGAAAAACAAATTACTTCTGCTGCACACTTGACACAGAAACAGGTATAACATACTCTGCAAATTTTGGAAGTCATCAAGACATCCAGGATTTGAAAGCAGAACAGTAAATCCTCATCTTCTTTTTTTTATAATATAGGATTGATAAAGAACTAACATACAAGTTACACATTCAGCACAGAGTAGCCTTTAATAAAACAAAAATATCCAATCTTTTCTTAAACTACAATTCTTTAATATTGCTTATAATTTCCTGATGGCATTTTCTAGGCAAAGTGACAAAATCAAGCTAAGGCCATTTGCAGAAATCAAATACGTGAGAGCTAATATGTGCCATTGTATTAAACACCTTTTTTTTTTATTTTTAATTCTGCAATGGTTTGATATTTTTTTAGATAATACTCCAGATAGCTCTGAAGAATCCTTTTGCAAGTCCTTTAGAGGCCACCTTTTCACTTTCTGTATTTTTGTGTTTCTAAGAAACCAAAAAGATTAAGAGTTTTGTACTGATTTTTTTGGTGCTACGATTGTTTCTGCAGCTGCCTCATTCACCTGTAGTGTAAAGCCTGTTAACACCATAAACAGTTTCCCAGGTACATTACAAGCAGCCAGCTGAGAGTGGATGACTTTTCAGACACAAGGAGCCACGTACAAGATTGATGTGTGAGAACATGTGCCTCCAAGGAAAGTGTTTTATGACACAGCCTCATGGCACTTGTTGCCTTCTTCCTTGATCCATGTAAAGTCTCTTCTTCACTTGTCCTGGACAGTGTGAAGATTCCTTTTTTCCTGACTGGGTAATGAGGAAAATAATGGAAAGTATAACAGCTACCTCTAGCAGCTGTGATCTGTGGAGGGCTATAACTCTGCAGACAACATATATATATAAACAATATTTTAAAATGTTGAATCTTGGGTTATGATAATCTTGGTTGAACTCTGAGTGCAGGATTTACATAAAGGTCAGCTAGGGAAACAAGGAAGGAAATATTGACTTGTATTCATGCTATTACCCTGACCTACAGAGAGTAGGGCAGTTGGACTTGCTGTGTTGCAAGGACAGAGATCATATTTTTAGTAGGAAACTTTATTGCACCCTCTGTGCTGCTCTATCTGTGCTAGAAAAATCCCATGAATAACAGAGAGACATGCACACAAAATTACACAAAATAACTTATAACACAGCCACAATATGGCTCTTCAACTGGACCCCCTTTTGGCATCCCACTCCTTTCCTATTTTTTTCCTTTCAGTAAAAGGTTCTTTTTAACCAGTCTCTTTATCTCTAGAAGTGGATTATTTTTCTTCTAATTTTCCATCACAAGATTGGGACAAAAAGATCTGATGTCCTTTTTAGGACATCATGACATCATATTGAGAGGGTTTTTCTGCCACAGTTCGATGTCAGTTTTACATAACTTTCTGTCCATAGAGAATAAACAAAGTACATGATTTATTTATATTTTCCGATTTTCTTTTAATGCATACCAGTGTATTTTTGGTTAAATGGGCAGAAAACCCCAGCCTAATTCTTTCAGTGATTTCTAAATGTTCCCCATGAAGTCTGACATTTGATGAATATTTCAGTGGATACATTCCATTCTAGTATCTCCTCTAACAATGACACGAATTCCGTGTGCATGGTCCACATAGCCACAATGCTCAGGTATTGATGAGCCATGACTGTTCCAGAAGAGTAACAAGAAGGAGCAAAAGAGAGAAGAATCTTAATTAGACTTTGGGCTGCTAGGGATGAAATACTGCCTATGTGTTTGGAAGTAGTGTGTGCTGTGTAATTTCCAATAAATAAAAACCACATGCAAGGTCCATTTCAACATACTCAACATGCAAACAAATAATGGAACCTATGAAAGCAAACTTACATTAAATTAGTGGGAATTTTTACTGTTTCTTAAACACATGTATAACATATTAGATAGATGTGTACAGTAAGTTGTTCTAAAGCTAGACATGGGAGAAGACTGGATTTGCTTTTGAAAATAACTATTTTTTGGAGGAACTACAGCATAAATAGATTTAGTTGAAACATTTAATAGGAACATTCCAGAATATAGATAACTGAAATACCTTTAATTTTCCACTAATTGCAAAAACCAGGTAGCTATCTTTTCACCTGATATTTATTATAACATGATCTCTTAGTAGAAATAAGATGAAACATTTCATTGAAGTGCAGCTCTTACTAAGCATCAGTGCTCTTGCAGAAGAATAGAATCATTTGGGATAGAAGAGATGCCTCTTGGGTCATCTCAGTCCATCAACCTGAATCATTGCTGGATGGATTTCATTATTCTTAAAATAGATTTGAATATCTTTGGTGATGGAAATGCTGTAACATTCACTGGCAGGTTGTTTCATTATGTCACTGTTCCTCTAGTTATAAACTTTCCCTGCTGCATTTTAATCTAGTTATTAGCATTTATTGATCAAGCTCTTTGACTAATGACAGTAATTGATCCTTATTCTCTTTATAGTGTTCTCTTAAGTATTTGTACATTCTTTTTTCTCTTCCACTTCTCCTTAGTTTTGCAGGACCATTTCTTTAACTTTGTCTCATATATCTGATTATCCATCTTTTCTCATATGTATTTGTATACCCTTTTAATCCCTACGTTTTGGTGGGCTTTTTAAATTAAATTAAAACTGAAGAAATCTGACAGATTCTGTAATACGGTGGAATTCAGTAACACATCACAAATAATTTAATCTGGATATATATAGGATATATTTAATAAAAACAGGTCAGTGCAGATGATTGGAGTTATCAAACAAGGCAATTCTGTAGTCCTGTATGGGACATGTAATTCCATTCATAGATTTATCAAGAACGATCTTAACATATATTTCTTGCACTTTTTCCTCCTACTGAAAAGCTGCCTCATCATTTCTGAAATAGAAAAGCTTTTAAAATTTCCTCTCCTTCCTACTTCAAATTTTTTTGTTTTCCGGCCAGCATTACCCTGTATTTTAAATGTCTTTTTCCTTCCTGCTATTTTTCTTACTGCTGTTATCATCCATCCATCCATCCATCCATCCATCCATCCATCCATCCATCCATCCATCCATCCATCCATCCATCCATCCATCCCTTCCAAATCCCCTCCTGTTTATCTCCCACATGCACATACAGAAAAAAAATCCATTCCCTGGTTTTAAATGCCACTTTTGCTGAGGCCTTTCAGGCTTTTATTGCAAACTGCTCTGCTGATTCACCTGGTCATCCTAGCAGCCCTGCTTTGTGTGTATTGCAATGAATTCAATTTCCCTTGAGTACAGGCAATGAAGGCTGTGCTCCCCGTTCCTGATGAGACTGATCTAGTTCTTGTGCAATGGCAGCAATACGTCTCCCTGTGGAAAGGGCTCACTTAATGCTTCTTGGGATCACTGTTTTCATTTCATGGCCCCTCTGTAGTGAGGGCTGACTGTCACCCTTACTCTGCCTGGTGCAGGTCTTTCACCTCTTCTGTTATTGCTGTAGAATAAGCTTCTCCTTTATTTCAGAAATTCTTGATTTTGGGTCATGGTACATGACCTTCTTCTGTGTGCTGTTGAATTCCACCTCACTCCACGTATTCCACCTCATTCCACATATTCTAGTCCTGAAGATGTGTTCATATTTCAGGCACAAGGTTGAGATGGCAGGTGACTGGATCCTGGTAACTGTCTGCAAAACAGCTAAGTAATTTTGAATTTTATTGTCTTCTTGTGGGAATGTGCTCTATAGTAACAGTTGTGTGGGTGTGGTGGGTTGGCCTTGGCTGGCTGACAGGTGCCCCCCAACCTGTTCTCCCTCCTCAGAAAGACAGGGGGGCAAATATACGATGAGAANTCCTGGTAACTGTCTGCAAAACAGCTAAGTAATTTTGAATTTTATTGTCTTCTTGTGGGAATGTGCTCTATAGTAACAGTTGTGTGGGTGTGGTGGGTTGGCCTTGGCTGGCTGACAGGTGCCCCCCAACCTGTTCTCCCTCCTCAGAAAGACAGGGGGGGCAAATATAAGATGAGAAAACTTGGTGGCTGAGGTAAGGACAGGAAAATTGTTCACCAATTATCATCATGGGCAAAACAAACTCACCTTGGGGAAGATTAGTTTAATTTATTGCCAGTTAAAAATAGAGCTAGTGAGAAACAGGAACAAAACTGAAACCACCCTCTCCCCACTCTTTCTTCCCAGGCTCAATTTCACTCTCAGCTTCTCAATCCCCTTCCTCCCTACTGAGCCCTGCAGGAGGATGGGAATGGGGGGAGTATTCATTTTATATCCCATATCTGCCACCTTCCTTCTCATTCTCTTCCCCATTCCAGCATGAGGTTCCTCCCATGGTATGTGGTCCTTCATGAACTTCAACTTCTGTGGAGACTGCAGTTCTTCAAAAGCTGCTCTCCAAGTCCCTCATGGGCTACATGTATTGCCAGAAATACTGATCCTGTGTGGGCTCCTCTCCAGAGGTCACAGCTCCTGCCAAGGGCCTGCTCCTGGTGTGGGGTCTCCACAAGCTGCAGCTTCCTTCAGGGCACTTCAGTCTGCATCTCCATGGGCTGTGGGAGAGACATCCTGCCTCACCATGGTCTACACCACGGGCTGCAGAGGAATATCTGCTCCAGTGCCTGCAGCACCTGCCCCCCTCCCCTTTTTTCAGTGACCTTGGTGTCTGCTGTGATGTTTCTCCTCCTTTTTTCTTGTTCCCGTCTCCCACAGATGCTGTGCAGTGTATTTCACTCTCTTTTAAGCATGCTATTGACAAGGTGCCACCAGTGCCACTGATGGGCTTCACTTCGGGGAGCAGTGAGTTTATTTTGGAGACAGCTGGAACTGGCTCTGTTCAATACAGGAGCAGCTTCTGGTGATTTCTCACAAAGGCCACCTCTGAAGCCTTGCTTCAAAAACCTCACCATGTGCACAAAAAGCAGTAGGGAATGCTCCTGTCTCTTGCAGGGCATCTGTCAGAGGCTTTGGCTGGAGGTGCCCTAAGCAAACAGCCTTTTTTCCTCCTCCAGTTCCCACAATTTGGGTACAAGCTGGCTTCAGCAATTTGCACAGCATGAGCTTAGTCCCAGCCTGATACACACAGGCCACAGCAGCTCCTCTGAGCAGCCTGAACACCTTTTGTTGGGATTTCTGGGCTGTGAGACTTTATTACAATCGAGCACAAATATCTTTGTAAGGAGAACCAGTGATTCTTCACCGAGTGTGGTTTATGCTTAGAGGCACAAAGATGTGAAAACTTGTGTGTTACATAGCCCTTGTTGCTTTCTGGGGGAGAGAGAGTAAGAAATAAGTGATTTTAGTGCTACATTTGCAATCCTCCTTTAAAGGACAGCTGATGCAGAAGGTGTTTCCTACATCCTTTTCTGGAATGGTGAGTGCCCCTCCCCTTGTCCTGGTTTTTGTTCTGATCCTGGTACTTGGTGGGGTGCCCTGTGTGGGAGGGGGCCGTGCACTGCTTTGGGCCTGTTGCAGATGTTTTCAGATGTCTTCAAAATGGTGAGAAAACCAGTGCCCACCAAGGGTAAAGGCAGGCAGGAAGCCTGTGGCAGCTCTGTGTGGATAAGCTTGGGAAAGGGGGTTTGTCACTTGGGCAGGAGACACCAGAGGGCACCTGTGAAGAGGCACAGCAGAAGATGTAAAAGGACACATGTGAGGGCACATGGGAGAAGGCATAAGAAGGAGATGGGAGAGGAGACACAGGAGGATACACAAAACAGGGACATGTGAGGAAGACTGTGAGGAGACACTTTTGGAGAGACAAAACAGAATAGACAAAAGGAAAGGGACATTGATGGGGTCATGGCTGCAGAGCATTCATGGAAGGAGGAGAAAACTGTCTGTGGGCAGCCCATGCTGGGACAAGGACACCACTGAGGGACTGTGATCAATGGGTGACACACTGGACCTGAGACAGTAACAAGTGAGGAGGAAGGGAGGAAAAGGGTGAGAAACAGGGGCTGGTTTAAGAGACTATTATGCACTGACAACCACTTCCTGTGCTGCCCATATCCCCATCAGTGAGACTGGGAAGGACTGAGATAATGGTGGTGGTGAAAAGAAGACCAGCAGAGACCTGGAAAGGGGAGGAGTGGTGTTAGACTGAAGCTGAACCTGTGGAAGGGGAAAGAAAGGTGATTGCCTTTGGTTTTTGTTTAATTGTCTATGTCTTTTTTTGTTTCTCAATACCTGAATCAATAAGGAAAACATTATACTAATTTACAATAAGTTATCTAAAAATCTCTGGATTGAGACTGTCTGCAATAGCAGGTCAGAGTATCAAGGCTGCCCAAAGGGTGTAATGGGCATTGTGTATCCTGTCAAACAAAAGGACAAGACTTATTCTGTTTTTCCTTTGTGGTACCACCCCCTTGCAGTTTTTCTCCTCTTCAGTTCAGAAGAACTAGAGGCTCATGAGTATTAGTATGTAATATAAGAATTACTTTTATGCCTTTGTTGCTTAATTTTCCATTTTTGCTGATAGACCTGGCTTAGCTTAATTAAATGCTTTCTAGAAGCAGCTCTCTGCTGAAAGCATGTCCAGGTAGAAAAGCCACATGTGGCTTCTACCAGGGCTAGACAAGGTCCTCTGGTGTGTCTCTGGAGGAGAGGAGGGCTTGGGGGTGTCTGACACACCACGAAGAAATAAAAGATACCCTGGAGCAGTGCGCAGCTGCAGTGCTGCTGATGGTGTTCAGGTAAGTCCAGGGCTCCTTTTGAACACAGAAACATGGTAAGGAGGATTCCTTCTGCTCCTCTCCAGCTGCATGCCAGCTCCCACTGAGACAGCTGCTCATAGCCCTACTTCTCCAAGTTTGCTTTTCACTATGCAGAATTTAGCAGAACCAGATGTGACACAGGACTCTTTTGTGCTATTCCCTAATTGACAGGAAAGTATTTTGAATGATGAAAGTCTGTTTGAACCTCTGGAAGATCACTGCTCTTTATTTCAGAATAAAGCCTTCCCAAATAACTGGCGAAATCACACAGAGGTATTCAAAACACTTTTTGGCTCTAACTTTTTTTTTATAAAATACTCACATTAGTAGGTGAATTACATAGGATATACTTTAAATTACTTGTTAACTTCCCAGTAGTGGTTGTGAGTATGAGCCATTGTATCAGCAGATAAAACGTATATAAAATGGCAAGACTCCTCTATTCTTTCCATTCAGAAGGGAATATCTCAGTGCTCATTCTTCTGTAAAGAAATAACATTCTCCTGTGGCTGGGAGGTGATTTAGTGAAGCATCACATTAGCAGAACCATCCTGATCTGCTGTGCTGGGGCTTAACAAAAGGCAACTCATTTACAGAGTAGCTGCGGTGCATTTTTGGCACTCAGCTCTGGTTTGGAAGGGCCTCTAAAATAATGCACAGGCTGGCCTTTGCCTCCTGCATCATGAAGCTGTGAGGTTTATTTTTTCCCTGTGGTCAAGTATCCTGGGAATCAAATGTCCTGCTCTCCCTCTAGAAATGTCCCTAGAGCACTGAACCCATTACAAGATGGACAACCAACTGAAAACCACTATGATTATTACCAAAAATTCTCACCATAAAAAGATAGTCTCTATTAAAAATATTATTTTCTTAGAAATGTTAATACACTGTGTCAAGTAAAACATCCCAAATGCCAGATTTTATGTGAGCTCTCTAAATAAATGGAGGAATCAGTTGAAACATACAGCTGTTTTTGAGTTTAATATCATCTTCTCTTACTCTGTTGTTCCAAGTATTGTAGCCTTCTTCTGAATACATGAAAGCTCAAATAGTTTATGCAACTAGAGATGTCACTGGGTCTCAGCCTCACTGCAGCACTCAGCCAGCAGCACTTCTCATGAAATTCTCATACAAGTGAGATACCCAAAGTACTCTCTAAGCAGTTGAGTTCATGTGAAGTTCACAATTTATGTGTACTGTGGGAAGGGGGATATGATTGTTGGTTTATGTTAGTTATAAACAATTTCTGAGTTCTTGTAAATGAAATGTATTTGAGGAATCAGTTTTATTATTACTGAGAAAAACCCTATCCTCATTATCTGTCTGTGGATCATTGTAGAAAAGTAGCCTGGCAAAACTGGCTGAATGAACTTATCCAATTAACCCCAGAATATTTTATTCCTTCGTTGTACTTTGCATTTGCATCTGACAGTTTTGCTGCTCCTCTGATCTAATTAAGAATTTTTGGCAAGCATCACAGTGTTATAAATTTTGAAAATGTGAACCAAACCTGGCTCACAGCGCTTACTTCAAATGAAGAGGAGAGCTGAACTTCCATTTACTTCTTGAACTGACAGATGACATGAGAAATGTCGACTCCTGTTTAGCTTGTATATCGATATATACTTATTTATGTATTTATATACACACAGATGCATATTTTTATATTTATATATGCACATCAATTACATTATCATATTATAAATGCTTGTTTCTTCCTCAGAGTTTCTTTTCTCTGTTTTTATTAATAAAGATAACACTTTATGATGTGAATAAAGACAACTGGCTTATCTGGCTTTCAAATTCAATGTCAGAACACAGCATTTCAGTCTTCCACTTGGCAAACTAGGGATTTATGTCTGGGCTGTGTGAAGCTAACCAATTTTTCTGGGTCAGAGGACAGCAGACAGGAGAATTGCAGCATTCATGCCTTCTCTGAGAAAATCAGGTAGAAAAGAAAGTTTTAACCTGTTCTGCTTTTCTACTTTTACGTGGTGTTTTTAAGTTCAGTGGCGTAAGAGATCTAGAGGTTTTCTTATGATAGATATGAGCTTCTAATCTCCTCTATGCTTTCTAGAAAGAAATCTTAAATCTACGTGCTAGTTTTTGCCCCAAATGCTGGCAGTTCCTCTGACTGCTCCTTCTACAGCCCCATTATTCACTTGACCCCTATAGCTTGTCTAGCAAGAGTAAAAAGAGTGAGATATTGCTGAAAATATTTTTTTTCAGGTGAGGTAGACCCCTGCTCACCCCCAGCTGCAAACCCCACGCTGGCTCCAGGCTTCTGGCAGATGAAGCTGTGGTGTCTCTCCCTGGTGCCTCTTGGCCCTATGTAATGCCCCTACCTGCTGGAGCCCACCCTGGGACTGCAGTGCTCAGCAGATGAGCCCTAGAAGCCCCTGGTTTCATGTGTCTGATGGCTCTATGGGGACCTTGAGCAGCTGGGCCAGAAGCACCTGCACAGCTGTGATAGATATATATATATAGCCAGGTCTTTACCATGCTCGCTGGCCCCAGCTGCAGCTGGAGACTGGCTGGCACCCAGCAGGACTTTGATGACTGGCTTTGGCTTTGGCAGAAAACCAGGCTCCTTATCCTCCTTTTACCCTGAAATTCATTTGAGGCACATTTTTATGTCATACAGCGCCAACACATTGTTAAGGTTTATCAAGCACTGATGTTATTCTCCTGTTACTATTTAACTGTCACTGTGTTCTAGAAATATATTAGTAAGGTACTCAGTGAAGCAGTTTGTGATTTCTATTGTGCAATAATGACTTGGAGTATGTTTAGCTTACCTTTCCTCTGGTTTTTGTTAATTGGAGTTGCTCTAGTCTCATGTTTGGCTGTACAGGTCAATGGCTATGAAAGATTTAACTGCAGGTTACAGCTATGTGAAAACAGCCCCCCTGTTGTTTTCCTGGATCCCAGTCCCTAAGGCAGTGCAGAAGAAAGCCTGGTCTGCTCTGTGATGTTAGGGAAGTATTTAGCAGCTGAGACGTGGAGTTGGGCAGTCCCTAGTATTATTCCAAGACCTCTGCAAGTGGTTTTACAGCAGTCTTTAAGTAAGTGAAAGCCTTTGATCTCTGTAGCAAGTACATTTAATAAGCTACAACCTCTCCGTGAAAATACATCCATTATTTTGACACAAAGAGGAGACTTCCCCAAGAGACTCAACGTGTGTTTCAGTGGAAAACATGCAATTTTCAATCTCTCTAGAGCAACAGAGAAGCTGGTTTGAAGTCGCATCTACTGCCACAAAAGAAGAGGGTAATATTTTTGTTGAGAAATGGCACAGAGATCTGTTACTGATGGTGCTAATGAGAATAGATTGTGTAAATGTACAGTAATGTGCAATAATTTTTGTGTTGTCAGCAGTATGGAGGAGACCTTCCACGAATTTTCAATGTCACCAGCTTCTAATTAGTAGTGGCCTCAGAGGAAGCTCCAGAAGTTCATCACCAAGAAAGATAAACACTGTTAATTGACATATTCAAAAGCACTTAGCATTGCTTTAACACTAGTCTATTACGAGACTTATTGTTTCTTTAAGAATGATTTCAGTATACAAAGATTATGGCCAATGGCAAATGTGAAAAGAATACAATTATAAGCTATTTTTATGAAATATATTATTTTCAAAGAATAAATAGGGATGACTTCAAGCACCTCTGCACAAGCTGAGTTCTAACAGGTGTATTCTTTTAGAAGACTATTTCCTTTTAAAAATAATCAATCATAAGGAGCCATCTGCTTTTTAATAACTGTATTTTCTGAAATGTTTTCAATTACCTGTATTCTGAACAAGCAAATCAAATTAATTTTTGGACTGAGATGTTCACATTTTTGATATAAAAGTACACCTCAGGTTTAGTGTTGTAATCAGTATTTGAAGTGCTCCGAGTACTTAGAAAGAAAATTAATTTTATATCTGTGAAAAGATAGATATTAAATTTGAAGTGAAAAAATAGAGAACAGACAGATTAGGTTATAGCAACCTTTTCTCTATCTGCTTTTATCCAAAGTTTGCTAGACCTACAAGTGAACTTCCCTCATTTTATAAATAGTTGCTGTCTTAAAAACTGCCGATTCTCTGCTGTGAAACATTCAGTTATGGTTAGAAGGAAAAGTTACACTCTGACCTTACAGAATGATTGTTTAAAGTGGGGAGGAGGAGGTTTCCTCTGCATTTTGCAGTAGCTCTTTGATTACAAATGCAAAGGCCAGGGGTCGATTAGCAGAATTCATAAGAATTTCCTCGTTTGCATAGAGCAAGCCTGAGCTCAAAAGCCATGATATGGTTAAGGTAGTATCATACTTTGTTCTCCTCATCAGTCAGAAGAATTTTCAGCGTCAGACAGAAAATCTGTGTATTGGTGAAAAATAAAACACAATATGGAGACAGTGTGGGAGGAGTGGCTAATTTGTCAGAAGGTTGTGCTTCTATCCAGAGGGACCTCTACAAGCAAAGTCCTGCACCTGAGGAAGGAAAAAAAACAGGCAACAATGTGTACTGGGGGCCACAAAGCTGGAAAGCAGGTTGGTATGAAAGTACCAGGAGGGCTTGGTGGAAACCAAGTTGAGGCCAAGGCAGCAATGTGCCCCTGGAGCAGAGGGTGAGTGGTGTCCCAGGCTGCATTAGGCAAAGCATTGCCAGCAGGTCAAGGCAGTTGATCATTGATCTCAGCACTGGTGAGCCCATCCATACCTGTTGTGTCCAGCTCTGGGCTCAGCACAAGGCATGGACATGGACATGGAGAGTCCAACAAAGTGACAAAGAGATGATGAAGGGACTGGAGCATCTCTCCTATGAGAAAAGGCTGAGACCTGAAACTGTTTAGCCTGCATAAGAGAAGGCTCAAGGAAACCCCTGAAGGGAGCAAAAAGGATGGAGAGAGGCTCTTTTCAGTTCCCAGGGCCAGGGCCAGAGACACAGGCAGAAACACAGGAGTGTTCCCTCTGAACATCAGCAAACACTTCCCTGTGGGCTGACTGAGCACTGGCACAGGCTACCCGGGGAGGCTGTGCAATCTCCAGCCTCTGGAGATATTCAAGAGCCATCTGGATACAGTCCTGGGCAAATGGCTCTAAGTGGCCTTGCTTGAGCTGAGGGAATTGGACCAGGTGATGCCCAGAGGTCCCTTCCAAGCTGAACCACTCTGTGATTTTTTTGGAGATGATGGTAAAGGGTTTCACACGAGACATATGCAGGGCCCAAGAAGCTGGGAAGTGGCTGTGGAAAACCTCAGTTGTCCTACACAGGTCACAGTTAGTCCCAGCACTCAGGGCAGACTGACCAAGCAGGGTATTTGAAAGCTGCTGTGTCACAGCTTGGGGCCTACACCATAAACACATGAGAGATATGATAGTGAAGAGAACAAGCCACTCCTTTTTACTTATCTAAGCTATCATACCTACCCAGCGCTCCTGCAAGCATGAGGCCTACTCCTGCATCACACACACAGGAAAGATTCATCTTTTTAAACACCTCTACAGAGTACATTGCCTTTGAGTTAGACATCAAGGCTCCTTCCGTAATCAACAGAAAGAGATAAACTCCCTGAGAAAGTCCTTGATCTGTGCCCAGATTGTTGCTTGCAGCAGGTAGGATATATTTGGGTCTCTGTATTGGACATTTAAGGAAAATAAACTAGATTGTACTCTCCAAGTCTCCAGCCAGCAATGCCTGTCCCTTACTTCCCAAGTGGGCCAGTAAAACTGTGTCTTTGGCAGCCCTAAATTACTTTCCACTGCCTAGTTTTGGGTAAATACAGCTTAACATTTTAAGACACATGCTTAGAGGGTCTTTTCCAGATATGTCCCTGTTTTTTTAAACTTTTGTTCCAAACAGAACTCTTTATCATGGAGCAAAACAGTTATAACTGGATAAACATACAAACTGTTAAGTTTAAAGTTGTGTAAATCGTATTGGCTTCAGTTAAGTTTATTCCATCTGCTTTTATCATCTGTTGTTACACTAATTTATAATTCCCCCATAATATGCAAATGTCAGTGAATCAAAGAAAGAAACACATCTATGGGCCTCTAGTAGCTAATGGCATTACATTCAGAAAGTAAACCAAGTCATATAATTAATTGTATTTCATCACCATAGATGCCTGTAATTGTGTAATTAATTCATATTTGCATAATCACACAACGAGATCTCTATGATTCATGCTTTATGGTAATCTAGATGCACAAATTTCTATCTCAGAATTGTAACCATTTGCAAAGTTGTTATTGTCGTTTCTTTTTTCTCATTGAAGTAGTGTGAAGACCAATGAATGATCTGGTCTTGTCTCAGACCTTTTCTGTGACTCATCCATAGAAATGGTTTTCAATGCACACTAGTTACATATCAAGAAATTGCCAATGATAAAAAAAATTCTCACACGAATGAATCTATTATATAGATTAGGAAAATATATAATGGGATTTCACAGGGTTTCCCAGTTTTTATTAACCAGCTTATCTGTTTTCAGCCTTTTTCAATAATTTAAGAGAGGATTCTTATAGATCAAGCTTATGGGAAGGAATTAATGTATTTTGAATCTACAGACTTCAGTCCTTGATAAAAATGATTTTTCATTAACTTACTGAGGCATTTTATTGAATTTAACATTCAATCCACTGTGCTTAATTACATCTCCTTCCAGACAAGATGAACTAATCTGGGCAGTTGGGTGGCATTCAAATAAATGTAACCACTTTTCAATATTTTTCCCCCAGATACTCTTTGTCAGGATTCAACCTGAAAAAATGTATTTTAAAAGCAGTGTTTAGAAGATGCAAAACATGCTCAGCTTTTAAACACATTTTACACAGCCAAAAACATTTGTATTTATAAATAAACCAAGTGAAATATAATAAATAAGTAGAATAAGAAATCAGAATTTATTTAAATCACTATTACGATCTCTATTCCTCAGCAATGTAGACCAAGAAAAGATCTATGGAGACTTGTGTGGTGACTGTGAACGACAAGCATTGCAGTCAGGAGCAGAAAAGATGACAGTACCTCTACGAATTTACAAAGGTTGACATTATATATTAATGACAAATCTCTTCTAAACTGCAAGGGAATATAAACAATATCTGAGCTGGACTGGGATGTTAGCACCTGCCTCTGTGCTTGGCTCCACTGTCCATGTGCTTCAGAGGAAGATTTATTGCAGCAGCCAGGAACTACATGGGTTGGCCCTGTTACCTTATGTCTTTGAACATCAATTTTGTTCTGAACCACTCTACTTCTGAAGGTCTTTTGAGTTTTGTTTCAAACACTGTTTAGAGTTTTTTATTTCTTTGCACTGAGAGGTTTCAATTTTGACCTGATCCATGATCCAGGGCAGTTGTATTCATAACCCTCATTTACTGAAACAATGACACAAAAGCAGAAGACAGGAGTTTTTGAGAGGGGTTGCAGATTGTCAGTGTGACAGTGATGAGGTGTCCTGCCCTCAGCTGTGCATAACACCAGAAGGAACGAAACCACATGAACTTCAAAACCTGCAAAAGTGATTTGAATGGTTTAGATTCCAAAACAAGGTATTAAAACTCTTTTGCTCATTCAAAATGCATATTTTGATTGTCTTCACCAAGGGCATTATCCAAATAGAATTCACAATTTTACCAATTTCCTTGAGTGTAGCTAATATAATAAAGGATAATTAAAATAACTGCAAAATTTTATTTTCCCAAATCTCCTATACACTACTCAATTATTACTCACATCTCATTTCAGTCCTGCAAGCTACTGCAGTCAGATTGTCTTTTGTTTACATTGTCACTCCATCTCACACTGTTATTTGTGTAATGTTTCAGAGGCAAATCATAAAAAGTATTTCTGCTCTTTAAGGTCCTGAAAAGAGTCCTCTTAGAATCAGTGGAGTGCTACCAGCTGGCATGAAGAGCAGATGGTATGGATCTTAACTTTGGTCAAGGCAAAACCTTAATTATGGGGTCAGGCAAAAATTCTAATGGTGACATTTTAACCCACTTTTAATTTGTATTATGGTGATACACTACATAGCTAAACATGTTACTTTGGGGAAAGCTGTGCAAGCATTTATTAAAAACAGAACAAGATGGGAAAATTTTGAGGAGGCAATGCTCAAATTTATGTGGAAATAAAGTGGAGATAAAATCACAAGAGAATTTTTTTTTTGGGGGGGGTGGGGCGTTTTCGTTTTTTTGGGGGTTTTTTACAGTTTTATCTCCAGGCTTATAGAGGGTTTCATACTAGCAAAATAAGAAAGCAACAGACATCAAATCCCCCAGTGAAATGTCACATAACTGAACCACTGAAGATTCTGGGGAATTAATACAGAAATCTGTCAGGACCTGTACTCACAGCCTAGCAGAGTCATCTTTCTTTGGCACCTTTTTGATAAGCTACCAGACCCACATTTATTTAACCCTGACACAATCACAGTTGGAAGCCCATTTTACACACAAAGAAATTAGTCAAGCAATAACTCTGCTAAAACTCAAAAAGCCTCAGGCTAAGATGGGTACAACTCTGATTTTTGTATAGCAGCCAGCCCTCTTCTCATGGTACCATGCATTTCTCAAATTCCTGCTCCTTCAGTTCCATTTATTATAATATCTTTTATCTAAGGCAAAGCAATACAGATTTCCTAGCTAATATTAATATCTAGCATTTCTCATCTGTAGATGTGAAGGCGTTTTATAGAGTAGATAAGTATCATCCTCCTTTACTTTGTGATAAATCTGAGGGCAATCGATATCATGAGCTCTTAAAGAAATTAAGCTGCCTGTGGGAGAGAAGTAAGTCATATTAGAGATTAACAACAGGTTAACAGGTAAGAAACAAAGAGAAGGAATGAATGTTTGGGCTTCACAATGGAGAAAAGCCATAGATCACTGGGATCTTTGCAGTGTCTGTTAGAGTATACAGAAATGGAAAAGGATGGAGAACAAGAAGACTAATGGTGAAGAGAGATTATTCAGGGTAATAAAAATGAAAGCTGATTGCAAAGAGCTGGGGAAAAATGTCATGGTACTAAGCAGGCAATAGGATGACAGATTACATTCTATATAATAAATATGAAGGAACGCACAAGGGGGAAAACAGCCTGAGACAATGGATCCTAAACTATCTATTTCCATGCAGGATAGAGAACTTGTGGTTATAATAATAGGTATTTTCAAACATCAGTACAATTCTCAAAAGTGGATAAAAAACCCTACCATGCATTGTAGCAATTACTGGGAAAAAAATAGAAAACAAAGCAGAAAAAAGTTCTCAAGCCATTAATCCACATTGTGAATATATCTTGAAATGTAGTCTAGAACTGGTCATCTTCACCCCAAGCAGGACTTAGTGGTACTACAAAAAGTTCAGAGAGGAGAAAGAAGGTCAAAGGTTTGGAACATTTCTTTTTGAGCAATGAAACTAATCAGGTAGCTGTGATGGGAATCCACAACAATACAGATTACAAGGGCAAGTGAAGAAGGAGCAGCTGTAGCTGCTGTTCATTGTTTCTTGTTATCTGAAAAAACCCCCGTCAGAATCAAATGAAATTGAGACATGGTCTGTTCAAAATAATCAACAGGAGACATTTTTTTCACACTGCTTCTGTGTATATCCCTGCCCTGAGATGTAGAAACACAGAGTGGGCTGGACAAATGTATGGAAGGAGCTTCCTTCAACAGCTATTAACAAACAAGAAAGCACATCTGACTTAGAAGTCCCCTACAGGTCACTGGAACCTGAGAGCACTTCTGCTCTTACAGTGCCAGTCACTCCTGGCCACTGTCACAGACAGGACAGATGGACCCTTAGTCTCCTCCAGTGCACTGTCCTTCAAGGCCTTGAGCTCCCCAAAAGGGCAGTGGTTTAGACCAACAAGCAAAACCTCCTCTTTGTAATTCAGGACTGGCAATGCAAACCTTTGCAGTGCTCCTTGCAGCCAGGAGGGAGATACACTGCTCCTGAAGACACTGATATTTATCCAGCTGCCAGGGTCTGCAAAGGGTGGCTTGTACGCCGTGCTGTCTCATGAACTTTAATTTGGGAAAACCAACATATATAATATAGAAAATAGATAATGTAATATAACATAATATAATACAACATAATACAATACAATATAATATGTAGTTTTTTACTTTATATCTGTTATATATTATACTTGTTATATTTTATATGTATTATTCTGCTTGGTCAAAGAGCAGAAAAGCTTATGGGTAAGAAGTTAACCAAATTAAGACTGGTTATATAGTCCTAAAAGGTTTTCCCCTCAAGACCCTCCCCCAAAATACCACAAAACCCAACAAAACAGAATAGGAAAACCTCCCCACAAACTCATAACAATGACCAAAAGCAATTTGAGAGCTTGTGATGCATTCCTTTTTCAGTTGTTCTGTGGCATTGGCAAACGAACAGCTGTAATCTATTCCCCTGCTCCCTCCCATGACACAAGGGCTTACCTTTCTCAATCTTCTGAAACTAAAACTCCTGAAACTTTATGTTTTGTAATTATTTTATTCCCTAAGCATTTACCTTTGATAATGCTGTTTTCTTACAGCCCTTCATCACTTATGGCTAGAGTAGCTTACAAGTTCTTTCATTCTTTTGCTCTTTGGAGTGGGATTTCTTTCTCCAGCGCTTATGTTTAAATAAACAAAGCCTCTTCTGTCAGACTGTAGAAGTGATGAAGTACAAATCTGTATTTGTATTTCAGACATTCAAGGTTGTTCAGTATGAGCACATGACAGCATCTTCTAGGATGTTGTAAGAGGGTGTGTTCCAAATAAGAAAAAATCACCGTATGGATAATTTACCAAAACAAGAGCTGATAGCTGGCTATTAGTTCTACAAGAACAACATATGAAATTCTAATAATACAACTGATAGGGATAACAACCCCTGTTCTGCCTCTATATTTAATTGGTTTTAATAATTTTAACCATTCTTACAGAAACTCGCTTAAAAATGATGAAAGGCATAGAAAATTAGGTGAGCTGGCTTGGTTGTGTCAGAGACAGGGGCTTTTAATTCTCTTGTCTTCTGGTATCTTATTTCAGGGTCTCATTCTGAGTGAAGCTTGAATCTTATTCTGAATTTTATAAGACTTTTTTTTTCCATTTAAAAACAAAACGGTTTTTCCCCTATAATGGTAGGTATGCAATCAGCCTGAGGTGAGCTGTCTGTGTCCACAAGAAGATGCAGATGATGATCAAGTACATGATTTGTGGAAAATTTTGAATACTTCACTATCCAAAAGATCTACATTTCAAAATTCTTATAGGATAAAGTGATCTCAGCAATAAATGGTACCTGGAAAGAATGCAGGCACAATGAAGGAAGGGATATTGAAATTTTGGCTATGAAAACCCAGCATATTCTATATTTTTCCTTAGGGGAATCTGTTTTCCCTCTTCTGTGTTTTCAACTCCTTTAGGATTTTTTGGGCCCCTTCACATTTACTGCAAGCATTGTAGTGACAACTTCTTTCAGTTCCCACATGCAAGCCCTCAATATCAAAATCAAGATCAAGGACTGTTCTTATATTGGTTTTGTTGTTGTTGTTGGTTTTTTTTTTATTTATTTATTTTTATTTTTTTAATTTTTTTAGTATATTCAAGGCCCTCATAATCTCTACATGTCTGTTTTTACCAGTCTATCTCTCAGAACTTCTTCTAGAAATGCCTCTCTCTAATAAGTAGTTTAGTGTCTTGCACTAGAAAAAATGCTTTGCAAAAATGATTTTTCAGGATTAGATCTTTCGGCCTGAAAGTTTGTAATGTAGCAAGTGTGTCCAGCTGCTTTAGGAAGCAGCAGAGGCATTCCTGATGCAATATACTACAGTCATTGTTAAAACCAAAAATTATAACATAATTGAAAACATATGAAAACACTAGAATTTCCTCTACCATATGAAAATTTTATTTACCCTTTTGATTGCACTGTGCTGCTACAAGGATACACATTCCTTTTGCTGACAGATAAAAGACTTTTATATTTTCCTTGTATGTATTGCAGACAGCACATCAGATAAGTGAGATAGGAGAGAACCATTAATTACTGAAAAAAAAGAGATTTATGGAGTGATTTTAAATAAAGTGTCAGACTATTTACAATTAAAAGAACAGATCCCCTAAGTGCTGCCTGCTAGTGTTAGTCAACTTTACCAGTTGCAGCGACAACACTTAAAATGTTTCAGAGTTAATTTGTTGTATAATCTCCTCATATGCAATCTACCACAGTCTTTTCATCATCTTCTTTCCCTCCTTAGTTAGAACAGTGGTCTAAGCTTCACAGTTAAACCACTGGAGTTAAACAAGTGTCAGAGAAAAAGGGCAAATAAGATTTGTTGAATTAGACTTTAGACACAGTCATGATCAAACAGGGAGATGAAGGCGAAATTCAAACTGAACTTTCAAGCTGCAGGCAGGATTTTAGCCAAACAACAACCGTTAAAGCTGACACAAATCACAGAACTCAAATAATGCAATGCTCTCTGAGGGTCAGACTCAAGCCTGTGCTGAAGTCCACCCACCTGAGGAACATAAAGGGACCTTGAAGTAGCCTTTAATGTGCAGCAGAGGATTGACCTGGGATGGAGAAATCTGCAGCTGGCATAAAACTGATGTGCTATCTCTTCATCAGTCCCTCTGGCCCACAACATATAAGAGGCATGTCAAGGACAAAAGGGAGAGCAGCCAGAATATATTGTGCACTGCCACTCTAATGGGAATTTTTGATACCAGGCACTAAAGAAGCACATATGGGTGTTATGATGGAAGTTCTCTCCTTACCTATATTTCTCCCCTTTAAGAAATACCTCAGCTTCCAAAATGGTCCCTGCAGCTTGCTGGTGAGAACTAGTTTAAGGGTTTGCTGCAGGAGGAGAAGCATTATCAGAAACCTTAAAGGTTAAATAATAGAAGTTTATAGCTGTTAAAAAACAACAGCTTGTAACCTTGCAGAGATTTTTCCCTATATAAAAGTCAAGCTCTTTTTTGTTTCTGCTATGGCTGTTATCCAGCTGATCATTCAGAAAAATTAATGAGTCTACTGCTAGCTAATGCAGACGTTTCTGGCAAACGTGAGTTTGGCTGCAGCTGGCCTGGTGGAGGGGTCAGGACAGGCTGGATAATTTTGCTCTGTGTAGAGTCAGTTGGGAGTCCATTTTTCATTCCTCTGAAGGCACTCTGAGGTCAAACAGCAGTTCTGAAGTCCTGTGTTTATTAGTGCTCTCAGGCCTTCTGGCAAGACAGACTGGATTCAGCTCAAGTGTGAGCCTCTGATTGTATTTCTGTCAAGTTAACCATCACACATCATGGTGTTTATGTCAGCTGGTTGCATAAAGATGGATGATATCTGATATGGCATGAAATGAGATATATTTGGATAAAATAAACTTGTCCACCACAGATCTCTGTGTTAAAGCTATCTTTTGAAAAAATTTAAGTCATTTTTAGTGGGAGAAAGTGACTTAATCACTTTTACTGAGTTGATTGCGTGTACTCTGTGTCTCTAGGAACCCTACAACTAGACAAACCATCTCTTAAATGAAAGATACCTTCCCACCCAGAAAGACCTACTGTGCAGGGTAACAGGTCATAAGGATTGTAAGTGCATATCAGTGGATATGATAACCTTAGTCTTTCACCAGCAGCAAAGCCAATGGAAACATTTCCTCCTTTAGTTCCCTGATTTCTGAACACTTCTCCCAAGCCACTCTATTATGCCAGTGCAACCACCTGAGTGTGGGACTCCATCCATGTTCATTGAAATATAGGAAAAAACCTCTGTTTTCTCTCTGATGCAGCACAGACAACGGTATCATCAACTAAAGGAGGCAGAAGCATCTGCACAAGAACAGGAATGGTTAGCCAGACTAGGTGAAAGTGAAAATGCCTTAGACTGGTTTTGCCACTAAATAAAGCGTAGTTTGAACTGAAGCAATCAAGTGTGCAGAAACTTGCTTTGTCTCAGAAAGTAATCAGAAAAATAATTTCCATGATGTTTTCAAGACACTGCAAAAAATAGATGAGTCAGTAGCCAGAATCAGATTTTGATGACCCAATTATTTTCCTTTAGTGTGCAAAAAGACAGAGGTAGGTGGAGGTAGCACACTCAGACATTGCTGCTTGAGGGCTTTTTGGTCACACAGAAGAGAGAACTCAGGCATATTCACAGTTCTGTAAGTAAACAATAAGCTTGGGGAAAAAAGTTTGATTTGCTTAGTATGAGACTTCCACCGTGTTTTCCTTAGGGAGCTAGCCATGGTTCTGCAGCATACCTGCATGCAGCTCATATCCAAATAAATCATCCCACCTTGAGTCACTTGAGAGGAAAATAGGGAGGATGAATATCCTGTGGAGATGTCTCCATCTCTTCACTGACTGTAGAGGGAGCCTAAATAAATAGCTTGGACTAAGATGTAAATGTCATAAGAATAGCTTAGACTGACTTAAAAATCATGAAAGCTTGGAAAGATACTTCCTGCTCTTAACACTTTCCCTTTGTCTCCTTTTTGTCATAGGGTAGTTTAATTGTGTCCCCTTTCAGCACAAATTCTTTATCAAAGCACTGGAACTCACTACTGAGGGATGCCTGTGATTGCAACTACATGTGCTCTACACAGATACACACGCAGCACATACAGCTCCTCAGAGCCTTTCCAGACCAGCTCTCCTGGGAGGATGGGTCCTGAAAGCTTCTGTGAGCAGGGAAGAGACCCTCAGAGAGGGATCAGGCCCTAGTGAGTATTTGAAATTTGTACTTTGATTTAAATGGTTTGCTGTTGCCTAAAATGAAAGTCCTGAAAGTTTTATTGGGAAGCTAAAAGCAACACACACTGTGTCTGCCTGCTCAGTGTGCACGTCCTTTGTGTGTATAATTCCTCTTTCTATGCACAGTCCCAGGTCTGCAGCTCCCTCGGTGATGCTGCACTGACCAGTGATAATACCACGTTGCCATTGAAACAATTTTCACTGAAAAAACCTCATTAGACCAGTTATTTTCTCATAAAATTATTTTCTGATGAATATTTGAATGGTTTATTTTTGAGTGGTCTCAATTTATTGCTTTTTAGCAGATTCTTTGAAGTTTGGAGTTTAAAATCAAATTTATTTTGATTTTAAAATTCTCTTTATTTGGCAGATAAGTTCTTGTATTTCTTTCTTTCTTTTTATTTTTAATGAAAATGTTTTTGTAGATGTGATATTTTTGAACTAAGAAATTGTTTCCAGGAAATAGAAACAGAAAGAATAATGAAACTTCCTTTTTTTTTGTGAATTGCTATAAAAAATGAGGGGAGATTTCTATTCAAGCCAGTTTTAATATCTACATTAATTAAAGGAGTAGAAAACTTGATTGTAAGAGGATATTTTTACAACATCCTATTGTTCCACTCATGATGTACAAAAATTTGTAAATTTTATTTATTATGATCATAATCACGTAAGGTAACATATATTGTCTAAAAAACATAAACACTTACATTTCCAGCTAAGAAAATGTAGGAAAATTCATTCTGTAGAGCATCTTCTAAACAATTGGAGATCTGCTGCCTCTTCAAGATAACTAGCACCAAGTAAGGAAGGATGACCCATAAAGTTAAAAAAAAAAAAGTATGGCAATTTCTTCAGAAATCTGAATATACCCCAGAGCTCTTACCTCTGCTGCAATATATCAATACCCCTTTCAGAATAAGGTTACAATTTTCTCTGCTTCCTTCTTCAGCACTGTGACAACTTTTGCTCCCCCTTGATATGAATCAACAGGCTCACTTCAGATTCCATTAGAAAATCAATACTGTTAGTGAATTGAATCAAAAGAGGTCATAATTCCAGTATTTTTCCTCCTCAGTGAAGATGTAAATGAAAAATTCTTTCTGCCCATAACATGTTGGGGATAGAAATTAAAAAGCAGAGCTGCAGGCTGCTCCCTCTGTAGACTGAATGTATGTATTCAGTAGGCTGCTACTCCAAGCTTTGTGCTATTCCACTGCTACCAGCTTTCATCCTGTGCAAACGAGGTGCAGGGCCAGGCTCAACGTGTTACACAAGTGCAGATGTGGAGTTACTCCAAATCTGTAGTTTTCTAGCACAATTTATGGAGTGCTCATTACAGCAATAGTGAAGCACTCGCTGGCAGTAGAATTTTAATGCATTTAATGAAACATGGAAATCAATACCAAGAACTTCAGTGAGAATATTTTTCTGCCAATTCTTTTCTGCCAATTTCCTGGGGCATGTAACATGGCTTGCACTTCTAATGGCTTATTTTGGCTGATGAACTTCATTAAGTTCCCAGTCTTATCTGCATGCACTGAAATAATTTCCAAGATGTCATTGATTCTCATCTGTTATGCTTTATTGAAAGTTCTGAAGTAATTTTCTTCTTCTCTCTCCCAGTACATATTAAGAAAACACAGTCATTTTCATGATAAAGTACAATATGCAAATAAATTTGACCAGTTTAAAGAGTTAGTGTGGTTTTAATGCCAATTCAAAGAGCTCTTGCTATATTGTCTACAACGGTAGCAGTCCAGCAAATTTATTTACAAAGGCATTTGATTAATTCTGTTCTTGGAGGCTAATTCTGCTCTCAGCACTTTGTCACGATTGCCCATCTAGCAAGATTTTTGGACAAAAGCATATACTTTGTAATTTGCACAAATGTGATCCTTTCCTAGGTTGGAAATTGGCTCTGATTTCACAGTAACCTGGTGTGACCTAGAGAACAAACTGCACAGGACACTATTTGCACAGGAGAATTTATACTGGTTACAAGCTACAGCAGTGGCCAAACTCCTTCCTAGACAAGACCTTAGTAGAGCATCTGCTGCTGTGTATGCCTAAAAATTCCTCGTTGTGATTTAAACCCAGCTTCCCTCCATGGCCTCTTCCCCGTCTGTAACACGTTCATTGTCCTGTAATCTTTGAAATCTCCATCACTATTTAAAATCTTCCATGATTGGAAGCATGAATTGGGATGTAGTGATCAAAAATCAGCACAAAGGTTTTGCTAGTGCTGTTTCCATCTGCCTTAGCTATTTTCCTTTCTTTATACATAGACTTCTGCTCTTTTTCCCTCCCTCAGTGTGCTATGAACTGGATTACTGAGGCCAAGCAAGCAAAATATTCTCTTCTCATTTTCTCCTTTCCCCACTGCCAGGAAAAAAAAAAAGTACAAAAGCTGCAGCCCTAAGCACAGAGCAGAACTCATTGCCTGAGGAAAAGGAAAGACTGCAGAGGAAGCTTGGTCCATGCCAGGCAGAGGGCGAAAGGGTACTTCTGTATGAAAAAAATTCTGCTTGATTGTCCTTCACAGGAAGAAAAAAAAAGACAGGCAGGCAAGACAGATTGGAGCATTTTCCTTGTGGAGAGACCAGAAAGCCTCCAGCCAAAGTGAGGGCCCCACAGTGCTGGCAGCCCTGCACCTCCCTCTGATCTCAGTGAAGAGCGCTCATGAAACTGAGGGAGAAACCAACATCCTTTGAAAGACATACATGTCTCAGGGAAGCACATAAATCCAAATTCTAAATCTGTATCCATAAAACATATCCAGACAAAAGCACCAGTCTTGCCAACATGAACTTCAAATGAGTAAAGCTGCTATTATTTGGACTACTACAGCCAGTCACGCAGAGAGCACAGCAAAGCTTCCGCTCTTCTTCTCTAGGATTTGTAAGGCAAATCATGAACTTTTACTGGAAGAAACTCATTTGAGTTTCATGAATTTCCTGCCCTCAAAATCCAATTTCTGTGGTTTCCTAGATGTTAAGAATAGTCACTTCTATCTCTGCTAGTACTTTGGGCTTGATTACCCTGGAAGGGTTGCCTACAAGGAGGAATATATGAGATAATGTGGTGGTATATATAAGACTCACTTAATAATTTAGTGCAGTTGTTAATTGCTCTCATTATTCAATTAATGCTGAAAGGCTTGTGAAATCTGGCTTAACTTCCCTGCTTCCAGGAGCTAAATTGATAGGAATGTTTTTTATTGCCAAGAATCATCAATATTTACAGACTTATATATTCACAAACATCTGAGAGGTTTTAGCCTCAGAATCCTTCTGCTCTATTGTTTGCTCTTTCATCTTCTTCCAAACATGGAGAGAGTGATTGATGTTTGGTCTGCAGAGACTAAAAATAAAATACATATCACATTCAAGTCTCATTCTAGAAGTTAAATATCATTTTGGCTGTTAAAGTGTACTTCAATGAAATAATAAAATTCCGTTCATATTCTTGTGTGAAAACAAAAATCCACCACAAATATCATATTAGCTTGGTTGTTTTTCTCCTATGTTGCAGTTTTTTCTGCAGTAAGTAGTACCTATATGCAGGCACACACATAGGCACTTTCAGTAATATCCTTTCTCTTGTCCTTGTTCACAATATGCACTTTAGATTTTTGAGTCAACACTGAGCTCTTAAACCTCAATGCAAGCTTGATAAACAGATCATAAAAAAATGTCATGTGGACTAAAAGTCAAAATATATGAAGCGTGTTGTAAGTAGGTTAGAGTAATGAAGATAAATTACAGGAACACTTGTGTAAATTCTAGATGAGGGGGAAGTTGCAAAGGTGTTGCATCAGCTGCTGTCTTATTTTTTTTTCCTTTCACTCTTATTGCCACCAAGTCAAAACTCCCAGTGACTGAACACTAGGAACTGTTTTCTAAATAGCCATTGTCCCAGATAAGAAGGATCACTCTCAGCAACAAGGTGAGCATACAGTTGCAGTTTAATTGTTCTTTTCACCTCTGAACTCAAGGAATGACAACTGTATTTCTGGTGTACATGAGTGAAAAGACTTTGGTGGTAAGCAAGGAAGGAAATTCCATGCAAAAGTGTGAGAAAATCAGCTACATTTTTATTTTCCCTTGAGACAAAAAATCTAATTGCTACAGGCATCATTAAGAGATAGAGAATAGAGAAGAGCCTTTGTAAATACACTGGGAAGAATGATTTCTGTGGGAATCCGTTATGTGAATGTATTGATGAAGATAAATGAATATACATGAAAAAATCCATTGCATTTATCAGAATCCAACACAGCTTGAATCTAAGCTGTGACAGCTAGCAAAAGATACTAAAAGCTCAGTTTTATTTACAAGTAGACATGAGTGTAGGGGTCAGTTCAAAAGACCTTGCAGTTACCCCAGGTTAAGAACGTATTTATGAGAAATTAATGGGAAGTAGCTGATGAAAACTACTGACTACCAGCAAGTTCTTACCACATGGTACATGCAAAGTAATTTGAGGAAGATCATACCAGACAGCTGACCTCGCACACTGAACCAGTAAATACATGAATTACTTTCTATTGTGCTCCTTTGTCTCAAACATTTGTAAGCTACTCTATAATAAGAGTAGGACAAGAGGAGCATGTTATGAGAGAGAAAAATGTGTTCAAGCATCACTGGCTTCTGCTGCTGAAGTCCTCGATAACTGGGATGCAACAGAAATGAATGAAAGGAGCAGCAGTGAGAGGAAAAGGCTGGGATGGAGTTCAGAGTTGGGATGGAGCTCGTGCCTCAACAAAGCTTGTTTGCGTGGGTAGTGGGTGCTTAGGCTGTGAGTAGGTACATCTGCATCTGTCTCATGGATGTTAGAGACCATTCACAACGAGCTCTCACTTAGAGCTTCCTCTGCAAGGGGAAAGATCACATTTTACCCTGATGCCCATTGACATACCCAAACCAATTAATTTCCCTGTACATATACTATTTTATGCTTAAGTTAAAATTAATTTCATATTATTTCAATTACCTTTTTGCTATTTATAGACTTAAGTTCCTCACTGACTTTCATTGTTTTGACTGCCAAATAAATTTATATAAGATTATATGTCAACTAGTAGTATAGGTCTAATTATGGCAGAGCTCCATGGAAAATTTATTTTACACAGTTGAGAAAGAGAATTTGGCAGGATTTTTTTCTTCCTACTATATAGAAAACATCTAATGATGCTACCTAGAAAGCACACATTTAGATAAATGACCAGTAAATCAGTTGAGAAATGTCTCACTGTGGGTCAGATCTTCACAATAAATCATTTTTTAATATTAGGGCAGTGCAGAATTACCTCATATGTCCTGTAATTTTAGGCATACCTGTTGTATTGCGGCATTATCATTTCAGTGTATCTCCCCAGCAGTAACCATATACAAAATTTCAGTGTGTTACAATTTAAATTATATTTATGTTGAAAATATATATAATATAAATATATTTCTATTGAAAATTCTGTTTCCAAGATCAGTGTATAATGTTACCACCCTTTTGAAGGAATGTAGTAAAGGTACATTGTCCTAGAGCAAAACAGAGAGCAGCATCTGATAACAGCTCAGCCTGAGTTACCCTTCTGTTGGCTTGTTCAAGAGCTGTCGGTGGTGCAGCTGGGGCAGGGGAGAACACAGGGACTCAGGATCTTGGGCATTGTTTGCATCCTGCTGTGGAGTACATGGTACCCATGCTGTGGTGCCCAAGTTAGTTTAGATTTAGTGAGTGTAGGGGCTCTCTTAGATCCCAGTGTGAGCGCACACCTTGGGCAGCCGGCTTCCCTGGATGGTTAACAGAAAATGCAGAGATGACTGTACACATCTTTCCTCTCTATTTTCCCTCCTGCAGGCTCACAGGGTGAGATAATAGAAAGGGATTTGACAGAAGTCAGGATTTAAGCCCTGTAAAAGTGGGATGGCACTGCTGCACCCCATGCCACCCGGGACTGGGCATCCTTAATTTTCACAGATATGAGGCTGAAACTCATGAAAACCCCATAGCCGATGCTTCACACTGTCCTGATGTTAGATGTTTCTCATGTCTCCTTTTATCAGGTCACATATTTGGAGACAATGGATTTCCTAATTAAAGTTGACAGCTAAATTTAGAATAGTTAATTAGTGGAGGCACCAGACTCACAGCCTGGGCACAGGTTCAAGGTTTGGAGGACGTTGGTGTAGTTTGATTACAATGTTCCCATCCGGCAATAATGCCTGCTGCTGTGGGCAGAAATATGAGAGAGAAATTGATTGTGAGGTTGGAAGTGTACTCTGAGCTGAAAGAGAAGGTGAATGATGTCAATAAGGACAGTAATCTTGTCAATAAGGACAATAATCTCCCCACAGATTAATTATTACAAGGAAGGAAATGATCCTTGGAGCTGCCTAAAATTTCTTCAGTAGACAGTGGCATTTGGGTGTTAGGTGCTTCTGAAAATCAGGCTATTTCAGATTTTTATTTACTTTCTCAACAGAAACAAAATCCACTCATACAACTATATTATACAATTGACTGTATAATTTATTTGTATTATATATACAGTGATATTTTTTCTTCCTATTAACAAGCTCAACATTAAAGAAACTAGTTCCCCATGGAGAATAAATTAAAAAAAAGCATCCAGAAAAGACAAAACCTATGAAAAGCAGATGGTGCCACATATAAAATGCCATCAGTTTTTATGCATCTGTGTAAAAAGGTTGAGATGTTCCCAGCTTTGATGTAAATTCTACCCATCAACCATCAAAATATCACAACTGTATTAATGATTATAATAAATGACTTTCTACTCACTAGTCCAAACCCACCACACTTGCATCAGCAGAGGCTGGGAGGAACTGTGGATTCTCATATCTTGCAGTAAGCCTGCAGTGGAACCTATTGCTCTTCACATCAAATGCAAACTTGTAAATTCATTACTTTGTTTATGTTTTCTACTTCTGCTGCCACTAAACTTCCTTCCTAATGGCTGATTTATATTTGGGCAAAGAGGAAGAATCCCTAATAACTACCCCTGGGTCTAGTTTAACAACAGATCTTTAAGAACCTTTCACCTTTCACCTTTCAACTTTCACCTGCCTTTCACCTTTCAACTAATTTTTTTCAAATGCCATCTGTCACAGTCCAGACTTTAATCTGTATTTGCTGTTTCTAAATTCAGTGCTTTAATCACAGAACAAAAAAGAATCTAATTATCTTATTTAGAAGAATGTATTGACACATGAAATATGTGGCCAAAATCAATTCACATACCTCTATATCAGAATTAGTATCTGTTCATGTACATCCATGTCAGAATCAGTATCTGAGCCTGAATTCCACTGAGCCCAGAACAGCTCCAGTGCTCAAAATCACATTCTGGTACATCAAAAACAGGTGCTGATATATCTTGTCACTGTCCAGCCCCAAATTAATGCTGCTGGACTGTATCAGATCATGACAGAAGACACACAAGTGAAATATGCTCATGGGTTTAGAGTTAACAGTTAATGTCAACTTACTCCAGAGGTAGAGCTTGTTAAAGAAAATAGACTATAGCATTTAAGCATAAAATTAACAGAATGAATAATAAAATATGCATATATGTAATGCAAAACTAGAGAGTTTCTAAAGGTGAACTCTGAATTCTTACTGGGAAAGATACTTTTCAAGTAATGACACCATGGGGTTTACCAATCCTTCTCAGTTATCATTTGAGTCAGTAACAACTTTATAGCCACTGGAATGACAAGGCTCAGTACATCTGGTATGACTCATGGACATCATTAGCTTCAAACTGATGAAAAGAAATCTTTCTTCCACTGTTTCTGTATTATTAGCTGCAGCAATTTAACAGTAGTTTGAGTATATCCAGCTTTACTTGTCCCCTGTAGAATAACATATTTATGTTATTTCTGTCATTCAAAGTCCTGTGGTGGGTCTAAACGCCTTTTAAAAAGTATAATCTACACAATTGAAACTGCAGACCTATATAATGCATATAATACTTTGTATTTAGACTTCTAAAAGACAGAGAAATACCTCACATATCATCAAAAGCTTTTTTTCTTTCTTTAGGCATGATGTCATCAACTTAATCTATTTTGATACCAAGTTCTGCTGCACACAGCTGTTATTCTGGGTATCTATGGGCTTCTTTCTATATATGGAAAACAAACTTGGATCACATGAAGAACTAGTAGAAGAATAATCAGATACTCAGCTATTTTTAATAGACATAGGAACTGTAGAATACCTAATCAGGGACGTTCCATGACATTTCATGTAAAATGGAAACCTTTCAAATGAAAGCTGACTAATAGTATTCATTGCCACAGTCTGCCCATGTGATTGAATTTTTCTGCAAAATAGGTAGGATGACAAATCCTGGGTTTTTACTCAATTTTGATTCAAGTGAATTCTCACTGAACTCGGGGGAATAACTGGCCATTTTCCTATGACAGTTTACCCTCCATGATGTGTTACAAGTGCAAGCAGAAGTACATGTTTGCATTTACATGTTCAACCTTTTTGAAGACTAGTCCTTAAACAAATTGTCCAAGGACACAGAATGAATCATTAAATAATGTAAATCATAATTTAGTTACATTTTGGTCACTTCAGTTTTTGTATGCAATGCTATACTCATACTACAATAACAGTGTTCAACGTTATGTTAGAGTACACCTAATTTTATTTTCTGTTTTGTGTCATCCATCTCTGAGGTTTTAATGTCTTATTTTCATCACATTTAAAATAGAAAGCTTACATCTCTTTCTATAATTTGATTATAGCTCTTTTATCATTCCCTCCAGTATAATGTCACAAGGAATTTTCTTCTGCTTCATGCACAATTTAATTTCCTTTTTAATTGGCATTGTGTAGTATGGTGTTTGTCAGGAATCTCCACATTTACATTTTTATACCTGCATGTATTTTCAGAACAAGAAAAATTAAAAGTCAGTGGAGAGATTAATACAAATATTATCTGACAGGGAGATCTTTAGGTATCAAACTCTGACTTTCTATAGGTGACTGTTGTATTTTCCTGAACTCAAAATTGTAAAGAAAGCCATTACCCTGGCTCTTTCCTTGGTCAACATATAGTAAATTAGACTTGCCTCACTTTTCTGCACTGACTGAGTGAACCACAATCTAATACCATATCTCAAATAGGTTTGACAAGTTGCCTTTATGTTGGTTTTTTTTTTTACCTGAGTTAATCTATATATAGAAAGTAAAATTCAAAAGATATTTAATTAAAATCTGCTCAACTCCAAAATTACCAATCTTGTATTGTTGCAAATATTGAACAAAATAAGGAAGATCGGTATGGGTGGTATATTCCTCCCCTGGAAAAGACATTTGGTTGTCTTTGCTTGTCAGTGAAAACTTTGCAGAGCAAAAGATATTTGTTCTGAAGGACATTAGAGATCCCAACTTTCCAGTGCAGTTCTAGGATTCCACATGATTTTGGCTCCCATCACAACAGAGCAGAGCTTGAAGTGAGGGGTTCTCAGGTTGTCTTTAGTCCTGTCTCTCAGATATTCAGTGAAGGCTTGGATACAGCTCTGTGGGCTGAACAGGTGATGGAGGGAAACTTGGTATCATGAGAGTGTTTAAAATCCAGTCCACAAGTCACTAATTTGATACCTATTTCCTTAATTCTGCTGTTTCAACTGAAGTCATTGTGTCCTATGAGGATCATAATTCAAGACAGTCAGGAAAGTGTAGTGAAAACATGGCTAACATTCCACAATTACAATCAACAGGGATGTGAATCAGCTGAGTCAGTATTTTAAGAATCTGCTTTTTAAGTAAAGGTACCTTTTTTGGCAGTGAGACAATTAAGTATCTCACTGCATCTGAGGCAGAGGGCTGTCTTTTTTTGCCTGGTTCTGTCTGGAAGTGAATCATGGTCACAAGGACTTTGGAGCAAAAAAACACAATTCTGGGATTCCTTAAAGATACTACATCATCTTGTGATCCCATGGTTATTATTCTTATTAATGTTTTACTTCACTGTGGTTTCAGAGTTGTGATCTTTCACATGTTATTTCTAAAATATAAACATAGAAGAAAAGCAGTAAAATGTAAAACAAACTTCTATCAACAGGTTCTCCATCTGAAGCATGAACAGTGCCCTTTGGGTCATGTTTGGGTGCTGGTGTGTAATGCTACTTTTTGAGCAAAAAAATCTGACACATGGGTTTAAGCTTGAGAAAAAGGAAAGCAAGAATGGTATGTTGTTTACAGCTCTATAAAATTATGAGGTACTTAAGCTCTGTTCCATTAACATACTTCCTGAGTCTTTCATTTTAGTTTGTTCACTAGTTAGGGGAGGCACTAGATTTGAGTAGAACACCTACAGCTGGTAAGAGAGAAGAAAGGTAAAGAACCTATTTTTACTTGTGAAATGCAAATCATTAAACTAAATAATTAATGCAGTGCACTCTAATTTCTTAGTCCAGAACATCAGCTTTTATAACTTGTGCAAAATCTGAAACACATCCAGTTTTATTTTTGGAAATAAATACATGTACTAATTGTAGCTTGCAGATTTTATAACTGGATGAAATTCCAGTATATTCATATGGAAAAACAAAATATTGATATTCATAATTAAAAATGTAATTAGTTTTCTAGAACCTAAATAAAAGCTTACTTACATAAAAAATGAAAGAGTTTAAGTTCCTGGGGTCAAATTTGTAATGTGGTGCGTACATGCAACTGTATTTGCATGCAACTATAATTAAAAATCTGTCTTAATGAGGATAAATTAGAGGACTTAGATTTAGAAAAGAAAAAAAACAATCAGTACCTGAGAAAAATAGAAGAGACCTTATTTATTATTAAGTTTCTTCTATGGAAGACATTAACAGCAAGAAGTTGTCTTTTAAAATAATGATGCTGTAAATGGTAATTTAAGAAAGAGCATATAATTTTCTTATGCATTAAAGTATAAAGCAATTCAAGAGCTCCTGGCCAAATATGTTAAAGTGCCAGTGTGGCAGGAGGATAATCCATGGTCCAAAAGCCATGTCCATTGTCCAGAAGGATCCGTTAACTCTCAAATTTCCTCGAGGCAGAGAACTTCTTGGTGACCTAGTGCTGCTGCTGTGACTCTCTACCACATCAACACACAGAGTTCTGTATGTGTTTGGATAAGAAAGAAGGGTTTATTATATGAGTCTGCATGTGTCTTCTGGTCACTGTGTGAAGGTTCCTGGCAATGAGGGTAAATTAGCATCAATTTTTGGCCCTTTTTTTTGTGACTCTCAGTATACCAAGACTGCATGTCTCAACAGTGGGAGGATGCACAGGGCATGCTGTGTCTTATTCTTGCTTTGCCTTTTCTTGTCTCTATGCCAGGACCAAAGAGTAAAACTGTCACTCAAAACATGAGATGTGATGGCCCCACTGAAAGGCAGAAGCAGATCACAGACTTGCATTTGAGGGCACCTGGTGAGTACTACTCTTCAAAGGACCAAACCCTTTACTAGGTGCATATCTTGTGAACACCAGAGATAGAACAATGGTAATTCTAGGGTTGGTAGGGAAGGTGACTCTGGAAAGTAGCCTTTCTTTGTCCTCACAGCTCCACTATATGGCTGTGTGGGAGATATGTTGGTCTAGTTTGTTTAAACCTGCTCTGGGAACTGTGTGGAAACTGGACCATTAACTGATGTTATTGTCACATAGCAGAGTTCAGTTTCAGGGCTAGACAGGTCTTCTACTCCTGGTGATTTCTTCACATTCTCATGTCACTGCTCACTGGGTTTAGCCTGGGGAAAGAAACCAGCATAAGAATAAGAGAGCAGGGGAAAGATCCCTGAAAGTACAGCCCCTGTGCCAAGATCCATGGGGAATATTTTTCCTCTTTCTTTTACTTTTTCTAATGTTCTGTTTGCTTCATACTCAAAGAGTTCCTAATCAAGTGCTCACAAATTCTTGGGAGTTCTCTGGCCCTTGTCACTCTTTGGGTTGAGTTGCCAGTGATCCAAGGCCGATTCCGATTCAGCACAGCTGCATAAACTTGGTGTACACTCCTAAGCAGACTGCTAGGTTGTGAGACAGCTGAGAGAAAGCACGTAGCCTGCAGCCATGTGAGATAAGAAAGATTGCTGCGATGGGGATAGGCAGCAGGTCAAAGATTCAAGAGGAAAAATGTTGACGAGAAAAAGGCATAAAATCCTAAGAGAGTAAACAAAGCCGCCACCTCAGCAACATCAAGGGTCAGCCCACGCCAGGGAAACCAGCCCTGCCCCACTGGCTGCCAATTGCCTGTCCAGCAAAGACTCACTGGGTGTGGTGAGCCTATTAATGCCTAGTCTAGTAGTCCTTATCAGCCCTCGCTGATAAGGACTAGACATATTTATTATGCCTGTTAGGAAACAACTGTGGAGTTTCTTTACAGGTGGCAAAATTTGCCTGATCAAACCTGTGATGGCAATGAAGGAGATTTACCCCCAGCTTCACTGTTTTTTCCCCCCCAAAGCTCTCTTGCGAGAGCTACTTCTTTGTCAAAAACCTGCCTTCCTCCTCCAAATACACACTGCTCATTTGGGGTTGAGCAGCAGACTTTGAATCTTCAGTTATTCCTCAGGAGACAGCAGGAATTTGCCTTCCTAGCCCCTCAGCCACACCTTTTCCTTGTTTTTATGAACTTCTGGCAGGATTATGGTATAAATATTTCTATTTGCTCTCTCAGTTAAAATTGTAGTGGAAAATGTTCAAGCTATGACCTGGATAATAGTGCCAAAATTGTGATGAAATAATTTTCTACTTCAATTGGTATCTAAAGACTTCCCAACTATATTTTTAAATGACACATTTGCAGAGAAGTTGCAAAACCAGTCAGTCTATTTGCTAGATTTTCACAATAGAAGAAATTTAACACTGACAAACTCAACACTTCTTAATTTTTTAAACAACTAAATATAATTTTGTTAGTGTTCATTTCACAGTAAATGTCATTTAAGTTGGCATTGCAGTGATCAAGAATGATCACAGAGGTGAGGTTGTTGATGAAGATTAACATGATTATTACATACACTTTGGGTACCTAAAGAAATTGAACCTGATTTTTAGTTAATATTCCAGTCCACTCAGCTTTTCTTGGTGTAGGAGAAACATGAAGGAGGGAACGTGTCCAATGTCAGTTTGTCAGTTCTATTTCTTGTCATTGAGTAAAATAAGTACACACTTGTCATTTCACTTGCTTGGGGAAGGCATAATCCCTGCATGTTAATGGGTTACTAGAGTGTGTTCCTTCCGCTTCACAACCTTTACACCTCATTCATCTGTCAAAACACAAATGCTAAGAGTAGATAGGAGCACAGTCTGTGGATTCACTCTCATCCATCTTATTCTTTAATGAATGAGCAACAAAATATACACATAAGATGTAGACAGTACTGTATTCAAAATTTGTCTCATTTACAAATGGGCACCTGATAAGGCACGGAACATGTAATAAATGACTGCTGAAGGCATGTGAATAGATGGGCCAGCAGGGATTTGTGATAGCTTTCTTCTTCTACTTCTTTTCATGATAACCAGTGTATATAATCTAAATCCCTAGGAATATTTTCTTTTCAGGCCATTGTCAGCAGTCCTGAAGAATCTGTAGGTTTGAATAGTGACCGTGAAAGATGCCTTTGAAAAACACACCATTAAAATCACACCATTCTCACTAATCAAGTCAGGATTTCTTGGATGGGAAAGTATTGTGTGCTTATGTGGATACGGAATGAGGAATTTAAATGTAATTGTACACACTCAGCTACAGGAAATCTGCCAGTAGTATTTAAAGAAAATGCACGGGTTAATTAGTTGGTGCTTTTTATTTTGGAGACTTCATTCAAGACTGATAACTACCATTCATATTTTTCTTTCTTTTTGAAAACATGAGCTTTCAGAATTACCTTCCAGTTACAAACTAAGGAGAAGCCTCCTTTAATTAAAGAGGAAAATTTCTGTTGTGCTGGATGCCCAGTCAAAAACTTAGACATCTAGGGTTTTTATCAGGTTTTCTTAGACGATGGCATCCTTCACAGAACAAAACCTACAAATACAATGAAACAGAAGATCAACCCTTATGAAATACACAGTGAATTATCTTATGAACTTGATCTGAACCTTCCACTGAAGTCAATAAAGATCTCCTGATTTATTCAATTTCTACATGGCTTATATGGACAGACCTGCATCCTGAGCTCCTCTTCCAGAAGCACTTTATTTACTTGGGCTTAAAGTTACTGATTAATACAGTGACCTGGCTGCCACCTTAGGCATGGCCTACCCAAACCCAACTTGGAGCCTGGACAGCTTTGTATTCATGGAGATAGATAGATAGATAGATAGATAGATAGATAGATAGATAGATAGATAGATAGATAGATAGATAGGTAGATAGATAGATAGAAAGAAAATCACAAGTAAAATTTTGCTCCTGCTTTAAACAGGGCAACACCACATCTCCTTTGCAGGAGTTATTGGTTAGAAACTGTGTAACAGAACACAGGTGTTGATAGCCTTTAGTAACTTCCCACAGCTCTCTCTGTAGTACTTTGTTTTGTGACTTTTGAACATTTTCATTCTTCTTTCCCATGATTGCTTTCCATTTTGCCTTTCAGTGTGTAAATAGTCAGATATTCTCAGTGGCTGTATTTCCACTTACCATTTAAAGCAACAAACACCTGGAGATGCCACCTAGACAAGCCAAAACTTCTATGTACAGCTGTTAGACAGTGGAACTAGTTCTTTGGTAGATTCCTAGTGAAGCTAGTTAGTTTTCTTAAGCAGCTATGTTTAAAGATGGGCAGGGTACTGGATGGGGGAAGTATTTCTATGTATTAATGTTGGGTGAGGAATAATCTCATTTCTGCTAATTAAGAGAAGCTAGAAATTTCTGGAACTGCTTTTGCTCTCCACCCTGGCTAGGTTATCCTGTGAGCCTAGCATATGCTAGAGGAAGTGGTGGATCTGTGATTAAGTTATTGTAATAATGTTACTCAAAGTCTTGAGTGTGTGCTGTGCAAGAAAATATTGAGTAACACCATCCTTCTGGGGGTTTTCCCCCTTTCTTATTATATTTTTTGCCTCTTAATAATGAAAAGAATTGGTCTTCACTGAAAGTTGAGAGTTTCAGCAGTTAGTGTTAGGTTTGGGTTATGCATGGCTTCTACCAGCACAGCTAACCAGTGACATTCACAATTCATTGGTTTAGGCAGTTTTTACCTTCACATGTGAAAACAATATCCTAATATATACTTTATATTAATGTTATTAACTGGTGTGAAAAACTAAGTTGAACTTCTACAACTGTACCAGAAGAGTGAAATTACTGAAAACTTCTTAGTGACTTTAAGATACAATTTTTTCAAGCAGATCTGAATTTTTTAAAAAGTTATCTAAGCTTCATACAAATGAAGACTACCAGAAGAAAAAAATTAAAGATTTAGGTTCTAAACCTTTGAATGTGAATGTGTAAAGATGGCTAGGAAGAATGTTTTTCTTTGAAACTTTCTCTAGCCTCTTGGCAGGGAAAGAAAAAGGACCTCCCACAGGTATTTTGCAGCATGTGAAAATTTCTAGGAAACTCCAGTACAACTACATCAATCCAGGTTGCTGAAACAAGAGCTTAGACATACTTACAGCTTTAAAAGGGACAAGGACCCAAGCATGCTATGGCCTCTACAGGCATTTATAGGAATTTATAACTCTAATCTGAGTTGTAAAAACAAGACTTGACCACAGCCTAAAACCAGAATCTTCATTTAGTTTTGACATTGGGATATTCACTGTGTTCAGTAAATAATTCAAATCAAGATTTTGATCAAGACAATATTCAGAAAGTCAACAATAATTATAGAATGTACTTTCTTCTACTAAATCTTCAAATGTCGCTGTGGCAGTGTCATATTGAGTGGTGGTATAGACTGCTACCTAATTGCTGTTTATAGTTAGATTTTGAGGCAACATGTAGACAAATCCTTCTTTATATAGATATGAGAGTGTGGTTGCTGGGCTTTGGAATATATGACATGCTTTTTAAATGTTAGGAAAACCCCTTTTTTTAAAACATCTCCATTCTCTTTAGCACAGTGAATGTCAATACTATGTTTTAAAAAAATCTTATAAAAGTTTGTTTTGCAAGTCTTCCATGTGAAACTGGGAATTAACAAATAGCCCAGCTATAAACAAGTGTCCAGAGTGATTGTTTTGTTGCAAACCCTGAATTCGTTTTTTGTTGTTGATCTGTATGTTTCAAACCTCCAAAAGTTTAAAATGCTTCCTTAGGAGTAGTTGCTGGAAATTCAGAAGGGGAACTTAAGCTAGTGGAAATCAGGCGTGGCAGATACAGGGAAGAGCAGTGATCATTCTTGGTCAATTCTGTGCATGCTGAATGTAAAAAAATCAGATCCTCAGGAGCACTGAGGGTCTGATGAGACTGGTGATCAGGCTGGCAGTAAAGCAGTGGATTTTGCTAAACTTGTAGTCTGTGTGGAAAAGCCATGTAAGTACAAAGCAGTAGATGGCAATGACTGACATTCTGAAGAGCACAGGAGAAGGACCTGGTGTGGTCAGGATGCTCTTCTTCAGGTTGTGTAATTTGACTGCGAGCTCTCCTACCACAAAGGGTGCTGTGTTGGTGTCTCCAAGAGGCTCTTCTAGCCTGTGTGCAGCTGTGACACAGTGCCTCTGTCTTCCCATCTTGGCTACAAGTCACATTTATGTTAATGACACAGTCTATCTGGAACCAATTCCAAGCTATTAAATCTGCTCAGCACAGGCATTAATACTGTGGATCTGGCACTGCTCTCAGTCCTTTTGGAGATACCACACCTGTTGGTGGTTTGGAGGTGAAAATCTCTAACTAGCTGCAGCTCAGCATTGTCTCCTTTGTCTGGGACAGGATGTCTAGAAGGCACAGATCGCCTTCACGGTCAAAAGTGTAGCCTTACCTCTAAGTTAGTAACTTTCATCCTTCAACTCCTAACACCTTATTTTTTGTCTTGGGAATTGTAAATGAAATCCCCATGTATAATCTGACTGATTATTGTTACATTTCATTCTGGAAAATTTCCTTGTAGCTATGTTATGTTCTGTGCCTGACACTCTTTCTTGGCTATCTCAATTTGTGCCATTAAATTGGAAAGTTAGCATGTAAAGTTTTTAACTTCCCTTCTATGAGATAAATTTTGAAAAGTGCTGAGTATCCTAAATCATATTTAGCATGGCTTTTAAAATCCTAAAAGATGGCACTTTGAAAGCACAAGATGTATAAGAAACACAACATTTCTCTAAGTGCCTTTGTGGTGTTCAGTGTTAGGATATCAGCTTCACAAGATCCCTGTTTCAAAAAGAGTTAAATAATTTTAGCAATGGCTTGTCGTGTCTATTTAGCTTTAAGTTCCAATTTCTCTGACTATCAATATATTCCCTCCTTGTTGACATATTATCACCTTCTGAAGGGTCTCACTGTGATGCACTTAACACTTCAAATAATGACTGCAGACAGTGGAAGTTGGTGACAAATGACATCTTTCAGAAGCTATGTTGGAGAGAAAGGAGCAAGAGAAGAATGGCTAAAATAGTTATTCTTGAGATGACATTATATAAATCAGTGCATGTGTATGTATAGACAGTAGTAGTTGTAGTAGTGGTAGTAGACTGTTGTCATGCAAGGAATTGCTGGTTTAATATACGTAGATCAAAGTGTGTTAAATACATGAAAATACAATTTCATGTCTAGAATCAGAAGTACATGTACCTTGACTTCTGTTAACTCCAAGAATTTAGTATAACATTGAAGTTTGTGATAATTTGAATATTTGATGGGTTAATGATGTAGTATGAATTTAATCAAGCAACAGCACAAAGAGGGCTGGGTAACTTGGCTCTCAACACATGTAGGCTGTTACTAATATAATCTTCTGATTCCTTTCCTCTCTTTGCCAATTGCACCAACAATTTGGCATGCACAGTCAGAAGTTATTATGGATTCTGCAGCAGCCTTCCTGTTGCATGGTACAGATAACATAAATCTTGTTAACAGTCTGACAAAATATAAATGGCTTCATAATGAACTGCCACCTTTTTAATATCTCCACAACTTCAGAAATGTTATCTGGCAGCTGCAGGGGGCTAAACTTATGCTTTTAGAAGGCTGAAATTTAGTACCATACTTACACCTATCATGTGTCCCCTACCCCCCAATGTTTTTCTTAGCACAAAACAATAATTAAACTTTATATTTTGTATCAAACACAGTCGTGTCCATCCATTTAATTATGATCATGTGGGGAATTTGATAAAGCATAGGTCTTAAAACTGATGATACTTTACAATTTTAGAGGAATCAGCAAAACTAAAACTCTTCCTATTTTTCCATGCTTTTGTGGCTGTGTTGAAATTATCTCATAATCTTATGTATGTCTCGCAGGATATATCCTATTGCAAGGTACCCTCATCAGGTACCCTGGGTACCCCCAAGGCAGGGTGTAGGAGAGCTGCAGGATGGGGAGCACAGGCATGCTCAGTTGGGAGGAAGAGCAGGAAGTGTCTTGTGAAGTGACTCACTCCACTGAGTATTGAGAAAGGCTCTAGAAAGGAAAGACAGAAGAAGAAGAAACGACAGAACAGATTCTTGAACTGTAGGGATGCGTAGGTGTAGCTCCCCATGTGCAGCCACTGTCTGCTCTCTGGGTGCAAGCAGGGCCAGCTGGAGGTGAAAAGGACTGGAAAGTGAGGCTGCATGAGGACCAGAAGGCTATGGGACATGAAGGCAGGCATTGAGAAAAGGAGTTTATAATCTTCCTCTCTGGTACCTGAAAAAAAAGATTGGAAATAAAATTTTGATTTACTTGGCTCCAAGTTATAAAGTGAAAAATATTCCCAAAGTGCAAAACTGACTTTTCCTTAATCCCATCTCTTTTATATGCAAACTATTTGGTCTGTAAGAAAAAGGAGTGTGGAGCCTTTGCAGCGGGGATGTTGTGTAGGGAACAAATGCTGAAGTAAGGGGTTGCAGATGCCCTACTCATTTACAGCATCAGACTCTGGATTTCTTTCACCATAGAATGAGATTTTTCAACAGGTTATCTCTCAAATCCTGTCCTTTACTCACTTGCATCCTTTGTTTAACAACAACATACTTTTAGTTTCATACAAACTGTAAGTATGGCAGAAGGTGACATTGGTGTTTTAAGGATTGTTGTCCCTTGGGGAAGAAAAAGGAAGGATTACAGAGCTTGTGATGTTATTTATGGCAGACAAGTTTTTGTGAATGTACAAAGCTTTGCTGCTGCATAGAAAATGCTTAGAAAATGAGACTAACATTCTGGGGTAAAAACAAACCAAAACGATAGACCCAAAACCCCCCCAAACTCCTCTGTCCTTAGGTATTTTCTACAGAGCATGAGTTGCTGCTGTTTGCATGCAGCCTACAGTTATTTTCTTGTTTGGGCTAGATTGTTTGGCTTTACCTGGTGGAGTAATTCCTTATTTTGAATTGTTCCACTGTAGTCAATGGAGCTGGTCACGAAATATTACTCAGTTGAAGCAGAAGTGCCAAAATCCTCTGACATTTTATTTTGGCTTGTGACTGGCCATCTAATTTCCAGATACTGTTTTGTAAAATGCACAATGGCAGCTTTTAGAATATGTGAGTAAGAACCAGCAAATAGCAACAGGTAGCAATTGTTTTTGCTCTGAGAGAATACCCTTGTTTCTTTCTGAGTGCAGGTATTCATATGAAAAATAGCCCTTCAGCAAGCATTTGTGTGAACAAAAAGCCCGTTTGTATGAACGCTCATAAATAAAGAATCACAGGAGTTGTAAACATGGTTGAACTGAATAGTCACTTCGCATTCAAATGAGTGTTAGCAAACACTGAGTGAAGGGAAAGCTGCTGTAAGAGGATTTTTTTGTTCAGGGAATTTCTCAGCAATCACAGTAGATGTTTCAGGCTAAGCTTGAGGACAGAGTGGTCTGTCTTTGAGAAGTGTATAAAACAGTGTAGACTTCTGACTTGAACTGCTTGGACATTCCTATTTTCTTCTTCTGCTACACACTGGTAGAAAGCTCACAGTCCTGTCTGAAGTCACCAGCAGTGGATAACCAGCTGCAGGAACTGGAGAATCATCAAAGAGGGTTCTGACTGTGTGAAACAGAGGGGGTTTTTGTCTGACTTGTGTCCACTTCTGTGCACCTGCACTGCAGCTTTGAAGTAGGTGCTGAAGAAATGGAAGGATAGTTGTGTCACTTTAGGAGATGACTTGCTCAAATGTGTGTTTCAATTCTCCTCTAAGTAAGTAACATCTCTGGTAACTGTGTGGCCTTTAGATCAAAAGTGAGGAAGAATATCTCTGTTTCCAAGGAGACAAAAGCAGTCCAGAGTAGAAGAATGACAAATACTACACTGGAACTAAACAATGATTTTGACTTTTCACAAAGAACATTAATTTACCTTGCATGTCCTACCAGATAACTCCATATGTTGCATATGTAACATAAGCCTGCCAGGCTTCTCAGACTGTTTTCAAAAGGCAGTTCTGTCCAGTTTCCCTAGGCTAAATTGGTAGTGGTGAACCAGCAAGCCAAAGGACAAAGGAGAGCCTTAATCGCTTATACAGTTAATTATTGGCAGACTCCTCACCCCAGGTTTGAGCCAGACAGATCAGTAGCCACCCAGCCACTGAACCCTGAACCTTGGTTCAAGTGCAGTAATAGAGTCTGGAGATAACTTCCAATAGCAAAATGGGAATGCATTGGACTTAGAGAAAAATATGTCAGCAAAGGCTGACACACATTGCTTATTTTAAAGGCCAGAGGATGGATAGGCTTTAGTGTGTGTTCCTTATTAGTATTAAAACAGCCTTTAGCTATAGTCCCTTAACATCTCTTTTACTGATAGTTCAATTCCCTAATTACTCCTGCCAGAGAAATTGGCATCTGGCCAACAGCAATGCAAGCAAGACAACAGCTGACTTCAACACAAGCATGAGCAATGGTCTCTGTCCCCAGCAATGTCTCCTGAAAAAATTTCCAACACATAACAGTTGACCTAACCGTGTAGTTCTGTGCTTTTGCCATGCAATACTCTAGACATCATTTCTGTATAGAAACAGAACCAGTAAAGTACAGAAATAAAATTGCAATTTTTCAGGCTTTGTATGGGGTTTACTCATCTTTAGGTTAACTGCTGCATGCACAGAAGCTCCCTAGACAGAAGGAGCAAATATCCATAAAGGTTTTTATACTAGAATTTATACTAGAAGAAGCGGCAAAATTTTTATAAACTGAGAAAAAATATTTGATTAAAAATATTTGTCAATGTTTTGCAAAAGGAAATGAACCTCTGTTATTTTTTCTTTATCCCTTTACAGGTGAGCAAAGAGTTTCCATTTACAGAAAAAAAATAAAAAACCCTGTGTATATGCAAAACAACTATCTGGTGATGGCTTTGAACCAGCAGATAGAATAAGTGCATCCTGCAAGGATTGCAGAATCCTAGATTAAAATGTCCATCTTGGTGTGACTAAGCAAGCAATGATGCTACCTTGCTCTACCAATAAATTCAGACTGTCTTGGAGATTGACCTGTTTATGCAAGGTGCTGAGAGAAAATATTGCCCGAGCTTTCCTCTATCTCTTCCAGCAGCAGTTACATATTAACTATTCCTCAGTCAGCAATGAGAAATGAAAGAATGCTGCCTGTAATTTAACCTCATGTGGGTTTTACTGCGCTGGCTGATCTTGGGAGCTGTTTAACAAGTCTCAGGAACACTCTGTAAATGCATCAGCCTCGGTAATGCCATCACATTTGCAGGCACTGGAAGGGTTTTCCTTGGAAAGGTGCTGATGCCACCTTCATCCTCATCCTCAGAGGTTGTCCACCACAGCAGAAGCATGTGCAGGGTGGGCAGGTAGCAGCTCAGTCAGTGGGAGAGGAAGACTTTGGGCTCATTTTGGTGAGCATGTTGCACTTGATGTCTCTAGAAAAACCTGCCTCACTGGCTGCTTACAGTGTTTTCTACTGTCTGAACAATGGACTATCAGAAAATTTGTTCTCCTGGTCATGCCTTCATCTCTCTGTGAATGTAATGAATTTCAGGTTTTTTTCTGTAATTGAAAAAAGGACCTCTGCACAACAACAAAGTTACTCCAGCAAAAATTGTTCTGCCTCACACTTCACATGATCCAGAATACAAACCTGTCTGCAGGTAATAAAATGTTGTAGACTTACTTGTCCTGTTCAGGGAAGGAAAAAAACTGTCTGTAATGGTCTAGGTCCTGATGAGAAAAGAATACAAGCAAATTTCCAGGGATATTCCATTACAAACAGGTATTTTTGTAGACAGAGGAGAGGGAGAGAGTGAATTTTTGGGTAAATTGAAGTTGTGACTACATAACTCCAGTCCTGTCATCTACTTGTTAATGAGATGACTCTGATCCAGTTTTAGCTCCCTAAAGTCTATGTTTCTACTAAAAATTCAAATAGAAGGAGTCACCTTCTGAGGGTATTTATCCCTCTCCATTTTAAGAAGTCTGTGTGGCTTTTGTTGAGACAACTAGTGTACACAGGGCAAATCTCACCCTGCCATATCTAGCCCCATGGACTGCAAATATTGGCAAGCTTAGGCATTTTTTCCAACTATTGAGTAGCATTATACTCTAATATTTTTACAAATTACTGTCTTGAATAGTTAACCTCTTGACCTTCAAAAAAAGATATTTGTGCATGTGTAGCAAGGTGAGGTCCTTGAAAAAATGAAGTCAGTTTAAAACTACTTGCTACAATTTATTCTGAGAATATGAATGCTGCAACTGGAAAGCAGTTGACTGACACCTGTAGAGCTAAGCCACTTTTTCTATTTAAGTAAGTGCTGCAATGAAAAAAAGCCTATGGAAAATATTTTATTCCAAACTGGTATATAGGATCTGATTGACATCACTGTAAAGCCATGGATCTAGGATACGACAGCTACCAATTGAGAAATATCTTGTTTTCCTTTAAAGATGGTCCTCGCTCTGCATTACTAAACTGTGCAAATCTGTGAAACCAGCATAATAGATTTTTTTTTAATATGTAACAATGCAGAATACAGTCTGTTTTCTGTTCCAGCTTGCAAAGACAGCTTTAAATATCAATGATCCCAAAGAAAGACAATACTGCATGGGCACCTTGTAGTGCACAAGGATAACCATGTTAAAAACAATGCATTAATGCTCAGTATTTAAAATTAAATACTTCCTAGATTCAAAGTATTGATATCAGATTTTGATTTAGAGCACCAGGGGAAAAAAACAAAACAACAAACAGCAAACCCACTCAAATTATCCTTTGGCTAAGTTATCAAGTCACAGCAATAAAAAAGGGTCCTGCTTTCCTGACACAAAATTATGCTGTATCATGAATCATTCAGCTTTAAAACAAATCAGGCATTGGATAAAAGTTAAATTTCATGCTGGGCTCTAATGGAGGAGGAGTACTCAAACCCAATTCCCTTTAAATTGCCCTTCTGTTAGAGACATTAAAGTGATTCCTGTATTTGTGCAGACATGATGGATCATGTTGCCTGCATATGTTTGGGGTTTTTTTAGTAGGAAGCCTGAGGTTTAAAGGTTTTCATCCATAGCTCACTACATGATACAACCTTATTTTACAATTACTTTTTTTTTTTTAATTCAAGCAAATGCAAAACTCTTCAGAAAATTGTCAGTATTATTCCAATATTTTCATGGTTTTTAGCCATGAAGCTAAAATGTAATATTTAAGGAAATATCTTCTTGGTAGTGATTTGTCTTTATAGTGATAGCACACTTTGGAGGTCTTGTCTGAAGGCACTTCACAGAGTCTCTGCCCCAGTGAAATCACAACCTTTCAATGATATAGTGGGGTTGGAGAAAGATTAGATCATATTAAATGTACTGTGGTAGATAAACCCACCAAACGACTGCGCTCAGTCTTCACAGGATTATTCTATAATGGACATAATGGAAATCAAATAGGATTCTGTTAGGAAAAAAATACTATTAGTGCCTGCAATAAATTATTGAAAACTGCATGAAAAAAGTAAAATCCAAGGCAGGATAATTGCAGAGAAACAAAAGGCAAAAATTCTAACTGTTGCACCTGGCAAGTTGCTTTCTGCTTCCACTGAATTTGGTAGCAAGCTCCTCTGGTCTGTTCCCTGCATATTGGATGTTTGTGCCTGAATTTGGTTTGCTTCACTAAACATTGCTGGTGATCAGATAAGTACCAAGGTTGTCTTTTGATCTAAAGCCAAGTAATTGCTCGTGGTCAATGGCAACTCGATTTTCTTCAGCAGAGTTTAGGGACTAAGCCTTCTGATCTCATACTTCCTTTTTGTGATGATTTAAGTGTGATTGTAGCCAAGTGAGATCTTTATATACAGTGATCTTCTGTATGCAGTGCTTCTAGGGAACTGACAGCATCTCTTATTCCTTCTCCATGAGCTATATCATTGGCACATCCTTCTGTGTAGCAGTTATAAAAATGGAACAAAGCTTCTTTAGCTAAACATCACTGCAATTCGCTGTATCCTAAACTTTGGCTCAGATTCTTGACTGTGTCTCAGAAATGGAAAAGGAGCCCAAGAAGAGGCTCTGGATCACTGTTATTTGTTTCTATGAAGGTGAGAAATGGTCTTACCCATTTTTTCTGGCCATGACAATGTTATCCTTCCCATATGGGTTATGTTCCTTTCTTGGCTACAAGTGTACAGAAGAGCAAATTGGAATCTGGGCTTCCAAGTCATATTTGTTCATGGAAAAATCTAACAGAAGGGACAATATGCACTACTATGTGCACGTGCAGGGCCAGAGTAAAGCAGGAATGCCCTAGCCAGGCCTCAGCAAGCCAAAGGAATATGCACAGTAGCAGAGAGAGGTTGGAGTTTTTCTCCTTTGAGCTAGTCTGTGTCAGCTGCCCCGGGCAATTAAGGTTTATAGCCTCTAATCCGGGCTGCAGTCACTCACTTGGCCTCCTGGAGAGCTCAGGGCGAGACAAACCCACCTGCTGGCCAGGGAGACTGCTGCGGGCTTACTCCTTTGTCCTGGCTGCCAACTGCACGTTTACCTGCGGTGCTCTGAGCCTGGCTGCTGCCTTGCCCTGCCCTGGAGCTGACTTCTTCCTTCTGGAAATCCTGCTTGACACCATTCCCGATGCTGTGACACCACCAGGGGTGAGCATTAGGCACCAGAAATGACTCAGCAGCTATTGCTGGGCTCATCTCTAACATGATGAGCATTGAAATAGCATTAGTGACTTGGTAACTGATAGGAATGCAGAAAAGTAGCTTTTCCAGAAACTCAAGAAGATTACCCATTTAGAAAGAAATACTCCTTTCATGAATGCACCAGAGGGAAATTTTAGCTTTTCGCAAGCCAGCTAAATTCTCAAATCTCCGAGTGGTTTTGTCAATGGTACTGAGGGTAAAAGAGAAAAATAAGTACTTTTGTTTATGATGTCTCCAATGCATATGCATTACTGCTCTGAAATATATTATCTTCCCAGTAAAACTGTATCAGTATATTTCTTCTGTTTTGATAAAGACTAACATTTGTTCAATTGAGAATTAGAAACTCTAAAAAGAGTGTTTTCATTAGATTTTCTATCAGTAGACATAACTCTACTACAAAGAACCTTCTTAGAATGAGAAAGTGACTGCTTAGAGCAATATGTCATTTTTCTGCACTTGTCTATTTGATTACTATGGTATACATCATTAAAATTCTCACAGAGTCTCATAAGAAAGGAATTGAATAAATGCAGATATATTAGCATGGTTATATTAAATTGCAGCCATTTTACATTTTTATTTTAGTGAATGTTTTATTAATTGCAATGATATAATTAATTTTTTGTGTTGAAGCCAATCTATACAGCATGCTTTTCTCCATCAAGTGGAACTTGGGAATGCTTCTCTGTATTGTTTGACAAGAGCAAAGCTGTAAAAGCATAAATGTTTGATACAGCTCTGCAGGGAAATATATCTCTACTTAGCTGTTTTTTCAAAGTTATAATGGAAGAACAATTCCCTGTTAAGTTATTCTTTTTTGTCACAAATAGCAAACATAAGCCTGCATTGCCATTCCATTAATGGCATGGTTAAAAAGACTAGACAGTGTTTTGATTTTTTTTTCTACTCTAACATATTTTTTCCCTCCTTAGACTTGGTTGGTGGAACTTTTATTTTGTTTCATTGTTTTGCAAATAGAACACTTCTTTGCCTGCTTGCAGTCCTTGGTTAGACGTGGTGGAGGTGGTGGTTTGGAAGTGACTTGAAATGGGGCATTAAGCTGAGTTCAGGGTACTGGAGTTCAGGAAGGCAGAAACAACTCTTCTGGGGTTTCCAGAGCAAACCTTGTTTTCTGTGCAGAATTGCCTGAAATCCAGGCTGCCAGCCCAACTTGGAGTGAAAGCACAACGGACCTGATGTGCTCTGAGCAGGAAAATTGTTAAGAGCTGGAGCAGGTGGCAGCACAGGCTGAAGATTCATCATGGCAGGGAAGGAAACGAGTTGATGACACTGCCCTGGTGAGAGGAGCAGTGAAGGAAAACACAGCACTCTCCTTCTGCATGAGCAATTGGAGAGCCAAGAGCCAGCAGCTTGTGTGACAGCTGGTGCTGCCAGTTGTCCTGGAGGGCAGTGCTGGTCTCCTCCTCTCCTTTCCCCTGCTCTGGACTAAGCTCTAATTAACCAGGCAAAAAAGAGCTTTGAGCAACAGTCTGGAAAACATCCCAAGACCCAAATACTGAGATAATTTTTTTATAAGTGGCTAAATTAAAATTAAAGCAGAGGGACAATATTCTTACAGTTTGGGATCTCTCATACCATGTGGCCTTTGATGAAAGCAGTGATGATGAGTTTTCTGTGAGCAGTTAAAATAAGGAACCAAAATGTTGTTCTCCTTGTCAATGTCTATGATTACTTATTTGCTTTCACTTCTTTCCCAGTTGTGACTTCAGCTGGCTTTTGTACGAGTTAGTTTTAATATTTAGCTTATCTTCCCATTTTAAAATTAGAACCACAAGTGAAAATAAGGTAATTATATAAGTGCTGCAAGAAAGGAAAAAGAAAAAAACCTCCAGTACTACATGGTACTCTCATTTTTAACTGCATATGCTATTTTCTCAAAAAGCAAATATTTGACCAAACTGAGAAGAAGTTTCTAGTTATAACCTTCACTATTGTTTTCTAAGAGGTTTAGGATATTCCTAAAAGTAATCCTTTCAAAATTTAAAAGGTCTGGTTTGAGGCATGTGCTCCATATGATGGTATGTATGTTCATAGTACAAATATGGAACAAATGGAGGGGCAAAAAAGAAGCAGAGGGAATTCTTCTTCCTACTTAAGAAAGAAAATACTCTTCATATTGTTAAAATGTGAAAACAAAAGAATCTTGTACTGGGGTATAAGTTCAAAATTGATTTGCTTTAGAATGGCTAAATATTTCCAGTGTAGTATTGATGATGTTTAAGCTCAAATAAACAGAAGACCTTTGATTTTATTATATTCACATAATCTTGGTTTTATGACTGTTTTCCCACATACACAAAGCAGCATGCCTGCTACCAAAAATGTTTATTGTGGCCCATAGCAATAATTTCTTGTTGGTTGTATTTGAACTGACAGGTAACTTTACATGGGCAAAAAGGATATTATTTTGAAGCATCAAACTGAAACCTGGGGGGAAAAAAGATATTCTATAATCTGAAGAATCCCAAAAAATTGTGAAGACCTGGTAAAAGATGCCAGCTGCCCCGGCAGTCCGGGATGGCCACTGCGGTGGCAGTGGTCATCTTGCTGTGGGTGGTCATGACGGAGACATTGAGTGCTTATGGCTGTGATTTATTGAAAGTAAAACTCAAAAGCACTGCCCTCCCACTGTTGGCTGGCTTGGTTGGATCTCTATAAAAAGTGAAAAGATCCTCTGAAAAGACCCATGAAATGATCAAATTTAACCCTTCTTTGTCCTCAACAAAGTCAGAACTGTTTTGATTTGAATCAAATTCTAAGTTAACTTTAGAAATAATTTTTCTCTAAAAAGCCAAAGCCGTGGAAGAACTAACCAGCAAAAGGTTGTGATTTGACTCTGGCATGGCTGATGGTTTCCCCTGTGGGGAGTCCTGAGCACTTTTGGGAATGGGAGAGCCCCAAATAGTTCTGTTCTCTCTGCCTAAGGGGTTCTAAACTATTCCTTCCTATAAGGTAGTTTATTGCTTTAAGCACTAGCCTCTATTGTCAGGATGAATGAATGGTTTAATGTTTCTTAAGTGAAATATAAAGAATTGATTCTTGCTGCCATACATGTATATCTCCAACTTAGTGATTTAAGCCTTTTCTGTTGTTCCTTGCAGGAATATGAGAATGAAAGAAAAATATCTGCGTGCATTCATGGCATATTATCAAGGAATAATTAAGTGGAAATAAAAGTCTTATGGCTAAATTTTGCTTTCAAATATAAATTTAACTCATCAAGACTCCCAGTAGACCTTAGAGTTTCAGCTTTGATCTGAGGGGGAAAAAACCTTCATTTGTTAAAAGTGCTGGAAGAGAATACATAGGCATTTGAAGAAGTATGGGGGTAAAAAAGGCTAAAGAAGATTAAAAAGGAGCTCTGAACACATGAACATGGGAGACATTTCTTGCATGCAGAGAAATTCAGACTTAAGTTTTTGCTCCATGAGTCTTCACAGCTGCTTATATCGTTTGAAGTGTATTTTCAGAACTGATGCTTTGTTAATCATCAGAAAATCCACATAAATTCTCATAAAATAACAGAAGGCAACAAAATCTCTATAAATCTTTGTGCCAGATAATCATTCCTGTTATTAATTCCAAGCTGATCAATGATTTTGATTGTACCCTTAGAACTATTCTTCTAGCATTGAATGCTTTCCTCCGCAAGATTATAGGAAGATTGAGTATGCCCTGGAAAGATTTTTTTTCCAGTCTTTACTGTCTTAGATAAAAATATCAGTATTATATATCCAGAAATACTATTATTTTTCCAAAAGAAAACATGGAGTCCTAACTCTTCAGAAGACATTTTGAAAGAAACTTTCACATAAAAAATTATGTTACTTTTTTATCTACTGTCATTTGCAATAAAGATTACTGTAGTTTCTGATTGATTTTTCTGTCTTCAATTCAATGCAGGGCTTTGACAAAGAATTAGTGATTTGTTTCAAAACCATTCCATGTAAAAAGAGTTGGTTTTTATTTTCTATTGTGAATTATTTCATTCTGTACCAAAACCATTTACAATAATGTCTCCTGGTCTCTGGATCAGTCTGTAACTGACATGCCAGGTGAGTGTCTTATTTCCTTGTGAAATTACAAATTCACCCCACTTCTGAAAGTTTGATTTGACTCTGGATCCAGATTTCAACATTAAGATGTGAGGCATTTATATGAGTTTGAAAACGTGGCCTTTGAGAGACACTCAGAAGTGTTCTAAGTTGCAGTCTTTTACTTCATTAATGGTGTAATTACTTTTTGGAAGTTCTGGACTGAGCAAATGAACGGGTTTCTTTCACTTCAAACACTGCAATTCTGTTCATATATTTACATATGTGTGTGTTTGCATTTAAATATATGTTTATAGTATATACAACCACATATAGTAAAATTAACTTAGGATAATCAGAATAGATTTTATAGTATTTTATAAAATAAATAAAATATTAAGTATTTGTATTTGCATTATTAGAATCAGTTATTACTAACTTTATTAAATAAAATATCAAATAGATATTTGTCTTTGCATATATCTTATGATGAAAGTAACAGTTTGTAACTTGTGATAGGTAATAAGCTATAAATAGTGGTTGTGGCACTGATTTTTTCCCCCTTTGATCCCTATCAGAAATTAAATGTAATTTCTTCCTTTAACTGACTTCCCCCAAAGAGATGAAAGTGTGATTAAAGCAAACACTCTCAGTACAAAGTTTTTGGGTTTCTTTTTAAAATTAAACTGACAAAGTTCTTACTGGAACTTGGAGAACTTACATCTATTACTATATGCAAAACACATGAAAGATTAAATATTTAAGCAGTCTACTTTCTTAAAGGTTTTAGCTGTAATTTCTACTTTCAGAAGGAAGTGTATTAAGTAGGTTTAATCTTAGACATGACAAATTGTAACCCTGCTGGTTTCTTTTATCTGATAGTTTATTCAGTTGGCTGAGAGGTGGTCCACCAAAAAGCATTGCCTTCCACAGCCTTGCCCCTGGCTTCTGCTCTTTGACTTTGTTCAGTCACATGTTCCCCAAGTCAGCAAAACACTCTCATCAGACTCCCAAGTTTTAAATCTGTATTTCTTTATATTTATATGCTTATATGTTTACTTTATATGTTTGTAAAAGGAAAAAAACCAGGGTCTTTTAACAGCACTGTTGATTTGATGATTGTGCAACTGAAGGGTGGTACTGTGCTGATGTCAATTGTTAATTGAAGTGTAGGTACAAGAAAAACATCACTGTAACACCATTTCTGTCTCAACCCTATTTTAATTTCTCTGCTGCTGGACTCAGACTCCAGAATGAGACAATTGCAGACAATCTAAAGAAGCATGTAATTATTTGTGTATGTAAGTATGTGTGTTTGGACATATGTGTGTATACATGCAATTAATACATCACATTTCTGCATGTGAACTATGGGAAAATGAGTAATTTCCTGTTTCAACATCCTTTTGCAAAGTAGTATTATATTGGTAATATGGTATTTTGAGGGACTGCTTTTGGGGAAAGAGTAGGAGTACATAGTATTGTTCAAGACGTTGTACTTGCAGTTGGCCTCATATTTTGTGGACTATATTCTGTTAAAAGCAAATCCAATGCAGAAAAGCATTTTAGAGGGCATGCATATTTTTGTCATAATGGGTGAGAGATGTTAATCATGCACGTGCTGATGCTTCATCATCCTAAAAATCTGCAGATGGATAGAAAATAATTTTGGATCAAGAACCAACTTGATCAGGATTTGTTCTTTTTAGTAGAAACTATTCTTGCCATTTAAAACCTTCATTTAGGTAACATGATGATCATGTTAGGAAAGAGATTTATCTGCCTCAGAACCATGAAAGTCACCTGAGAAGTGTGATAAGTGTATGGGAGCCTGAGGATCCCCTCTACAGATTATGTTGGATTACTGCTAGCATTTTAGCTACCCAGGATATCCAAATATTTCCTTTCTTCTTTGTGTTCCTTGTGGTGGCTGTATCTGAACTCTTTTGTTTGGCAAATAGAGGAACATTCCCAGGGATTCCCAACAAGACAGAATTTTCAAACTAATTTGGAAGTCCCCCTTGCAAATTTCAAATATATTTATGCCAAAAGCTGGAAGAAGAAAGCACCAAGCTCCACAAGGAATAGGAAAACTTCCAGCATAGAAATTAGTCCCTGCTGACAATGAAGATAGGAAAAGACAAATTACAGCTTGACAGAGAATGGCACAAATGAGATCAGGGTATGCTGATGTCTGTTTTTTGCCTGAATAATGAGTTTCCTTCCCAGCTGAATTTTTCTCCACCAGTTTGAGAAACAAAAGGAAGGTTTTGATGTATGATCTGATTTCTCCACAGTTCTAAGGACTCAGGAAAACTACAAGGCAAAGCAGCAAAACAGAAGGGACCTGGAAGCAATTAATGATGATACCAATGTACTTAAATTAAGAATATGTTTTGGGGTTTCTGCATTCTGGGTATTTTCTTTTTGAGACATGTTTTTGACCAACATTTGCCTAGCATATAACATGCCCCTTAAACTTAATAATTCATTCTGCTGCATATGATAAATGGCTCATCTGATCATTCCTGTTGTTTCTTACTGAAGTACAGAGCTAGGATGCTGCCCTAGGTTAATAGAAAACAACCCACCCCATTGATTTAGTCGGTGACTGCTGCTTAACAAATGCTTCAAGTTTGAGGTGTTGGCATGTGGTCTGTTTTTCTCTGGGTGTTCACATATGTAATTAGAATTCATTATAATAATGATCCTTCTTTTGTTTTCTTAATGGTTGTGGTGGCTTGACCTTGGCTGGCTGCCAGTTGCCCACCAAATCACTCTCACTCCCCCCTCCATCAACAGGATAGGGGAGAAAATAAAAAAAAAAAAGAAGAGAGAAAGACAAAGAGATCACTTAGGAAGTACCATCATGGGCAAAAGAGACTCAACTTGAGGAAGAATAATTTCCTTTCTTGCCAATTAAACAGAGTAGGATAATGAGAAATAAGAAAAAAATCTGTAATCACTCCCTTCTTTCCAGGCTCACTTTTGCTCCCAGTTCTTCTGTCTCCTACTTCCAAACAATGCAAGGGAATGGGAAAAGGAAGCTGCAGTCTCTGCCACTCCTTCCCTCTCACACTCTTTCTCTGTTCCAGTTATAAACAAATGTCTCCTAAATGAGTTTCTGCACGAGTTTCTCCAAGAACTGCTGCAGCCTGGGTCCTTTCCATGGGGTGTAGTCCTTCAGAAACAGAGTGCTGCAGTGTGGGCAGTCACAGGGCCAAAAATCCTGTCAGCAGCCCTGCTCCAGTGTGGTCTCTCCATGGGCTCACATCTTCCTTTGGCCACATCCACCTGCCCCAGCCCTGGGTCCTTCATGAGCTGTAGGTGGATCTCTGCTCTGGGTGGACCTTCAGGGGCTGCAGGGGCACAGCCTTGGCTCACCACAGTCTCACCACGGGCTGCAGGGGAATCTCTGCTTCAGAGCCTGGAGCACCTCCTGCCCCTCCTTCTGCACTCACCTTGGTGCCTGCAGAATGTTTTCTCTCGCCTGTTTTCACTCCTCACTCCTAGTTGCTCTTGTGCAGTATTTTTTACCCTTTCCTAAATATTCTAATATTGACATATATTCTAATTTTCTAATATATGTCACAGAGACATTAGTGACATTGCTGATGGACTCAGTTTTGGCCTGCAGTGGGTCCAACTTAGACCCAGCTGGAACAGGCTCTATCTGGCATATGGGCAGATGCTATTATTCTTTCACAGAGGCTACTCCTGCAGCCTTCCTGCTACCAAAACCTTACCAAGTAAGCCCAAGACAACAGCACATGTAATATGTTAGACAAAAAAAACCAAACACCCCCAAAAAACAAACCAACCAACTGAAAAAAAAAAAAGAAAAACAGAAAAAAACCCCCCATCAAACCTGAGAGGATACAGAGAGAAGAACTGATTAAGAACCTTACTCTCCTGGAAATAATCAGCTTTTTGGTCTCCTGAATTCCAGTAGTTGTAGACACAGCTTTGTTGATGGCTAAAATAATATTTGGTTTGATATTTGGCCGGTAGTTTGTACCAGAAAACTGCAGCAGTCATCTGAAAACTGGGTCACAGGCACTGCAGGAATACAAGTTTTGTAATTGGTAGTGATGGAAACATCTCCAACTAGCTTCTTCAGAACTCCTTTCAATTGTCCTTTTTCCCTAGAAAACAACTAACTTCGGCTAAAATTGTGTGAAAATGTAGCAAGATGTTACTGGCTGCAGTGGTTGTTACTGAACTCCTGCTGGAAAGGCTTCTACTGATCCCTCATTCTAATGCTGCCTTTGGAAAAGGAATGTTTTTATTGCTCACCAAGAGGAATGTTGTAATTAAAGGTCTAAGTGCTATGCTTCAGCCCTTGCTCTCCACTGGCAAGAAGAGATAAGGCAGAGCAATGAAGAAGGCTGACATGGTTAATCTTATCTTCACTTTGGGCAATGTAGTAATTTATGATGTAGTGAATAACAGCTGGTCTTGATTTCTCTACTTATACACAATATTTAGCAGCAAACAGCTGGATGGTGCCCAGATGTTGGCAAACAACACCCCCATCATTCTTCCTTCAGCCCCCCACAGGTCTCCAGGCTCCTCTTTCTTTCTGCAGATCAGTCCCCCTGGTACCAGCACAATTACAGTTCCCTTTTCCATCACCATGTGCAAAGGTCAAATCTTAAAACCAGCAGTTAAGGACTGCTCAAATGGTGTGGAAGCTGCTTCTAGATACCAAAAGATGAAAGTCTGCTTTTCTTAGTAGATTTTTTATCTCAATGCCAGTGGGATTTGGGCAAGTGCTCAAGTGCTTTTCTGAGCCAAGGCTTACATTCATAATTAAATTTGAAGACATTTGTAGTTGCAAGTTCTTAGTTCAGCTTGGAGGACTCCTTGATATTGAAATGCAAACTTCCAGAAAAAAGCATAAAACCCCATGCATTTAACTTAATTAATCTTATAGAGCCTTTATATTTATAAATAGACAAAAAACATTGCCTAATCACACTTCTGCATGGGCAGAATGAATTTGCCTGCTGTAGTGCATGCAGGTAGATTGAATGATGTTAATGAAAACAGTCATCAAAAAGGGAGGTGTCTTTTAAACTGCTAAATATAATTTTACTAACTGTTTCTAGCAGCTCAATTGATGTTTGTCAGCACTTTAATTTGTGTTTGGAAACATGAATTCTAAATAGTTTCACTGTGTGACCCTGTGGTTTTCAGAAATCAGTGGGAACGAATGAGGAATCACCTCTTTCTCCAGGCCAGACAGCAGCAGCTGCAGTCAGCAGGACCACTGTAGCTGGATCCCTCTAGTTATTTTTTTAAAGGTGACTGGCAGGGCACCATTGGAGATGGCTTCAGACTCTGGAACAAGCTCTTGCACAGCTTGTTCCAAAGCATGCTGAATTTGGTGACTTTCTTGGGCATGCTGCTAAGGACATCCCTGAGAGGACAGACCTTTCTGGATTTGGCTGGATAGATTCCTGGTGAATTGATCACTTAATTCTTCAGAGATTCCATTTAAGTGTTAATTATGTTAGAGTACCTCAGATGTGAGATAGGCATCTTCTCCCTTTTTTTTGGTATTTTGTTGGGGTTTTTTCTTTGTTTCATTATTTTAAAGTGGATGGGATTAGCTTGAGTGTTTTGCTGAATCTCAGTGAAGATAAACACGTATTATCTATTACTTTAATGTTATTTTGGTACTATAGAAGAATTTACAGGACTAATTCATTTTTCATTTTGGCATGCCCTGGGAAAAGTGACTGCTTTACAAACTTCAAACTTTGTACAAAAGAACAAGAAGAATTTTGCTATTTACTAAATGGTTGAGGAAGGAGAACTTAAAATCTGAAGCTAAGACATTCAAGATACTATTTGAAATTCATATGAAAGGAAACTCAGTACAACATTAAAGTGAGAAAAAATAAGAATGTGAAATCAATATTTTAGGCTAGTTAAAAAAGCAGAGAACTTGCTCCTCACATGTATAGCTAATAGCTATTAATACTTACACTTTGGTAATATTTTTTCTGGTTTTAATTAAGGTCCTGCAGTTTTTCACTGCATAGTTTTATCTGCTCTCATAACAGAGACCTTGGCCCAGATCTCACATGACTTTAAATTTAAATAGAACACAGCACATTCTCGGTCTATGATTTTTCTTTTTTAAGCTCATTTACATCAGTTTGCAAGGGTAAACCCAAAACACCACAAATTCTTTAAGAGGCTGATTCCCCTCCACTCAAGTGACCATGTTCTGAGTGACTTGTAGAGACCACACCTCTGCAGGTGTGAGCAACAGCCCTGGCCCACATCCTGCATCCCTGAAGCCTGCAGTGTGGGAATCCTTGCTAACGCTAAGCTTGCAAATCCCAGTTTGTAATACATTTTACAAGATCATGTTCCTACAGAAAACTCAGGGGAGAAACAGCTCCTTATATGCTTGTTCACTCTTCTGTTTTCCAAGTGTGTAGGCAAGCCAACAGAGGTGAAGAAATAATTCCATGAGAGTGTGAAACCTCGGGAGCTGTGAAGTGGAAAGATACTACTACTGCCTTAAGAAATCCCTAAGTCACATATATGTAGGGCAGGAAGATTACAGGGGGAAATATTGTTATATTCTTCCTCTCTTTTTTTTCTCTGATCATTCATTATCAGCCACTGTCAGAGACAGGATGCACAGAGGTGAACCTTTGATCTGAGCAAGTAAGGCTGTTTTTGTTCAATTGTGTTCTCTAAGCAAATGCTGGGTATTGCTCTAGTATCAGTGTACACTGCTGCAGCTGAGCACATTTTGGAATGGTAACCTTGCTTTGCCATTCCCTATATTGCAGTAAACTTAACCTTTTATCATAATTTGTATATGTTGCTTGAATACATATTTGGACTCATCACATCACCGGGTATATCTGTTTCTTCTATTGTATGTGGTTGTGACTGTTCTAGGCAAGAATGGTATTTTTAGTGCATGCTTGCCCTCAACCTGTACTGTAATGTGCCAAGGTCACATTCATTACAAATACTGCATAATGCTCCTAAACTTCTCTGTGTACATTTGCACATTCACAGGCTTTTTGTACAATGATTGCTTTGCATAAGTTTGTAAAGAATCAGCATGCAACAAATCTTTTACTTGTGAAATTGCCTTTCCTCTTCCTAGTCATCCTTTTGACTCATAAATGATCATTTTAGATGTTTTAATAATAGTGCTGCACCATTTACTTCAACCTGAACCATTTCACCAAATAATAGTCAACTTTTAACAGTCTTCATAGGTGATTTATGAAATAATAGCTTGAATGCTCTTTGCATTTTGCAGTTTATCCCTTTATTCAAAGTATCTCATCTTGATTCATTTAGAATATTTTTACTTTACTTATTTTTTGTGCTTTTATCCATTCATCTGCCTAGTACATAATAGGCACTTGTTTGTTGTCAAGGAGGTAACTACAAACTCCAGGACTTCTAAATATATAGCAGACCTCAAAAACACATCTGTGAGCACAGCTGACTCGGGATCCAGCGCCTAGAAGCCACGAAGTCTTAGCAACACATTGTCAGTACATAGGATTTGTAACTTTGCAAGGGGTTAATGAAGACCTCTAGAGGTATCAAATGCCAAAAAGGCCTAAGATCTGATTTTTCAGTAATTCAGAATTAAATATATCTGTATCTATATATATTTAAGAAAAAAATAATAGAAAAGGGTTTAGAATTGGGTTAATGGATGATTCACTGCACTCTCCTGCTGCTGATAAGGCGATTTTCTGACTTCCTCTTGTGCTTAGATTTCTTCTCTTGGTCTTGCCATTTGTAAAGGTGCAACCTGCTTTGAGAAGGAAAGAGAATAGATGACCAGGACTTAACAGCTTGTTTCACAGCGTGCTGAGTCACAATGCTGTCTTTTATAACAGTGTTGCCTTTGAGATGTTCGCTTTTTCATTTTCAGCAGTTTTCATGAATAAATTACGTTAAAAAAAACCCAGTGAATTTGTGAAAAGGTCTTTTTGTGCCCTGTAATTATCTCATAGAATTTAATCTGAGAAGGTACTGCCTAAAATGCTTAAAGCAATGAAGTAGACAATGTTTAACTCATGCTCATTTTTAAAACAATCTGTTTCCTGATACTTAAAATAATGATGAGGTGTATTTTTAATACATTGTGTATTGTCCATGCTTGAATATTCTTTCTCTGACAGGACCATAATTCTACCTAAAACTAGCAGAATGAGGTTTTCTCACTTGTAAAAAATTAAATTACTATTTTCTAGCTCCTATAACAAAGGAAAATTTGTTAGAATTTGACTTTTTAAGCAACAGAGCTCTGTATGAATTGAAAATGAAAAATAAACAAACCACCCTAGTGAATATCTGTCATGTAAATTTTAATTTGGCACTTTAAAGGCTTGATACATAATTTTCATACTATGAAAACTACCTACTTAAAAGATACCTATTTATATTACAATAAGTGCTAAGCAAATTGAAGGTTGTACTAGTAGTTCTATTATAACAAAGTAGTTTCAGAAAGTTGTAAATTAAGTTTCCTATATCTTTGAGTGTGAGAATGCAACTTTTTAAATGTAGGTATAGTTACTGAAATCATCTTCAGATGCTGTTAGGTTCTGCCACTTACCTCCGTTATGTGACATCATACATCAGTGCTTTTTGAAAGACAATTAATTGGTTGTGGTGATAGTTTATTTCTATTTCCCTCTAGATAAAGATCATTGTGAACTCCCTTCTCTGAGCTCCTTTGTTCCACGAGACTTTTGCATTGAGTAAGGATTGACAGAAAGCTGTAGCTACATTATAGCTGCTGTCATCTACATCTCCTTCCCCATGCTATTTAACTGGCAATATCAAAAGGCAGATCTTCATAGAGCCTGGCTCACCTGGGATTTAGTCCACCCAATCTAATTTTTTTTTTAGCTACTGTTTGATTATGCAAGCTGAAGGCAGGATAGCATAAACAGAAATAGTTATCCCGTATTACTGACATTACTTGTGTAATTTGAAGACAGAAGATGAGAATTTTTTAACGTCATCAAAGTTTGGTACTGTAGAGAGGATTTCAACGTATTGCTAACATGCACAATGATGAGGTCATTGATTACCTTAAAAGATGTGAACATCAGAAATTAACATCCATGGAGCCATAAACAAGGAAGTTTTATACGATGAGTAAAAGGCCATCATTTTAGAAGCCCAGATTTCACTTCCACATGGACAATTCTGAGCATTAAGACACTACTGTGCAGTTATTATCAATAATCTATGCTTATGCAAGTAATGCATAGACCACACACCAAGGATGTGGCAGACAAAATATTCTGTAAGCAGCTGGGAAGAGGCTCACAGTTGCTAGCCTTTTTTCTCATGGGGGACTTAGAAATGTCTGCTGGAAATACAATACAGCTGAGAGGCGACAGTCTAGGAGGTTCCTGGAGTGTGTGGAAGAAGGGCCAGAAGGAGCATCTGGGGAACTATAGGATTGTCAGCTTGACCTTGCTGCTGGGGAAGGTTATGGAGCAGGATCGTCTTGAGTGCCATCATCCAGCATGTGCAGGACACCAGGGAATCTGGCTCACTCAGCATGGATTTGTGAAAGGCACATCCTGCTTGACAAACCCGATCTCCTTACATGACAACAGACCTGTGGATGAGGGGAAGGCTGTGGATGTGTCTACATGAGCTTCAGTAAAGCCTTTAACACCATTTCCCACAGTATTCTCCTGGCAAAACTAGCTTCTCATGACATAGGTGGGGGTTTTGTTCACTGGGTAAAAAACCTGTGTGGACCCATGAGCCCAGAGAATGGTGGTGAAAGATGTTACATCCAGTTGGTGACTGGTCACTAGTGGGTTTCCCCAGGGCTCAGTACTGAAGCCATTTGTGGTTTATATCATTACCAATGGTCCAGATGAGGGGATCAAGGACACCATCTGTCAGTTTGCAGATGACACCCAGCTGGGTGGGAATGTTGATCTGCTGGAGGGTAGGAGGACTCTGCAGAGGCACCTGGACAGGCTGGATAAAAGTGGCAAGATCAAGGACATGAGGTTCAATAAGACCCTGTGCCAGGTCCTACACTTTGGTCAAAATAATCCCATGCAGTGCTACAGGATGGGGAGGAGTGACTGGAAATTGGCCCAGTGGAGAAGGACCTGGGGATGCTGGTTGACAGCAGCTGAACATGACCCAGCATGTGCCCAGGTGGCCAAGAAGGCCAATGGCATCCTGGCCTGTATCAGCAATAGTGTGGCCAGCAGGACCAGGGCAGTGATTGTCCCCCTGTACCAGGCACTGGTGTGGCCACACCTCAAGGGCTGCATTCAGTTTTGGGCTCAATTCAGGAAGAACACTGAGGTGCTGGAGCATGTCCAGAGAAGGGCAATAAGGCCTGTGAAGGGTCTGGAGCACAAGTCCTGTGAGGAACAGCTGAGGGTATTGTGGTTGTTTAGCCTGGAGAGAAGGTGGCTGAGGAAAACCTTACTGCTCTCCACAGCTGCCTCGAAGGAGGTTGTAGTGAGACTGGGGGCTCGGTCTGTTCTCCACGTAACAAGACAAGACTTCTGTGAACAAATACTAGCAATTATCTTTGAACTTTAATAAACTAATAACCTATTTCACAGAACTGTTGTATGTATTCAGTGGCTTTCAGTAATTAAGCGCAGTGCACGATG
>VZSE01005023.1:516199-540469 GCA_013398275.1 Promerops cafer | reverse complement strand
TTGAAGACAGAAGATGAGAATTTTTTAACGTCATCAAAGTTTGGTACTGTAGAGAGGATTTCAACGTATTGCTAACATGCACAATGATGAGGTCATTGATTACCTTAAAAGATGTGAACATCAGAAATTAACATCCATGGAGCCATAAACAAGGAAGTTTTATACGATGAGTAAAAGGCCATCATTTTAGAAGCCCAGATTTCACTTCCACATGGACAATTCTGAGCATTAAGACACTACTGTGCAGTTATTATCAATAATCTATGCTTATGCAAGTAATGCATAGACCACACACCAAGGATGTGGCAGACAAAATATTCTGTAAGCAGCTGGGAAGAGGCTCACAGTTGCTAGCCTTTTTTCTCATGGGGGACTTAGAAATGTCTGCTGGAAATACAATACAGCTGAGAGGCGACAGTCTAGGAGGTTCCTGGAGTGTGTGGAAGAAGGGCCAGAAGGAGCATCTGGGGAACTATAGGATTGTCAGCTTGACCTTGCTGCTGGGGAAGGTTATGGAGCAGGATCGTCTTGAGTGCCATCATCCAGCATGTGCAGGACACCAGGGAATCTGGCTCACTCAGCATGGATTTGTGAAAGGCACATCCTGCTTGACAAACCCGATCTCCTTACATGACAACAGACCTGTGGATGAGGGGAAGGCTGTGGATGTGTCTACATGAGCTTCAGTAAAGCCTTTAACACCATTTCCCACAGTATTCTCCTGGCAAAACTAGCTTCTCATGACATAGGTGGGGGTTTTGTTCACTGGGTAAAAAACCTGTGTGGACCCATGAGCCCAGAGAATGGTGGTGAAAGATGTTACATCCAGTTGGTGACTGGTCACTAGTGGGTTTCCCCAGGGCTCAGTACTGAAGCCATTTGTGGTTTATATCATTACCAATGGTCCAGATGAGGGGATCAAGGACACCATCTGTCAGTTTGCAGATGACACCCAGCTGGGTGGGAATGTTGATCTGCTGGAGGGTAGGAGGACTCTGCAGAGGCACCTGGACAGGCTGGATAAAAGTGGCAAGATCAAGGACATGAGGTTCAATAAGACCCTGTGCCAGGTCCTACACTTTGGTCAAAATAATCCCATGCAGTGCTACAGGATGGGGAGGAGTGACTGGAAATTGGCCCAGTGGAGAAGGACCTGGGGATGCTGGTTGACAGCAGCTGAACATGACCCAGCATGTGCCCAGGTGGCCAAGAAGGCCAATGGCATCCTGGCCTGTATCAGCAATAGTGTGGCCAGCAGGACCAGGGCAGTGATTGTCCCCCTGTACCAGGCACTGGTGTGGCCACACCTCAAGGGCTGCATTCAGTTTTGGGCTCAATTCAGGAAGAACACTGAGGTGCTGGAGCATGTCCAGAGAAGGGCAATAAGGCCTGTGAAGGGTCTGGAGCACAAGTCCTGTGAGGAACAGCTGAGGGTATTGTGGTTGTTTAGCCTGGAGAGAAGGTGGCTGAGGAAAACCTTACTGCTCTCCACAGCTGCCTCGAAGGAGGTTGTAGTGAGACTGGGGGCTCGGTCTGTTCTCCACGTAACAAGACAAGACTTCTGTGAACAAATACTAGCAATTATCTTTGAACTTTAATAAACTAATAACCTATTTCACAGAACTGTTGTATGTATTCAGTGGCTTTCAGTAATTAAGCGCAGTGCACGATGACTTAATATCATCTGTCAAACTCAGTATGGTTGTTTATTCTATTATTGTCTATTCCTGAGAGCGTAACATAATGTGAGGTGATGTGCAAGCACAGAATAAATAACACAGCCACACAGGAGAAACTGCAAGGAAACAATGAGATCACACTGAATGGCAATGATCTTGGCATACCAGCAACTTAATCTACATGAAGTTATTTTCCTATGCACTGTGACCAAATTTAGACGAAAGACTGAGAGATGCATTCTGTGAGATATTTCCATGGAAAATACAGGGAATTGCAATGGTGTAAGTGGTAACATAAAACCACAAAAGTCTCTTTTGGAAAAGCAGGTGGGCAGAGTGTTTTTTCTTTGGATGCAAAGTTTATTGATCTACAAAGTTAAGCACAAAATTTCAGTAAATATTTTGGGAAGAGAAGAAAAACAGAGGCAGAAAAAATATTGAAAAGGTTCATTTGGACTTTTTAGGTTAAATTCAGAAGATTTAAGAGGCATTCAAGCAGCAGAAACCTTTGTGTTCAGTAGTTATGACACATACAATCCTTAAGCAGATGGAGCTTTTCCTCAATTCACCTTGTAAGTGAATGGTGAATGAATCATTCTCTTTTATTCTTTTTTCCTTTGTCTAAAACAGTATTTAACTCTTCTATAAAAATACAAGGGTTAAACTGAAAGACCCAAGAAGAAGATCCAAGAATATCACATAGACTAATGGCAAAGGCTGTTCCAGCAATGTGATACAGAAAGATGAAACTGGTGGTCTGCATGGGGTAGGTACTTATATGCTGAGAAGATTCACAGCCAATGAACTGCTGAGCCTGGGTTTGTAAATACTGTTTAAATCGACTTGTCAGCCTAGCACTAGCTTTATTAAGATGTCTACTTGTAAGCACATTCAAGTCAAAATCATTTTCTTCCATTTAAATACGTTGATTATATTTTTTCTTTAAATTGCTTTACATCAGCACTAAACTGAAAGTAGTTGCCTGCTGTTTCACTGAAAACAACAACCATCTCTTCTTAGAAGCCAACATCATTATAATGCTTATGTGATACATAAACAAGGTATTGATAATCCATGAGGGCATGGGGAAGGATTTAACTTCTGTCTGAGCAGGGAGGCGGAGCAGTGGTGGGAAACCAAGAGCTAAAGCTCAGCAAGAAAAAATGGCCTTACTGCCAAAGTTCCCACAGGGCATGAGCAAGACAAAAGGAAAAGTAGAGGGAAGACCCTGGCAATTGTGAGAGTCTGGATGAGCTGGGTGTTTAATGGGGGAACGAGAAAGGCTGGGCTGATGATTCACAGTGGGAGTGGTCTGAATTTACCTTCAGTCAGTGTGTAGGGAACATGGGACAGCTTCTGGCTTCCAGTTAAGGGTAGGAAGAAGAAGATGTCTGGGTTCCCTTTCCTGTGTTCATAGGCTGCCCTTGCATGCTACTGAGTTCAGCTGCACTGAAAAACACCAGTAAGTGAAGACTTACAGAAGCCACACTGAGATTTTCCAGCCCTGGCTGTTCTTCTGTGAGGTTGTGAGAAGCTCTGGCTAGAGGCACTAGAGATGCTTGAATTTTCAAAGCTCTGCAAAGTAAACATACAGAGCTGGTTACAGCATTTGTAAATTAAAGATTGCTTTAATCTTCAGTGACAGATTTATGAAATATTGCTTTAAATTCTGCTTTATGCTTCACAGCCAACTGAGTTTATTTCAGAAACAAAGGCAATTTAAAAGAACCCATAGATTACTTTGGCTACTGAAGAGTATAAATTATCCCTAACTAAATTTCGTCAGTAGAGTATGTTGAGATATTTAGATAAAACACACATTTGACATTTATTGCAGAATGATCCCTTTCCAAACACTTTAAGTCACAAAAGGGGAATGTGTGGTGAATTATTATGGGGCTGGTGATCTTTTCGCAGACATATATGATAATCATTAAGGATGGAAAGCTTAGACTTTTTAATTAGTGGTTTTGTTTGTTTTGGTTTGGTTTTCTTTTAGTATGGTGCAATACTATGCAATCAGACAGCATTGCATTAAAAGTCCAATGTTAAAAACACTGTAAACATGTAAAAATGTATCTTGATGTGGCAGATGTTGTTGCTAAATATATATTTACTAGGATGCAGAAGAAATCTTTCTGAGATAAAAGCAAGAAATCTAAGAAATCTCTTGATTATGTTAAATGTTTAGCAATAACTCCTGCCCCAGATTCTTCACAAGTCAACAGTTTTTGAACTCATGGTCTCAGCAAAATGCTAGTTCCAGTCCCAGCCTTTTGTGAAGGTTATTTGTCAGAGTAGAATTGTGATTTTCACAGTTAATTTTGCTGTTAATTTTGTCTCATTATCCACAAGACTAGATACAAATCTTACTGTGGGAAATGAAAAATTTTTTCACCAGCTAAAATGTAACTGTGGCAGGTATTAATAGCATGCACTGCTATGTATGAGCCAAGAAATCTGTGAGTGGCCCTATGCTGGAAACATACACAGTTTTGCTACTGGTTGGTGGGTCTGGACTCTCTGCAAACCACCCTCATGCTCCACGTCCAGGTTGCTGGGGTACCCATGAGGCAAATTCTCTGCCCTTGATGGAGCCATGGCTCTGCTTCCCACTTTATCCACTCGCCTCAGAGCACCTGGAACAGCTTTCTGGAACAGGTGCATGCCACCAGTGTCCTATAGGAGCCATCTGTATCTGCCCACACCTTTTGGCTGGAGACAATAGCTAACCTAGATTTGCTGCTGTCTGGGGCTGCAGAAGGAAGCCTCATACAGTTAACAAACTTTTAGCAAGCTGTTAGCAAACAATTCTCTTCTTATATTAAATGTAATTGCATACCATATTCCTTCTCCTGATCCTTGTTCCTTTAGGCTCAAAACAGAAAAAAAAAAAAAACAAACCTCCTTGAAAACTATTTAAATATATTCTCTCAAGATGTGTGCCTTTGCAAATTGCCAGATGTGAGGGGAGAGGTAGTTACTGTCTACAAACTCTAACTTATTTCTGTTTATGAAAGTGAACAGGTAAATACAGATGGTATTGGAGTGAGAAAGGCAAAAAATAATTTCCAAAGCACAGCTGGTTCCCCAAGATATGTGCAAATCCATACTATTTCTTACCATGGTAACAGATTCAACTACCCAGTCCACAAAACTCAAATTTTCATGGTTCTTCTGTTTCCAAAGTACTGGTTAGGTAAACTACTTGCTCTCCAGTTAAAACAGCATTTCCCCAGTTTCTGTCAATATTGTCATTTTGAAAACTGAAGAATACTATGGTTTGCTCCTCTGTGCCCTTACTTGCCAGTTTTCCAGCTCTCATGCTTTTCCCATGAGACACTGTACCATGAATGAAAATTCATAATTGACTATATTTAATATACGGCATCATTTAAATAACTTCATGTTTCTAACAAAAGGTGCCAATGATTACCCAACACAGTACTTCAGGACAACTTATCAGGGCCTTTGGTTAAATCAAACACTGTATTCAGTAGGAAATTCAGTCCTTCTTCAGTGCCAGCCACTTCCCTGTTATTTCTTTATTCAGGAGATTCTCTCTTTAACCTAATTCCTGTACTGTGGGAGGAACCACAGACAGTGCTTCTGCCCCTGATTTTCCAGTTTTGCAAGCACATACAAGAGCCACTTTAATCTCATTAATATTCATATTCATATTTTTTACCTGACAGAATTGAAGAAAACAGACTAAAGAGTTATTGCTTACCTTTGAGACTTCTACTTCTTCATTTTATAAAAATGTATATTTTTCTAACACTGCTTGAATATGTATAGAAACTCAAATAGTCTACTTTGGGGAAAAAAAAAGCAATCAAAAGTCCTACCACAGTTACAGGATGTCGCGCTTTAACACCAGCCAGCAGCCAAGCCTCAGGCAACTACTGGGGGCTCCAGTGAGATTGGGGAGAGATTTGGAAGGGTAAAAGGTGGAGAAACATGTTGACATGAAGACAGTTTAATAGGGAAAGCAAGAGTCACACACACAAGCAAAACAAACCAAGGAATTCAGTCACTATTTCCTGTTGGAACCCTGGTTACTGAGAATTTTAGGCTTTCTGTGCTGAAGGGCACTGACCCTCAAGAAAGCACACCATTTGACCCGAGGCCATGGAGAAGGCTTCCAAAATTGAGTGATAGCACTGAGATTATGGGTGTGTAGTTTGAATAGAGGTGTGTAATATCACAGGGTGGAAAACCTAGGGTTTAAGGTTCTAGAATACAATATAATATATATATAAAGCAAGATGGAGGTTTTTGGGTATTGGCTACTTCTTCTTCACCTTCTTCTTCATGGGTTTGGGTGGTAGCTTGTAATTGGACAGGAAAGTCCGCAGTGCAGGCTTCAAGTTCTTAGTTATTGGGTTCAAAATGGAAATAATTTAGGTGTCACTTCTTAATTGGATAGTTTGTGCTTAAAAGACCTTGTAGGGAAGGAGATAGAGGCTATTTTTTCACTTTGTTAGATAAAACTCACAGCTCGTGAGACTGTAACATAGATAAGAATTAATAAACATCTGAGTCCGAACAGGAAATATCATCTCTCGTCTTTAATCCCAACTCTAACAAGAAGAAAAAGAAGATAAGCCCGCCACAATTTCCCATGGGCAGGCAGGTCTTCAGCCATCCACAGGAGAGCAGGGCCCCATCAAGTGTAACAGCTACTTGGGAAGACAAACACCATCACTCCAAACCTCCCCCCATTCCTCCTTCCTCCTTCTCACTTTATATCCTGAGCATGATGCCACATGGTCTGCAATATCCCTTTGGTCACTTTGGGTCACCTGTCCCAGCTGTGTCTCCTCCCAGCCTCCCTTGCACTCCCAGCTCCACTGCCTTTGTGGCAGAACGAAAAGCAGAAAAGGCCTTGGCTCTGTGTAAGTTCTGCTCAGCAACAACAAAAACATCCCTATATTCTCAACCCCGTGTTCAGCACAAATCCAAAACACAGCTCCATGACAGCCACTGAAGAAAATTAACTCTACCCCAGCTGAAACCACCATATTCTAATGATGTAACACACAAATTAAAATCCCTCCTGTGGTACTACTAATATTGCGTGACTTCTTCAGGCAGAAGACTTCCTGACACTGTTCCTTAATTTAAATCAGGATGGTCTCTTGTAATTCAATAAGACAGAACTATTTCTGCAACAGAACTTCCATTTCAGGAAAAAAATCCCACTGTCTACAGCTCTCATCTTTATTAGCACACTGCCTTTTAAATCCTCAAAATACAAAATACTCTTGCATACTGTGAATAACCACTTAATTTGAAAAGCTCATCATAAAGTGTAAATAAATCCATATCCACCACATGATGGTACTTTACTGTCACTTTGAGTAAAGCAGAGATCTGACCTGCACAATCAAAGAGCTGTTGAGCTGCCTAACACAGTTGCTTTCTGCTCTTAACAAGGGCTTTGGTCATCTTGATAATTGCATTAAAGCTTATTGCATGTGCCAAAGCAAAACTGTAGCAATACACAGCTGTTTTTGTGCTGAAATATTTCTTAACTAACACTAAAGTTATAAAAGCCTCAAAAACAGTCATGCTCTGTGTTCTTGGAATGGTATGTAGCACATTTTTGCCAACAGAGTTGTGTAAATGCTAATTATATTAAACTTTGCAACAATTGGTGTTCAAAGAATATCTTGAGATTCCTTCATTTGCAGTAGGTGAGCTCAGGAGGCCCTTGGCACCTTCCCTTGGAGTGTATGTGCAGCTTATCCATATGTTTCCACAGGGCCAGTGCCAGAGGTCTGTGCACTGCCTTTCTGGCTGCTCTCAGCTGCAGCTCTGGGACAAAAAGGTCTTGAGACATGTTCTGCATTATTGCTCTGTAACCTCATGCCCTTTAGATCTCATCTTGCTCCTTCAATAAGTCATTTTAATATCAGTCTCTGGATTTCAGACACAGAATTCTAAGTAACAAACTTTCAAAGAGTTTACTAAGTCAAAATCATTCTTGAATTTTCTCCCATGTTTACTTTGCACCAATACTTTTATTTATTTCATAGGAATGAACAGAATTTTCTGAAAACCAAAAGCTGGTCTCATGTTGACTCTATTCTCATATTAATTCTAAGTGATATTTCTCTACTGTAACTGAAACAGAATTCAGACAAAAGTACCAAATCTTTCTTATCCCACTTAAGTAAAATGTAAGAGGGATGCCATATCTTTTTCAGAGATGCATCAGAATAAAAGGATGATACCTAAATCCTATTCTTTCAGAGACGTGGTAAAGAAAAGACTTTTAAACTATGTGCAGATGAAGACATAAATCTCTTGACCTTTAAAAATGAAGAAAAATATCAGTGGCATGATATTTTAAACTGTGTCTCAAGTTACTATAAATGTGTAGCAGTAATAAAAAAGAAATCAATAAAAGAAATCTACAGGATCTATAATTCCATTTTGGATTACAGCTGGTGAAATAACTTGAGCTGGACAACACAGTACAAAAATTTGTGTGGGACATCGCAAATATTTTTTTCAGCAAAAAGGTTATGTATATTTAAAAAAATAATAGATGTGTAATAGATGTTCCTGAAATTCGACCTCCCCTCCCTTTCCACTGTGCCACCCTCCCCCCAAAAAAAGATAAAAAAAGAAAGACTTGTTTTGCTTTGGACAAAAATTAATTTTAAAAAGATACAACATCCCCAAAGAAATGAAATATTTTGTTTAATACTCAATTATAGCAAATGAATTTATAGAAAGGCCACTGCTTCAATATCCTACCCTGTATTTTTCACTTTCCTAAAAGTGGACCAATGTTGATTACTTCTGCTTCATTCTTCCTTAAGCCCTTTTAGGATTAAGTTTATAGAAACTTCTATAGTTGAAAACTGAATAAAAATGGAAAGAACATTAGGATTTAGCTGATTTCTTCAAGCATAAAAAATTGTAATTATGTACCTTGTGTGTTTGATGCTCACCTATGGCTGCCAGGAGCTCCAATTTATATTAGTGTGGGGGTTTTTTGATAGTGAAGGGGAGGCTGTGCATTTTTTTTCTGAAGACAAGCAAGTTGTATAACTCATGAGAAACTGCTGATGCAGACAGCCTAGCAAGTTTCAAAGAAGTGATTGCATATTTATGTGGAATAGAAAAACCTTCACATTTGCATTAGGTAGGATATAAATAAATGTGAAGGGCTTGTCTTCCCCTAATTGTATAGCATTTTATCTTTATCAGTAGAATTTAAGTAATATAACCCTCAATTCAGAAATAACCCTCAATTAGGATGAATGAAAATCTCGATGTAAAGAACACATGGTATCTATTTAATGGGAACAATCAAAACCATAGTAGTCTTATCCTCAACTATATACCTGTGCCTGTCCTTATGATCTAGGGGTTTCTAATTCCAGGTGACTGGATTAATGAACTACTTGCCATGTCTGTAATCAAACACATGTAGTTTTATTATTGTGTTCTGCACTCAGTCGCAGAACACAAAAGGATTCACTTATTTCAGGTCCTGCTGCTGCATGAGTGGTCTTCTCGAGCCTCTTCAACATTTCAGTGGTAAAGCACATCAATGCATACCAAGAAGAATTTTGGGGAGACACAGAGGTTGTATTCAGCACCTGAACAAGAGCCATCTTTGCCTTTGCCACAGATTTCTGTTGACACAAAACATGTCCTTCTTCACTACTATAAATACATTTATATGCCAGCAGTTTCAGATGAGGAACTACAGCAAACATCTGCCCAGTGTTGTTTTGTGCTTTCTTCTAAACATCATAAAAAGATCTGTGCCAATTACTTTCTTAAAAACAAGCAGCAATGTTGAAAATGTAGTGTGTAAAAATCAGCTATGATGAAGAATGTTCTCTTATAATTAGACAATTACATGGCCTATAATGTTAATGTATTTCCAATATATGCTCCTTTTGCAGTTAATTGTGGTTTGTAAGTTTAGAGACTGGAAGCACTTACAAACTTCTCTGGCTAAGTTTGGTTATGTTTTGGAAACATTTTAAAAATTAATAAATACAGATTCAGCCTAAGTTATTTTACAAGTATTTGAAGACTGAAGAATTATTCAATGTGTCAGAACACATTCTAGTCCAACCCCCATGCCCAGGCAGGACACATTTTGATTTGAAATATTTTGTTCTACAGCAGTGAATTATGCAGAATTTTATTTAGAAATGTAGTTAATCTTTCTGGATTTAGTTCATTTTCTGGAACTTTTTGGAATTAGGAGAAATTAAATGAAAGTATTTGAGGTATGAGTTAAGTCATAAGCTTGCTCACCAACAATCTGTCATTTGAATACTAGATGTACTACAGCTGAAATCTCTGATACATTGTTATTTTTTTCTTTCCCTAAATATCAATGTTGTCAGCTACACATGTGGCAATTCACTTCATATTTTAAAGAACTAATTGAAAATTAAAGATTATGTGGATCCTACAACAGCTCTATAATGATATATGAAATAGGATGCAAATTTCCTATGTATATTTGCTTTTTACAGAAAACCAGCATCTATTATTTCATATGCAATGAGAAGTACGTTAAGAACTTCAAATTTAATTCACCCTCACTAGTGAAGACATGCAATAGTTGTTCTGTCTTGAGATACTGTCCACAACTGTGACCCAGTTCCTCCTCAGGGTCTTACTGTCCCTCTGGCTTCCCTTTTACATCAGGGAGCTTTCTATGTGTTTTCAAATCTTGGAATCTGTTTAAATAAATAAATAAATAAACCCAAGTAAACTGTGGTCACACAAACCATGCAGCCACTAGATGGTAGCTCCAAGCAGCAAAGGAGTGATGTGCAGATGAAGTCAGTATTTGCAGTGGGTCCTAGACAGGATGTTTGTCCATGGCTTAACAGTACATTTAAAGAGATTTTCACTTCTCTGCATTATCGAACTTGTTCAATGCAAACATAGCATCACTGAACATCAAAAGTTCATAGTCTTCTTCATAGTCTCTTCTTTCTGAGTATTTCCATGTCTGTCTTACTGTAAAGTAAGGTAAACCAATTTCACTTATGTTTCAAGTTCTCCTCAAAACAGCAAAATAATCAGTAGCAAAGATGTGAAGGAAAAAATGAAGCTGCAGAAAAAAAGAATTAACCTTTTTCCTTTGAAGTTTTAAATAATAGAAGTAAGCACTGGGTAAGAACCTATCCATGCAGACTGAAGGGATAAAGCTTTTGAGCTTTTGGCAGAGAGGGAGAGCTCATGTCCATGGTCTGCTAGGCTCATGCAAAAAGCCCAAATGAGGGCTCCCTTATTTGTCTCTGCTTCAGGATCAAAAAAGTGAATAATTCTATAAACATGACTTAATAAGCAATTTTAAAGCCTTTTGCTGGCAAATATCCTCCTGTGTTTTCTAATGGGGGTCAGAGTGAATGCCTGTGAGAAAAACCAGACCTGTATTTGTTACAGGTGAAAACATGCTTCATTTTTGTTGGCAATAAGTTCCAGGTTTAATATAGGGAATGATCATTTCAGGATATTATATCCAAGAAGGTGGCACCCATCTGACTCTGGCAGCCATCACTTTGTATGCTTTTGGAGAACATTATCAGACATCTCCAATTCCAAAGATATGTGATTCAAAACAGTATCTGCAGCTTTCAGTAATTCAAATGCAAATGTGAAGCTGCTGCATTTTGAAATAACACTGGTTCAAAGATGGTTGGCTATGTCATTACACAGTTGGTTTAAAATAAATTAATAATATAATATGTCACAGTGGCATATCATTATTTTTTATTACTTTCTTAAATATGTCCATAAAATTTTACAGTGCCTGTTGGACAATACCCACCATTTCCCGATTCCTTAATGAGTGATTCTGAGTGACAGCACCTCCATCTTGTGGTAAACTGGAGAAACAGATCTTCTTTAATGCTATCTGCCAGAAAGTACCTCTGAAAACACTCTGGCAATATCGATCTATCCAGAGTGGATCACGGCTCCAGGTCCTTCAGGGAGTTTAGTGTGATTTCTCTTTACCTCCGTGTGGCATGCCATGTGAGACAGCTCTCCTTGGCCATCCAGAAACCCCATTTCTTACAGACAACAGCAGGGGAACTTCCTCCCTGAGGAATGGGGGTGGTACTGTCCCTCTGTGAAGGGAGAACTAATGCTTTCAATGAATAGCTCTAATTAGGCATCGAGGATTTTAAATGTTTATAAATACCTGACACAGAACACAGAGGAAACTTCCAATTACCATAATTCTGGTGCAATTATAGAGGGTTTGTTTCCTGAAGGTATAATATCAAAGAAGTTTTCTACTGCCATAGTTGACTGAGTGTGAATGAACGTATGTGTGTAGTGTCTGTTATTTTGGGTTTAAAGTTAATTTTTATAATTTGGAAAAATCTAATATGAAAAGAGAAATGATTTTCAAGTTTAAGAGGAGATCCTTCATGACTGTCCAAAACTTAGCTTATCACTGGTCCTGTCTGCACTTTTGAAAGCCACTGAACACTGTTCAAATACCTGCATTGGGCTATCAGATGAAAGTCTAATTTACTCTTTCTGCTTTGCTTCAATAGTTTTTTTCTGGTTTTCTATCCCTAATATACTATGTGCTGTGCCTGCAGAAAGTGAGACATTTAGCAGGAAAGTCAGCTGGATGCCAAAAATGAAATTCCTCCCACTTTGTACTGTGCTGTCCCAGCATTGCCCTGTTTTACAGGACAGCTCCAGGTAATTAGTGTCATCATACCCAGTGCCCTCACCCTCTCATTGTGCCCAGTGTGCTACAGTACCATAACTGTCTTGGATTTACCCCAGTATATTAAATTCTTGCTTATTTTGGGAAGTTCAAAACTAGGCACAGTACTCAGTGTGGTCTCACAAGAGGAAAGAAGACAGAATTAATCACATCCATTGATCTGTTGCCCACACTCTTGCTTGGAGAGGAGTATGCTGGTAGTCTTCATCACCACAGAGACACATTGCTGACTCAATTCAGCTTTCTTCCCTAGGACCTCCAGGTTTTTTCTGCAGAGCCCCTTTTCAGCCTTTTGGTTTCCAATCTGTGCTGTTGGATGGGATTACTGTGTACTGGCTGCTTTTGTCACTGGTGAACTTCATGGGATTTCTGTCAGATTCTGTTTTCAGTCTGTCAAAGCCACTTAAATGGCAATTCTAACCAGTACTCACAGAAGGAGTAGCACAAAATTTGGACCAAAAATTATAACAGCATATTAATTTAAGAACATAAAAACTTCTATGCTTTGATGTCCAATATTTTATCTCTGACCGTGGTCATCAGAGAAAACTACCATAAACCAAGAAAATTTAATATTATCTGTGCTCTTCTATGAGCTACTGTCTCTAGCATATCAGTAGTTTAGGAAGCTCTTAATTTGATATGTGCATTTCAACTTTTTCTCTTCAAAAGCAAGAAAAGAACTGACTTCATTTATATTTTTGGCTGACATACCTCATTAATTCATAAAGTTGGATGATGATGGATTGTGCAAAGAAACTTTCTTATTGTTTAATTTAAGCTTGCTTCCTCAAAATGTTTTTGTTATACTTCTTTGTACTGAGAAATTGGAAAAAGTAACCCACATTTCAGCTAATGCACCATTCATGCTTCTCCAGTCCCAGCCTAGTTCCCTTTTGCTTTTAGAGCAGAATGTGTTGAAGTGTTTTCTGTTTTGCTCTTCAATGCTTTCCTGGCAGTTTCTAACATCAGACTGGCATTTTTGACTGTTGCTGTGCAATGAGCTGGCATTTTTGTATAACCCTATCCAGGAACTTCAGCATTTCTTCCTGGTGTGGCAACAGGTGATCAATCAACATCTTGGGTGGGTACTTTATTTTCCCCTCTACCTGTTGTTTTGTGTTTATTGGCACTGAGTTTCACCTGCCATTCTGCTGCCCTATCACCTGCAGGACACTTCTGCAGCTCTCTGCAGTTTGCTTTACTTCAGCTTGCTCTGAGCAAGGGAAGGGTGTGCCACAGCAAAGCCTTTACAGGCAAAAATTGGTTTACTGAAAGTGGCTTCACTTAAAATCACAGGCTGAAAAGATTTTTATCCTGAAACATAGTTTCTTACTCATATCTGCATAATACCATGTACACAGCTCCTGTGTGAGTTTTGGCTTCGTAGGGTGATGGAATGGAAAACACAACATAACCTGCCTGTTTTTCCTGTTTTTCTGAAGGCTGAAACCTTCTTCCTTACCTGGATTCAACCTGTTTCCAGCAACTGCTGTTGTCTTTGGTCTGTTCCTATGCCATTAAACACATGCATGGTCTCTTAACATAGCACCAACTTCACTCCTTCACATCTGAGGGACACCCACCGTGCTCCCACAGCCACGGGTGGCTGGAGCAGGGTAACTTCTGCCCTTCCCTTCCTGCATTACTACATCCCTGGTGCTGCAGCACACTTAGAGTAAGTCCTGTTAAACAAAACTGACTTGAAATCCAGTTTGTGCTCCTGGAGTGGCCTTCAACAACCAGCTTTCATAATACACATTTCTTTAGCTCTGTGCTAAGGAAAAAAAAAAAAAAGGCTGTCATCACAGGCATCTGCTACTTTATATTGGGTTACACATTAGAAGCAGACCTATTTACCTCCAGGAACTCCAGTCCTGCAAAATGTTACATAAACACATTTAACTATGTAAAATAATATATAGATGTGAATATATGTAAAATGTTATCTATAAAAAAGGTTATATGCACACATACAGAAATGAACAATCAGACACAAAAGAGCAGTTTGAAACAAAACAAAGAAGAAAATGTGTGTGTGTGTGTGATGAGACAGAATTTCAAAGCACTTTGGTTCTTCAGTTCCTTTGATTTTAACAGGACATACAGAATGATAGAAAGTAGAAACTTGATCATAAAAGTTGACATTGGTGCAATGGTGACATTGCAATACTTTGTATGTTCTACATGGAGCCCTTTTGCATTTATTACTTCAGATCAGCGCCTGAATAATGAAATGTAAACTGCTAATATCTCCAGCTGGTTTTACACCAGTGTTACCATTTGAAAATCATCATTTGAAAAATGGCACACCTTTGCTGAGTGGACTCTAATGACTGGACCCCAATCTCAGCCCACTCTTTTTCGATATCCACATCCAAAAATGTTCAGTCAATGGTAGGGGAAAAAAAGGATCATGATAAAATAAGAATTGGTTTCCATGTTACTCTACCCCTCTTTTTTAAAGTCAATTTACCTAAAATAAGTTTTTATATGCATAAATCCTTAGTAAATTTTGCATATCCTTCATAAAATGTTTATATGTTTTCAGGAAAATTGTATGCACCATTCAAAAAAAAAATATTCCCCATCTGGATGGGTTTGACAAAGTATTTTATTCTCTTCCATTTTTACCTTAGGTTCAATGTCTCTTGCACTTTTAATTAAAAAAAAATTAAAATACCAGCATTATCCTTTCAAATATTACTTAATCTTTCACATATGAAAAATGTTTTCTCTCACAGAAGTTAGATTCTACCAAGGGGCATTAAAACGTAGCACACAAAGTTTCTTGTCTTGAATTAATTTATGCTTAAGCTCTGGGTTTGCATAAATTATATCTAGAAACCACACACCACCAAATCTTTGGAGTGTTAAGTATCTGGAATTTATATGGAGGTCAATGAATGTTTTTACATTCCTGTCTGCCCGAGAGAAGGATCAGGCCATCAGTTTGGAAAACCACGATCACTTACTGCACTTTATGCCATACTTCATATTTCTGCTCTGGATTTACATATGTTTGTATTGTATTTCACTCTCAAAAACAGAAGGTGTGAAGGAAAGTGCATTGGTGAGGATCACAGGAGGAAAAGCAAAAATATTGATTGTTTTTCTCTCATTTACTTAAAAGGCAATACTTCTGGTATTATTCAGCAGTCTTTGGCTCGCTTCCCCCTTATAATGGTATCTGTTTCCCATTGTTAAAGATTCTTCATCCAGGCTAGTCTATTATTTCTGGAATTTGTAGAAAGGTTAGTGAGTCTCTAGAGTTGTGATTATTTTTTCTAGCTGACATTTATTGATCTCATTACCTTCATGCTCATATTTCAAAAAACTTTTTTTTACATTTTGTTACCATTTCAAAGATGACAGAAATGCTGCAGTGCTCACTGTATTAGAACTGTATGTAATTAAAATTTGTACTCTGTGTTTCATCCGAAATTCACTGCCAAACCTCAGCATGTGTTGTTTACAAATTAGACTGTTATAATTAGAACACCAAATGACTGCAAAAATGGAGACTGAATTTATATTTGAAACAAATATCTATTTTATTTCTGCACAGAAAACTCTGATATTTTCGGCCATAAACAAGTTGCTAGATACCATACCTTGGAGGAATCAGATGATATCCATACCTCTGCAGGTGCCAGCGAGCCCTTGGGACAGTTTAGGAGATACCATGGGGGAGGAAGGAGATGTACAATTCTTGTGCTAGCTTTTCAATAGGGAGTGAACTTCACCTTTTGATTTTACTGCATATTTCCTTTCTCTATTATTAATTATCACTGAAATTCATGTCATTACAACAGTATTAGTAATTTTCTTTAGGGTACAAAGAAATTTTGCTACTACTTGAATGGATTTTGCGGAATTCTTGAAATTTTTAAACTTATTAAGGAAAAAAAATAGGCCATAATACACTCAAAAACTTCTTAGTGTATTTGTCTATTTCAGAGAAAGTATGTAGGCGCCAGTCTTAAAAAGTACTATCACTTCATAGATACCTAATAACATGAGGGACTTCTGAATTTCAGAGGATTCTAGATGACAAATGCTACTGTCAGTTTGAAATTTCTCCTGCACCTTTCATACCTTTTTTTTTAAGCCTTTTTAAAGGTTGCCTGATGAAGTATTAAGGTGGACAGATGATGAAATACTGGCAGCAGGATATATACAGAACTAACAGGGTGGTCTTGTGGCAGTGCATAATAAATACTTCCATGGAAACATGAAGATCTGAGATACTTTAGGTAGTACAGGGTTTTAATGGGTGTGAACAGCTCAGACTCAAGTTCTGTACTGCTTTGCTGAAGACTGCTAAATCACTTCCCTGTCACTAAGCTCCCTAAAATAATAGAATAAATTGTCACATTGCTGAAGTGGGGAAAAAGAAAAACAGCACGGGAAATAAGTTGGTATAGGTGTTGGCATTTAAAGCATTTAAATATCTGTATTATTCCGTTAATATATGGACATTAGACACATTTATATATCTAGAAAAATAATCCATATTTAATATAGATATATATTTCTACAAAATATATATATTTATAACAATGTATTTTATTGCTGGCAGTTCAGTAGAACTTATGTCTTTTATTTCTTCTGAAGTTATGCAAAAGAGTTGCTTTCTCCTTATATTTTATCTGGAATGGCTTAGTGAGCTACCATACCACGTGGCCCTCTACATGGAGAATATAGTTGTAGTTACTTGTCACTCACTTCTTCTGATCAGAATGTATAGAGTTCCTAGATGACTGATCTTTATCCAAGTTGTGTGACGTCTCACAATTCCTCTTTTTTCCCAAAAAAATGGGAATTGTCTTTCACATCGTAAAAAGCAATATGAGTTTTTCTCTTGACAAATGTGACTTGAGAGTCTTTTGTAAACTCTACATGATCTTATGCCAATTCATAGGCTTCAAAGGCTGAAGATGCAGCCAGATTAAAAAGAAACACATATATGCTGACAGTCTCTGGGTGACTTATGGCAATGCTAGTGCCAGACAAAAAGGGTGATAGTAACTTGCCCAGCTGGAATTGTTTGTGGATATCACTGCGGTGTTGTGTGAATTCGCACACAGCGGGTGCAAGCGTGTAAGAATGCTACTTGTGGAAGTGCAAGATAAAATACTTTTGCAGACAGTACTGGGAGTAAGGAATGTGAATGGAAATAACCAGGTGATGGAAGCTGCCTTCATCAGTCCTTTGCAATGAGCATCCTCTCCTGTTTCTAGGCTGCTTCGTTACGGTTGTCCTTGGAGCTCTCCTTGAATTAAATGAGTATGAGTTGGAAAAGGGATTGACAGCTGTGGTTATGTTAGTTTTTGAAACTAATGTATCTGTGGCTGGCAGCCTCACTGGCTGTGGATATCATGGGTAACTATGGAGAGTTTAGGCAGTATTTTCTATCTCTTTACATTATTTTAAAATAATTTCAAGATATCTCTTTTTCAGTTAATATTAGATTCTGATCCCTAACAACAAAAATGCAGTAACTTTATTCACCTTTTAGATTTTAAGGCCACTAGCACATACAGTGCTCTAATCTCAGGAGATCAGTCTGATGACCATCAACAAGCAACAAAGACCATGAATCACCTGTCTTGTGGATGCCTAGCATTTAATTAAAGTTTTGATACGATTTAGCAGAAAGAAAATCTAACAAAATGACAAGATTTGAAATGCAAACCATGTTCTTCCTTTAGAAAGAGATCGATGTATTAAATATTTATGCAAACATAATAAATTGGCAAGTGTATGAAAACACTGCTACACCTTCATCTCTTCCATATATCATCTGCCTGAAGAGAAGGATTTGCTACTAAAAGAGAATTGCTGTTCTGCTACATAATTTTCATAACAGTAGCTACTTGTTATTATTCTTTCTATATCCATCCTAATATAAGTGAAGATTATAGTTAATGATGAGAAGAAACCAATGGATACTATTTCTGAATAGACAATGGAACATATATTTACATCACTGGACACATACTCTGGAAATACTGGGTTCTTGCTAATACAGGGTAATGTCCTATCTGCATTACTGATCTATGAATTTAAGGGAATGGCATGTCCAGCAACCTTCTGAAAATAATAGATCTATTGCATATTTGTAACTGATTGTGAAATTAGCAGTTTTCCTGAAAGCCCAGTACTAGTAATAATTAGCATTCTTCTTTATTACTGTATTGACAGTATTGAGTAATTCTCACAATAACTCCAAAGGAAATATTATATTTTTTTTTTAGTGATAGAGAAAGTAATACAGAGGGGCTGCTGAATGTCACATAAAAGGTGTATCTAAGTAAAGCTAGAGTAAGGATGAATCATGAGTGAGAATGAGATTCTTGTTCAACTGTATGACTTTTTTAAAACCAGTGGAGCATGAGCCTATAGGGAAAGTAGGGCATGATTTGCTGCTCTTCACTGATGTAGACACACACTTTGATCTGACCACCATGCTGTATTTGCTGGCTGCACAATTAATAGCAAGCTGAAGACTATAAAGTGACTGTTCAGCACTTAAGACGTTCCAAAAAGCTCCATCCAAAGTCAAATGGTGTCATTGATTCTGCATGCACTAGAGAGTAGAATAACTTAGCCATCAGTGCTTTAAGTGTATAAACTTTGACAGATTCAACTTTTGTGTGACAGAAAGCTGCTTACCTAAGTGATCGCAAGACAAATGTAACTATTTAGGTTAAAATAATCAGCCTGGGATTAAAGATGTTTGGATAAGCAGTATTATAATTACTTCAAATGGAATAAAATAGGGAAAAACTAAAATATCCTAAATTAATTAATGAAATACGGATACTATGAAGTACAGATACTATGAAAATTTTTCTATTACTTATTTCAGGAAAAGATAGACTTGTTGTATTTTAAGATTCAGGGGAAAAAAGAACAGAGGTTTGAAGCTGCCATTTCACTGAAAACGACACAAAGCTTTTTGCAGACCAGCTTACCTTGTATTTTTTACATTTACCAGGATGAAACTTCATAAAACGTTCCCCAAAATACATGGTTCACTAAGAAAAACAAATGAAACATTCAGACTAAAATTTATTCATGTGATCCACAGAAATGTTGACTATTTCTAATATAGATTTTTTATATATATTTTCTCACTTTCAAATAATTATGACTCTTTTGGGATATTAGATGATTTATTTAAGTAGAATAACAGGACAGCTAAAGTAATCATACATTTAAGGCTTGTTACCATACATCAACATACTGAACAGCTGAAAGTTTCTGAAGAAACTCTGATTCAGTCAACCTCAAAAAGTGTCACTGCTTTCAGTGGGGCAGGAGTTCACTTTTCATGTGAACCCAGAGGAATTAGCTGTAGCTATGGACCACTAGAATGGAGAAGAGTGAGAGGCTGGCTGGTAGGGGTTAGGGAAACAGAGTGGAGGGAAACGTAGTTTAGGCCATTATAATCCAAAGATCTGCACATATCTTTCCAGAACTTAATTGACAGCTTTAAAATCTTCAAATATACTGTAAAGCTACTAAGACCTTTCTGTTATACATCAGGAGACTCATTGTGTGTTTTCATACCTGAATTTTCTTGCCAAGATGATGATTTCCCCCCCTTCCTTCCCTCCCTCTCTGCTGTGGGGAAGACACGTAAAAATCACATCTGTATTAGACTATGTTTTTACTGTAGGGTTAATTTGGGTTCTTCTACATTGGAAGATGTGTTAAGTGAGAATAATCAGACTGTGAAACAGTACTCAAGCTGTGTGTCTACACACCTTCTGTCCTTGTTTGCTTGTGAAAGTAAAATTTCTAGAGGTGTAGTGCCAGAAGATGCTTTTCACTCTTTGAATTTTCTCATATCTGGAGGCATTGGGAAGGATGTCTTTGTTCTTTCTAGGCAAAGCAAAGGCATTGTGGAAAACATTTTAGAACTTGGGCCCTTAAGCAGATCTAGCCTGTATCCACAGTGAGGAATGTTTAGGTTAGCAGCTAATCATGCTAACTGTAGTTTTTACCTATACAGGAGAGAATATCAGTATAACGGACTTGGTGTGCAGGTAGAACTCAGATCAGGAGCAACACTTGAATTACTATTTAAATAAAATTCCCAAGGCAGACAAGGTTTTATGGGTATGTCTACACAGTATCATCTAATGCTGCAAGAAACATATGAATTAACTCAACCATTAAAATTAATATGACTGCACTAATATAGTTCTGATGTTCAGAGAATATTTATATTAGAACTAGCATCCTTATATCTAGGCTGGGTATTTAATTTAGACACTGCATTGTGCAATAAGGACAATCCCTGCAAAGAATAATTAGAAAATGCTTACAGACTTTTTTTGGGGGGGACAATAAATGCTAAGTAATCTTTATTACTGATAAAAAGTTTGTAAACTGAGAGGATAGATGAACTGGAGAACCTTTCATTATTCTAATCATCTCTTAGTGACAGCTGGCCTGCTTCTCTACTTCCTTGCATCTTGGAAAGTCACTAACACTTCTGCAAAGAAAGCATAATGTTCTGAAAGGTAACATTTTACATCCACTGTGCTCAGCTGAGAATTATTTTATAAGATCTAAGGTAGTGAAGGATTGGACCCAGATGAAAGTACTAATAGGCTAAGTACTAAGGCTCATATTTCTGCATGACCTGTGATGAAAAACAAGAAGGTGCTGCATCTCCAGAGACTTCGGGGAATGTTTGGGGAGTGATATAATTAATAACTAACCATTCCATTTGACAACACTTAATCTCTTTTTCTCAGGCTTGCGTCCTACAGATTATTTATAAATTAGATTGGTGGTCATAGTAACAATTCCCCTGAGTTTGCAAAGTGAAGGGAGCCCAAAATGACTTCTACTTTTCACAGCAGGGTCAATTGAGCACATCATCCTCCTCAGCAGGATAAAATGAATACTGTGTAGTCTACTCTGGGGAAAATAAATTCTGTTCTGTACAACACTAATAAATGAACTGGGGAAGACTCTGTAAGTTTAAAGAGGAAAGTACTGTCCCTTAAACCTACGCACTTGCACCATTTCAGTTTGTGCTGAACCTCCTCTGCAGGTGACATGGCCAGCCTGACCACATGGCTGCAACACACCATCATGCATCTCCAGCCTATGCACATGGCCTGGGTCTTTTGCACCTTCTCCCTCACCTTGTAACAGAGCATCAGCAGCCTCATGGAGAAAAGGACTTTTCATGTCTCTTCAAAACAGAAGAGGAATGGAGACCTCTAAGCAAGTTGTTGAGATGAGATGTAAATTCTCACTCTGTTTCTATTCTGAAAAACAACAGCTGCATCATAGAGAAGCATAGGAAAAAAACTTTTGGAAGTTCATTTCATTGCCAAAGAGAAAAGGTGCTTGTCTTTACTTCCAGATACATATTCAGTGTGGAGTAAGAAAGTTAAGCTGCAGACCAAAATTCAAAGTGAAGATAATACTTTTATCTTTAACAGGCTTGCAGAAGAATTATTTCAGGAAGAACTTGCAGTTAACAAAATATATATGCCAAAAAGAATAAATTTCATGTCACTCACATAGCTATGACTTCTGTGGCTTGTAGGAGGAAATAATAAAAGCTCCTTTATACCACCAGCAAATTAACAGTGGACTACCTTTTTTTTATCAGTATGGTATCACAATTTCTCAAACTCCACTTTACAATGCAATTTCTTCCTTCAGAAAAGTCCTCCAGAGGTCTTTTGCAGGCATTATATTACTACCAGGCTTCAAAGCCTGATCTGTACTGATTCATGGGACTGTTTTAATCTATGATCCACGACACCCTTTGGCAAGGAGTCCCACAGCTCAACCACACATAATGCAAGAGCCAAGTACTTTCATTTATTTCATGCCTCAATTTTACCAGCTTAATTTGACCGCCACCTAAAAGTTTTTTACATTGCAAAACACTGTATGATAGTTAACATATGGATGCTCTTAATACATTACTTCCACCTTTGGTTATTCCAAATTCAGAATTATTATGTTTTCTTTGTAACACTGTATATTTAGTAATAAAATACATAATAATATATTTGGTGATTTGTATATACGTACATATACACACATGTAGTAAAACTTAATATTGTATGTGGAACATTATACAATGCTGCATGCTAGGACTGTACAACATCATGTTGCATAAACAGTCAAAAAATAACATTTGATTTGTCATGATCTCTTTATCAGTTTGGTGGATTGTGTGAGATTTTCCTTTTATTTACATTAGGTTCATAGAAAAAACGCTTGAGAATCTAAAATTAGAATGATTGTGGCTTATCAGTTTCATTCATTAAATAACTGAAAGCATATGCTTTTAGGAGATTAAGTGAAAAAACTGAAACAATTCTTATCTACAGTTTAAAGCAATCTACTTCGAAGAAATGAATGATCTGCAGGTGACTACTAAGGCTGTGTGATATATAGATTTATTTTATCGACTTAGCAAGCAGAAGAGCAGACATGATACTTGTGACCTGATGAGAAAAAACTGAGTCTGCACAAGAGGGTCTGAAGTACCTCGCACCTCTGTCTCGCAGAAGGGGAGAGGAACAACCTGTTCCAGCTATTTACTGAGGGAAGATTTTCATACCTGCGATTCAGTGTAAATCATTGAGGTGGTAAAGGACGCCACGCATCTAAATTCACGCGCTTTCAGGGGGGACGATGGAGACAAGCCCAGGCACAAGCCGGGGGATGTCCAGGCAGCCCGGCAGCTGCGCGCAGCCCCACCGCGCTCCCAGCCGGTGCCTGGATGCCGAGCGTCCGTGGCGTCCACGTCCCCTGCCCGGGACAGCCCACGGGACGGCGGAAAGGAAGGAGGGTGAGGGGATGCCGGGGACAGGTGGAAGCGCAGCCAGAGGCAGGCGGGGAAGGGACGTTACCTGCCCACATCGAGGACGGGAAAGTTGGGCGAAGAGAAGGAGGGCGGTCAGAGCACCCCGCTGCCTTTCCCCGCTTCCCGGCCGCTCCGCCCGGGGCTGCCAGCGTTGCTCCCCGCCCCGCGGCGGCGAGGGGCAATGTCCTCCCACCCGCCGCCGCCCCCGCTCCGGCCCTACCCCTCCTCCGCCCCCCTCGCACCGCCTCCTCCCCCCGCCGGCGGAGGTGAGGCGAGGCGCAGCGCCGACTGCGGCGGCCGTACGGGAGGAGAGGGGTGGCGGGGACCGTGCGCGGCGCCGGCTGCATCCACCGCCCCGCCCGGCGCTGGGGACAGCCATGGGGAGCAGCCGCCGCTCCAGCTGCCGCGGAGAAACTCTCCTCTGGATGTCGGCTGCGGGTGGCCTGGTCTGAGGAGGAGGAGGAAGGGCCGTAGCAGCGGCGGACTGTGCAAGTTGCGCTCTTCCCTTCTTCTCGCCGGCCCGTCTCCCACCCGCGGAGCAGCATGCGGACTGGCCTCCGCGCTCCCTCAGATGTGCTCTGGCTGCCGCCGCCTTCAGTGCATCCTGCTGCTGGCAGCGCTCACCCGGGCGCTGGATGAGACGGGAGCAGGGAGATCGCTGCTGCGGTTCCGCCCGCTCCTTCATGCGGGCTTCTGCTCCGGCGGAGCTAGCACCGCCGCCGCGGAGGAGCCGGGCTGCCCTCCCGCCCCGCGCCCGCCCGCCCGGGGGGCCCGCATGGCGTGCTACCTGGTCATCAGCTCCCGGCACCTCAGCAACGGGCACTACCGCGGCATCAAAGGCGTCTTCAGGGGACCGCTCTGCAAGAAGGGCGCTCGCTCGCCGGTAACTGCCACCTCCTCGCCCCCTCCCTCACTTGCCCCCCGCACGGTAGGAGCGGTGCGGGCGGATGCCCACGCTGGGGGCGGCCGGCGCGGCGCGGCTGCGGGGAGCG
>VZSE01005023.1:490117-516133 GCA_013398275.1 Promerops cafer | reverse complement strand
CTCTGCGGGGCCCCGGTGTGGGCGCTGCCTCGCCGGGCGGCTCGGAAAAGTTTCTCCGTCGGCGGCTGCCTGCGAGTGGCCGCGGGGACGGGGCTGGGGGCGGTGCTGGCGCTCGGCGGTGGGGCGGGGGCGGCTACGGCTTAGCTGGGGTTATCCGTGGACCGCGTCTCGGGCTCGTGCCCATGGACAGGTTAATTTCTGCTTTGGTGAGAAGTTGGAGGCTGGTAGAGGGGAAGGCGCCGTCTCGGCTCCAGGTGTCGCGGTTTAGTACCTTGTCCAAGGTTTTGACGCGGCGGAGGAGGGAAGCGATCGTCGTTGTGGTTTCGTCTGCCAAAAAAATGCACTTGCGAGTTTGTCTGAGGCGCGTTGCGCGCTACCTGTCGGGACCGACATCTGGGTAGAACACGCGTGAAGTTTGGGGCGGTCCCGCGGAGACTACAGACCCGTCGGGCCACCCTAGACGGTGTCCGTGAGTCGCTGAAGGCGTTTCGTAGGGGCGAACGGAGTCCTGTGCTGCGGGGGGCAGCGGGTGCCGGGGAGCCGCCGAGCGCAGGTGCCCAGGCGGGGACGGTGCCCCGCTGCCTCTCCCCCGCCTCGCCGCGGTGGCTGCGGTACCGCAAGCGCCTCCGAACTTTCCCTGGCACTGGGCCGGGGGGCAGCGTGCGGCATACGGAGGGGCACCGACCTGCCACCCGCCGAGCCGGCCTCGCACGAGTACCAGGGACACCTTGAGCCCACTGGTGAGATTCCCTGGGCTTCGCCAATGCCAGGTGGTGCCCCGTAACACACCTGCACCTTAAATACCTGTCGGGAACTAAAGTCTGCTTTCTCTTTCCTGACTTCCAAAAAAATGACAATTTTCTTGACCAAAAATGACAAGTATTTCACTAAGCTTCCAAAATCCCTTCTGTGTTGCGCACCAGCACTCTGACAGAGTACCTGCAGGTGCTTCCCTGTGCTGCTGTGTCTGTTGTGTGCAGTATAACACAACCGTGCCACAGGTATCATTGATCAGTCATTGGCTGAGCTGCGTTTGTGTTCTCTGACCCAGGGAGCTGATCCACTTTCCACTTTCGTGTGTGGAACCCCCTGAAATGCAGGCAACATTTACTGAGATCTCTGTTCAAAATTAGGTCAAAAGGAAAAAGATCTCAAAGAACTAAAATAGGAACAAGCTTGATTGTAAATACTTCTGATTTAGTAGAACTTCAACAACTCAAGTCTAGTAGTATTACAAGCATGGGAAGATACTGCCCTCTGAATATTGTGTTCCAAATCCTTCATTTTCAAATTTCTTTCCCTTTTTAACTGCCTAGTGAGTATGCACACCACTCCTCTCCATCTAAATACTTCATGAAATAAATTTGCCTGACTCCACAAATCATCATTTTAAACACAGGTCCACTAATAAATAGTCATTTTAAACATAGTTCTGCTACCAAGTGGGAGTAATTTTTGTTAATGTGTAAGTAACAGAGAAGAAGACCAATGAAAATTGATGTTCCTTATTCTTTAAAGGTGTATTTTTTTAAAGGATTTTGTTTTAAATTGAAGCATCTTAGTCTTAAGCCAGCCATCTAGGGTTTAGTGGAAAAGGGAAAAAAGCTATGAAGTTGAAAATTAGTCTCAAGTCCCTTTCACTGTATAGAAATGCTCTTTCATCTGAGCTTTCCAGAGACTGAAAAAAATAGCAAGAGCACTTCGTATTGCTTTTCACTAAGACAGAACATTTTGTTTCCTAAATTTGTATTACCAGGAGTTGGTACGTTTTATATGTTTTGGGGCCATTTCTACAGAAGGACTGAATTTTAGCAATCCTTAGCTTTCATTCTGAATTCTTGAGGGAAAAATTTTATTTCTCTGCATATATTTTTTTTTTTTAAAAGAAAGTTTTCTTTGTTTTCTTTTGCCTTTTTTAGTGGCAACTGTTTGAACTTAGGCTTTTGAGGTCATAGGCTAAGCCCTTTAGAGAAGGAGTGTTGGACAGCTCATGGGAATAAAGGGGCGTGATAAAGTTTTATTAATGCTGGGTAATTGTAGCTCTGTAACTTTTTAATGTGTTTGGTATTTTGAATTTACTATTGGTTTATATGGGCTATTTTCGTATTTTGATATGGAAGTTCAGATTTTAGGAGATAAAGAAAGGATGCTCAGTTGGCATGGGTAATAGTTTGCTACTAAATACTGAAAACAGTGAGTAATTTGCATGTGCCTACAAATTTATAGCTTTTCAGACCATATTCTTCTTGCTTATCAGTGTGCATAAAGCTGGGAACAGTGAACAGCAAACAACACCACCTGGATACATTTTGCATTATGGATGTGGGAGTCATGCATATTGAGATTTAGTATTGACTGAGGTAGTAAAATTGTTTTAAACATGAAAAATGCCCCATACAATGCAAACAAACTCTCCAACTACTGAGTTAAACTTGGGACCTCTTCTTATGCTTAAGAAGGAAGTCTCAGGCAAGTGGCATTTATTTGTATTTGCTGTGCTGTGCTTTTATTTAATCCCTCCTGATTATAACTTTGAAAGATACAAGTTATGTCTTGCAGTCATTTTTAAAATGTTGAATTGGAAGCAGCCTTGAAGATTTGATTTTATCATTTGTACCATTAAACAATCTTCTGTTTGTACACTATAAGTGATCTTATGCATGAGTCTACATAGCCTTTAATGGATAACATGTACCTTTCTATATTTAAAGTGTTCTGTATTAACAGACCATGAAATGTCAGTAGACTTAAGGCTATGCTTTAAGAAATGAGAACAGTGGTGAGTATTTTAAATACCTTTATCAAATTTCATGGCTTTATGAACAAGGATTTTTTCAGTCTAGGTGTTTATGTAGTATTTATTTAGCATTCATAGCTACTATTGTGCCAGAAACAATTCTGGTCCTTCTTTCTGGCATGCAGAGAGACCTTTAGCTGTAGCAGTTCTAACGGGAACAAGATATGTAGAACTACAAAGATAACACACTTTGCATGTGTAATGAATTTGTCGTGATGTTGGCATAAAATCCTTTAAAAAATGTTACCTTGCCTTTGCCCACTTTTACATATTGGAGAAGGGACTCCCTATTAATATTGTGAAGTTAGTGATGATGAATTCAGAAAGAGTGGAAGAGAAGCAGTCACTGGTGAATCCTTTATCAGTGGAGTCTGATGGAGTTAGGTGGGGAAGGAAATGCTGAGTTTGAATATGATGCCAACATTACTAAGGATAATGGACAATAAGCCAATGAAGGAAGCTGCTTATTTTAGACACGTGATTATCTGCTTTAAGCTTTTATATTTTACCTGAAAAGTTATATTCAGGAACATATTATGAGCAAATTTTCCGTCTCTGAAAATTGCTATTTAAGGAAATTCATTATGATACAGAGATATTACTTACACTTCAGAGTGATGATTTTGTCTACAGGATTTTTGAGTCCTGAATAGATTACATTGATCAGTGTACTGGTTTTACTTTTTGAAGTCACAGTAGATAATGCTGTCACACTCACCTGCAGCCCAGCCTGCTCAGAGGCTTACTGCCATGCTTCACAAGCCTGGCAAAGCTGACACTGAAAAGGAGTTGCCTGTAAAACTTTTAAAGAAACTTCCAGGATGCAGTAGAAAGTGGTACTGGGAATTCAGCAGATGGCCCCCTTGCTTCTGAATCATTTCTAAGCCAAAGATGTTATTAGGGTGCACTGTTCTTCCTGTGGCTTTTTAAGATAAGATATAAACAAAGTCTCATTTACTAGTCAGTATTTAAAGATCCCTTTGTATTTTGAAGGAAATAGAAAGCTCAGAAGACCCAGTGCCTTAGCCAATTTCTGACTTGGCTAATTATTTTTCTTCCGTTGTTCCCTGCAGCTTCAGCTGAATACAGTATTTTTCATGTACTTCTCTAAGCTGTTTTCAAATAAAGCTGTCAAGCAGCTGCTCCATTGCACTTGGTGCTTGCCTGAGTTCTTTGGGTTGTTGGGGGCAGGAAAGGCTTTTCTGTTACACAGAGTTACCTTTAAAAAAGCACAGCTCTCACCCCATGTCCAGAGGCTCCAGTAGTTCTAATTAAGTACATTGCAGGTACTTGAAAATAATGACGGTTTAGTTGATACTGAGCCGTAAGCAAGCTGTTTTAGCACTAAAGCAAATATAACCAGGACTGAGTAGCACCTTAGCACTCTCTGAAGCAGATAACACAAGGCACTTGGAAATTTCGAAAACTTAAGTGAGCCTGAGCACTGAATGACTGTAAATAGAGAAGAGGAGGGCCACAGCATGGTTGGCTCCCTCCGTCTGCCTGAGATAAATGCTAGAAACGCTGGCATAACCAAGTCTGCCACAAAGTGACAGTGTTGTGTTTGCCACCAGCCAGTGGCAAACATGTGCCAAGCACAGTTGTCAGAGAGCAATTAAGAGGCTAGACATGGTGCATGTGTACCATGTGAAATAAGGTTTAGGTGACAGCAGGTTAAAGAAGGAGACACCATATACCTGGGTGATTACTGGAAGACCAAATAACTGGTGGGTTTCTGACTGTAAGCAAGTTATCCTTTAGCAGTGTGACTGCACTCTCAACAGCACTGAAAGCAGAGGATGGGTATGCTGGAGCATTACAAGGAAAATGCATGAAAAGTAAAATTTAAATTAGGAAAGACAGTCTAAAGGGGCTGATAATAAACCAGCAACTCTAATAAATAGTCCTTCTACAAAAGGAAAGGGGAGAAAACCCCAACTGCACTAATAAAATTTTGTGGAAAGAATAAAAGGGAGAAATCATAAAAAAGATGGAAAATTGTACTTTCACTTTTCTGTGCCAAAAGTCTCTGGCAGCTGCTTCCAGCAAAAGTGGCTGCCTGCCAGGGGGGATTCTGTGCACTCTTCTGAAGGCTTGGAGCTGGCTTACAGAGGTATCTGCCTTACACAGACCAAGGGCAGGCACTCCTGCTAACTGTTTCTGATCTTATTGATTCCTGGCACTTTGTGTCTCAGAGTGGGCTGAGTGTGTTTCCTACCAACCCTCCTGCCTCCACTGTGCTGGGGAATATGAGCATTACTGCAGCCCACACTCCACCTTACAGTGACCTTATTTCCTGATTTCATGGTTCCTATTACGGCGCTTTTTGTGCAATTCTGTAACATGGAAGAGACAGAAAGAACTTTCAGTAAATGAGAATGTGCTTTTGGTCACATGTAGCCTTGCTGTTCATGCCTTGTATTAAACCTGGTTTTGTGGAATGTATCACTTCTGAGCATATTTTGATTCTAATTCAGTGAGTGGGTAGCACTTTGTATATAGCATTGCAATTAAATTTAATCATCTTCAACCAATTTCTGCTGAGGCCATTTCCTTCACCCACAATTAGCAGTAATGTTAAACAGGTGCTTTATGTCTGACAGCACCTATCCAGCAGTCTAATATTTTGATTGGTCCCTCAATTGAGTTTGTAAACTCAGATCAAGTTCTCTGTTATTTTGCATTTGGCAATGCTTGTTTGTCCATTAGTTCCAGAATTATTGCCATTACATCCATTTACATTGTCACTTTCAGTTCATATGCATTTTACTCACCCAGAGCATAGCAGTTTAATGGGTTTTCTTATTTTATTTTTTTAAAATTCTGCACTGTGTAAAAATTTGAAAATGAATGTAGAGACCTAGTGATTGTGAAGCACGTGCTCCCTTGGATGGTGGTTGGAGCTGTTACCCAGGCTCTAAGCATTAAAGGCTGTTCCTCAGCCTGTTCAGCCCTGTTTTCTGGACTCCTGCCCACATGAGCTCTCCATGGTCAGCACTTGCCTGGCTTTGCTGGGGAGGATGCTCCAGTTCCTTCCTCTGTCTAAATGAATGCTTTGTTTTGACCACATTACAACTAAATAAACTGAGTAACTTCATTTATGCAAATGCTTGCATGTGAGATTAGATTCCTTAAAAGAAAATAGTGATCGAAAAAATTGCATCATCTGAATCTACTTATCCCCTACCAAAGCTTTGCAAAAGTCCCCCATAAAAAGTACCTAAATTGAGAAGGAAAAGAAAGCTCTTAAAGGCGGGCCAGAATGTAGGCATTTTTCCCTACTTGAGTTTTTCCAGTGGACTGTATAGCCTTTGGCTGCAAGGCTTGGGGTTTTTAGTTTGGGTATGTTTTTTTGGGGTGGATTTTTTTGTGGTTGTTTTTTTGGGGGGGGGGGTTGTTTATATTTGTTAGGTTTGGGTTGGGCTGGGTTTTTTGTTGTTGTTTGTTTTGTTTTTGTGGGTTATTTTGTGCTTTTTTTTTTTTTCATTTAACATGAAGAACCTTGGATAGTGCTTTTTATTATGTCACAACTGATCAGTTTAGAAGACTCAATCATTACCTGCAAATGTAATTGTACTCACTTGTGTTTTTTCTGTGGAAAAAATAGACATTCAAAATGTTTTTATCCACCTGCTGAAGTACTTTTATTTTAAAATGCCACTGTGGTACACTGTGAGAGTTTAGTTTTTCTGCTTCATGTGTCTATCCATGAAAAACAGTGTATCACATTTGTTACAAAACAGAGCAGAAGCTGTAGACCTTCTTTTAGAGCTCAAGAGTTAGGATCTTACTATCTAAGTTTTGTACACCTACCATGGTAAAAAAAATGGATTAGGAATAATTTACATAAAAGGTCAAATTAAATTTATTACAACATCAAGTTAATGTTAAAGAGAAGTACAGATGCATGCATGCATTTGCAGGAACCAGAATTCCCAACATAACATGCAGTACCATTAAAATCCAGTTTGACCCTCCCAAGAATTCACTGGAGAATAAGCCATTTTGTAAACATACGTGCATGCAGCAGTCTATGCATGTAAACATTTCTGAATAGCAATAAGAAGATCCTTTAAAAGAACTTTTTAGCATCCACACTGACACTTGTAAGCACTGTTTTTTGAAGATTTAACCTGCTCTGCTCATAGCCTTTGAACCTTCCAAACTCTAAATGAACAGTATTAAAATGATTTGATTTATGTTGATAATCTGCATAGGTGATATGGCTACTGCAACATTAGATCCAGATATCTAAAGTTCAGGCCTGCATTTCTGTATTTTGTGTGGGCACATATCACTTCTTGTCTTGTCCAATCAACTGCAGTGCTCAAGTATCAAGATTAGTCATGGGGTCGGTGCACATACCTGGAGATGCTCTTCACTGTGCAAAATGTCATAAGGCACTTTAATTAGAGCTTTTTCTTTTTTCTTTTTTTTTTTTTTTAATACTAGTCTAATTTTATGTGCATACTAGATAAGATGTAAACATCATCAAAATTTTGTCCCAGTTTCATAGTTATGCATAATGATAATTGGCAAGCTGGTTCAAGTAAAGAAATGGAACTATTGCTGGGAGATTGCATGCAGCTCTGAAACAATTCATACATTAACCAATTCCAGTTGATATCAATTTTTCAATTGATGTTTTCCCTAGAACACATTCTAAAACAGATTTAGTGCATTTGTGTCAACAGAAATATTCTATCAATATTCCACTCAGACTGAACTGGAGATATGTATTTGGTGTCTTTGAGAACACTCTCAGTTGTAATCAGCTGTAAATCTGCAGCCTTCATTTCCAACTTAGACTGCAACATGTGAGGAAGGCTTGTGAAACTAGATTAGAAAGTATAAGAAGAGAGTTCCCTAAAATACACCTTTTGATAGCAAAATATTTGCTAGATTATATTTTGGTGTTAAAAGTATAAATGAAATCTGTATGAATACTATGATCAGAGAGTCTGCTAGAAATGCAAATTCTTTAAGTTATTAATGTGTTCTGAGTATTTTTTTCCAAAGGAAAGTTTTCATATTCAGATATTTATAGCTCTAATTTTATTAGCTTTTGTCGGTTCCAGAAGTAACTAGTACAAATTGTTCATCTAAACCAATCTTCAGTGCTAATCATTACATTTTCAGTTTAAGTATGACTTCTGTGAGGCATGTAAACTCTGACTATGGATTTTATTGGGAGATCTAAGAAGAAGCAGAATGGGTATATTTACGCCAGCCTTTGTTAGACACTGAAAAACCGAGTTATGATCTTGATGTATTGAGCCTGCTCTTGAGCCCTTGTCTTTGACTGCAGGAAGCCTCTGGTGATGCATTGCAGGTTGACAGAGGATGACTCTGCAGGATCCTTGCATCAGTTGCTTGGTGAATGTTGTGATCCAAATGCTGGCTGAGGCGAGTGGTCGGTGGACTGGATGATAACAAGGATTTCTCAGTGTGGGAAAGGCACTGCTTACTTCCAGATGCTGCACTGATGTCTCCTCTGTGCCAGGAGGAATTATGGTGTAGGAACACAATATCCAGGATTCCCACAACCCACGTGGCCACAGGTCTGTGCCAAACAGCAGCTGAGAGGAAGAGAGTTATCTCAACATGGGGAGTGCCTGCCTGGTCTGATGGGCAGGGATCAGAAACTGTCACATAGCTACTGAGGACTAGTTCAGGAAATTAAACTAAAAAAAAAATTGTATAGGTCCCCATGGGAAACAAACTCACAAGGTGATGTGCATGCAAGTAGTTTGTGTGTACCAAATAATAAATAAACATCCCATAAATGTCACTGAATACATAGGCAGCTTCTCCAAGCTGTCTGAATGCTTAACTGCTGTCCTTACAAAGCTGTACTACTGCTCTTCCTGTATAGAAGTCCAAGGCTGCTTCGTTGTATACATCTGCAGGGTGGGAACTAGCATTTTTTCCCTTCTGTAATGTTTCAATATACACTTACTTCACTTTAAAGAGAAGATAGCAAAACCCATATGAAAAAATAGTTTAGTCGGACAAATGAAAATCAGGTTGGTACTACATACAAAGATTTCAATTTTCATTTGAATGATAGATATAGCCTTGGCTATTAAATACGGAAAAAAGGCAATATAAGGAACAATGCTGGAGACACTGCTTATTCACAAATAAGCATCACTTTCAAAAAGTTCTTTTTCTGGGAGTGAGTGATAAATTTTTGTGATGACTAATAATGGAAAAATCACAGATTTGTGTTCTTCGCTGCAGATGCATTCACATCCTATAAACCAAAAATTACATTGAAATAAGTATTGAATATGTAAAATTGCTGATTTTATACTTTGTTCATCTTCTGCTGAAGACCTATTTAAAACCAATGTATTCTATACCATGTGCAACAGGAGATTTTTATTGTGTATATATACAGCAAAATAGATATGTTTTATTGCTTAGCATTATTATAAGCATCTTTTATAAGTTAAACTTACAAAAATACAGATCCAATATTGTGGTTATTTATCTCAAAAGTAAACCCTGCCTGAAAAAAAATAAACAAAAAATGGCCTTCAAATTTATTTCCTAGAGGACACGTCTTATTTGAAAATGATAACACTTGGTGGAGAAAGATAGGCCTTTCATTTTGACTAGGTTAATAAATCTGTGCACTAGGCTTTTTATTATATAAAGAAGATATGATGACTTGAAATAGAGGGTTGTATCCATATGCCATGTTATTACTTTTAATGAAGAAAGGATAATAGAGAAAATAAATTAATTGGTTTTTTTTTCTTTCTTTTGACAGCTATCTGCTGTTGATATTGTTATTTCTTCACCTTAAAGAATCACTGACATTGCAGGTGATTGAATTTGATATCTGTGGGTTGTGGAATCAGCCTTTAAATATTTATGCTGATTTGCATACATGACAGCTTTCATCAGTAAAGATCATTATAAACAGCAAATTGAAAGAAGTTAGAGAGTTCCTTTCCTTGAAAGGGATTTAAGCAAGTTTACAGAATAACTTAACAGAGCTTGCACAATCTTCACAGTCAATGAAAACCAAAGGCAGAGAAATGTGTTTAAAATCTACAGCAAAACTGTTTTGTTTCCACTGTGTATTCTCAGAAGACTTGCTCTTTAAGCTATAGCAAATGAGGATTGATGAATATGTACGCTTAGAAATATTCCAGTAGAAAAACAGTTTTCAAGGCCTTTCTTTTTAAATCTTGGGTTCATCTGTAAACTTCAGTAATAAGGACATTGAACACCTTTTCTCTCTACCGAAATACAGTTCCTTAGCACAAACATTTCCCAAAACATATCTTGTAGTAATATTTTTTCCTGGTGTTCTGACTAGCACTGTCTGAAGAGCAAAATTATGATTTAAAAAGTGCTCGAAATATGTAATTTTAAAAACTATTTTAACTGCTGTGATTTATTATTGTACCAGGCAATACAATAACCTTTGATAATTTAAAAAAAAAAATCCCAAACTCAGCAACCCCAAGCCACCCCAAACCATGCCCCCAAACATAGCAAAATAATCAGCATGTGAGATCACCATGAACTGATGAATCACTGACAGCCTCTCTTCCTATGTCTGCTCAGGTAAAGTTCAGATCTTGACCTTCTGCTTGCCTGGGAGCCATTATAGAAATCCTAATGAGCTTCCTGAAGGCCTTTTAAGAGTAATAACTGATTAAGTAATTGTAGCACCTTATGCTGAAGTGTTTTAAATACTTAAAGACTTCTGAGCCTCTTCCTACAGAAAAAGGCATGTCTGCTCAAGTTCTATGATACAAAAGAAAATGTTCCTTTTTATCATTGTAAGGGTACTTCTCTATGTTTATTCATATAACCTCTGGCTAATAAGGATAGTGACTGCAAGCATTAGGCATTAGACAGCCTTAAAAAGATTGATGCTTCTGATTACAGCACACTATAAGATAAATTGTAGGGTTCAAATCTCTCATAGAGTTAAAAAGGATATGTGGTATCTGAAGAAACATAAAGGTGTCAATTTTCTACTTGATGGTACTAATATATTTTGATAAGATCTGCATATTACGAATGAGCCCTCAAATACAGTGATTTAGCACTGCAATGGTACACTGCTTCACAGTGAAGAGAGCAAACAATAAAAATGTGAATCCTTGCCTCTGCTCTGAAGGACAGTGAACAAAGACTTGTAGGCATTACAGCTGGCAGGCATGGAGAGGACTCGGTTTTCAGAAGTGACTGGCAAGAGGAACGGAAGGGGGATAGTAAATGTGAACATGGAGGTTAATTGCAAAGTAAATGAGTTTACTACAGAGAGCACTGAGGCTCAGATCCTCAAAGGCAGCACGTGTGTATTAGTAAACAACACCATGGACTATGCCAGGCATTGGAGCTTAGTCAATCAATGAAATTGTGAGTGCTGTTTCCAGTATGTTTGTGCCGTTGAACAAGTAGCACTGCCCCAAACATTTCTTGGAGAGAGTTTGGGAACTAGGATAGGGCAGAAACATTAACATCAATGCAGTTTCAATTCCAAGAGAGTTTAACAGCTTTGATGAACTGCTCAGTGATAGGTAAAAGCCTCCTTTTATAAACTGGCTTTGAAATCCTACCCGTGTATGGAACTGCAAACCACCTGCAGGGCAAACCACTCAGACATTGTCCAGTTTGTTCCCAAAACTGCAACTGTGCATTGAGAGAATGGTGGGTGTCATAAGTCAAAATTGTTTTGGGAAGCATTGTGAAAAAACCAGATTGGATGGCACCACTAGTGCTTGCACCTATGTCTGGGTTCTGTTCAGTTAGTAAAGTGCAGCCTGGGGTCCAGCTCCATCAAGCTCTGCAGAAAATAGGACAATATCTTGGGGTGATGGAACTTCTGAAGATTGAAGGGTAGTGGCTGGATCTCCTGACAGCAATCTGGTGGTTGGATCCGATGAAGTGGGTGGATTTCCTCACAGATCCCATTATAAATCTGTTTTGTGCTGCTGACAGGAGGATTCCCAGTAAATGTGATATGCATATGCTGAGTGGAGGAGAGAAAGTTCAGCTTCACCATTCAGGCAGCAAACTTCAAAGATAAAGAGCAGATGAGAGAGTATTGGTAAATCATAATGAGCTTGTTGGAGTACTTTCTGTAGTTTCTTCAAGAATTCTTAAAATTCACAGGAAGCAGACCTGCACAGTGACTGTTCAGGGTAGAATTTTAGCTTGTGTAAATCAATCTTTTAAATTGATTGCATTTTCTAAGGCTGTTTTATGCCAGCAGGATTTGGTCCTCAGATTTTATTTAGATTTTGTTCAGTAAGTAATGTGGCTAAAGTTAGTGAATACTAGTTGCTAGGACCTCCAGGGTGGAAGCATCACTGTGATCCACTCACAGAATTTCAATTAGAAGGAAAATGCAACTGTGCTCCAAACATAAAACCTCATATATTTTTGATGGACTCTATAAAGTACTGTCTTTTCTGTATTACTGAAACACAAACAATGCTGGTTAAATACAAACCATAATGCTATAGCAAATGTATTCAAGCAGTTAATATAACACCTTTCTCTGTATGGAGCACATCTTTGATTTGCACACTTCCCTGAGATAACACACACAGTTTGACTCAGAACTTGCTGCCACATTCCTTATCCTCACACAAGGTAGGTGTTCATTAAGAAGGACAATTATGGGTTATTCACTGTGGGATGGTGTTATACTAGATATTTTAGAGGCTCATCATAGTAACATTGGGGCCCCTTACTCTTAGGATCCAGATTTCTGGTTGAAATAAATCAGATCTTAGTAAAAGTCACATATAAATCACTTCTTATCTTTCCAGAAGAGAAAAAGCTCCACAGAAATCAGTTGCAACTTTTTCTGGATTAGAAATGCAGAGCAGTGCATTCTTGAAATGTGAATTAGTGGTCAGACTTAATATCTCAATATTAGCTAATATTAATCCTAATCTTACTAAGTATTATCTTAATACCTTGACATTAAACTAATCTCCAGTTCTCTGCTGTTACAATTTTTGTGCCTGAGTGAGTGACTAGGCTAGTCAACCAGTTAACCTCAGCTGTTGGCCTAGTGAAGTGATTAGTTTCTTATGAAGGACAAGTGTAATTTTCAGGTTTCATTTGAAATCTAATGCATTATCCTTTATTAGTAAAAATAAAGAATTTGTAGAGTTTGTATGTTTAGCTGCCCTGTTAGGGATTTTTGTTTGTTTATTTTCCTTTAATTTCAGTGTTGCAATGCTATTAATTTCCTCCAATATAATATGTACCAGAAACTTGCCAACAGTCATTATCTGTACAGCTGCTTGAGGAAGAATCCTGCTCTTTAGTGGCTTGGGTGAGATCCTGTCCTCTGTTAAAACAGGAGGGCTGGCATTTATTTCCATGTAAGATGTGTTTCTTCCCAGGACTAGAGAGTCACTGTGCTGTTTCAATCGTGCAGGTGAGTGCACACCAGGAATGCTGTGGGAATCTGTGTGACTGCAGGTCACAGGGTGCTTTGCTGGACAAAAGGGATCCACCTTTGGGAGGTCTTACTGCTTTCGTGTCATTGATGGCACCATTCAGCAGGTCAGAGATCTAGTTGTCTTGGTCTACTACCTGAAGGTGGTAAATATTTCCAGTGTGATTCTAAGTCTGGGAAAATGACATCTGTGGGTATGCCAGAGGGTTTGTGAGACTGCTTCAGTTTCTCCAGCTGGGGTGGATTTATATGATGACTTTCTGCTGGCCCATCTCTTGGTACATCTCCTAGCAGAGTTACAGATGTGCACTGTGGTACCTACAAGACAGCGCTCTCTGTCCTAAAGTTCAGGAGGGAACCAGTGTGAGAATAATGAGGATGGAATGGTGAAGATAAGGGTTGCTCATCTTGACAGAGATGTACTTGGAGTTCATCATGGTTCAGCAGCCAGGGGTTGATGTGAAGAACTGCCTTGGGAAAGTGAAAAAAAAAGGGGAAGCAAAATATGGGAAAAAGTATTTTTTTTTTCATTGGTTTAGTTTTCATAATGCTAGCAAGCTAGAGAAAAGTTATTCATCCATGGCCAAAGGTCTGCAACATGATAGCAGATCTAAAATAATTGACACAAAGAAGTAAAAGGTTTGGAAAGCAGAATTTTGGCAATTTTGAATGAGGATATTTTTGCTCTCCCCGTAGGTGGTTAATGAATTAGTCCACAACTGCAGCTGGAAATCAAGTCAGCTCTTTCACTGTGACATTTAGCCTTCTGGCACTGGTTTAATCCCACCCCCAAAGCAACTGAAATACAGATACAGATTATATGGGATTTTAGTTAATTTATGTGTATTTACTCTGTGTGCATGTGTAGGTTACAGGCAATGTGATGGAAGTAGGATTGGTTTTAGTATGCAGATGGGTGAACTGCCTCCCCTGCATGACTGTAATTCCAGTGTTTTTATTAGTGTGTGTAAACTACAAACTGTCGCTCTCTTATCACCAGGAGTGTGTTTATCACAAACTACATGTTGAAAAAATGCAGCTTTTGTCAGGGAAAAAAAGAGTTCCTCTCTTCAGGTATGGTGCTGGGAATGGTTTTGAGTAAAGGAGGGAATGAATCAATATCTTTTCTAGTTGCAGGACCACAACTTTTCATGGTAGGTATGTCCCTAGGAAGCGTGGTTTTTAGGCAGGCATGTGCAATAATTTATGTCTGAGCCATTTGTTAATATTGGCAAAGTGTCACTGGTGCTCAAGTGCTGATGGCAGGCTGGGGACAAGAAGGCAGCAGCAGGTCGCTGCTTCATCCCTGCACCGAGGGCTGGCATTTTACACAGCAAGAGGTCAGAAAGGTACATTATTTACCCCGTAACCAGTACAGGAATGAATCTGTGCTTCTCTGAGCTCTTTCAAGGAGTTTCACTGAGTTCGACTTCCGTGATTTTCAGCAAAATCTCTTGAAAAAAATGTTTATAGAGAATCCTGGCTCCCATGCAATTACTCTGCCATATGCAGTGGCACATCTTACTCATTCTATGAACGTTTTATGCTCCTAAGGGGATTGAAGAGTAAATACAACCACAAGTAAAAACATAAAATATCAAATTAATTTTGTGTTATGCACACAGAGTGATGGATAATGTCAGTTCAGGGCTTGATCCTGCATATGTTGAAGTTGAGAAGATTTCTTGGTGTTATTTTGGTTTATGATTGGCACATAAAGGTCTTGATTTTTTTCTAGTTGTATAAAACCCCATGTTATTAAATAAATATAGGCATAGCATATTAACAAAAAACAATGGCAAATAAGGAATGCTTCAAGTTCCTCCATAAAGAATATAATACAAAATTTGTCACAGCATTTTTTATTTTCATGGAGAAAGAATACATTTGCAATCCTATAATTATGTTCTGAAACAGAAATTCAGTCGGATTATTTTTGGGTCATTATATTATCTGTGTTAGAGAGTGGTAATTGGGGACTACTGAGTTTCTATCAGGTTTGGCTTAACAGCAAACAAGGTTAACATAAGTGGTTGTATAGCTGAGTTAATTTTAAATGATCTTTTGGGCTGAGCTATTAAGGCTGAAATGCCTTTAAAGGAAGCTAAATGGGGCTTGTGTTTTGAATGTGATCTGATGTATAATTAGATTTCTCCTACAGAAAGGTTAGAAGCTGTAATCCAATGTTCAGAATCAACAGCAGAACTTTGTCTTTTGAAATTTAGAAATGTATAAAACTTAATACAAGTTGATTTCAAAGATTTACATGCATTTAAATGTGAGGGTATTGGAAGGTACTGGATTTAAAACATGGAAAATTTGGGATTACACAGGATATTGTAAGTGATGTGAGTTTTTACTCAGGATGGTTGGGCTATTAAAGAGTGTGTGTTTGGGCAGTTGGTATTGTTAGCACACCAAACATTATCCATAATAGTGCTATTAAGGACTGCAGTGCCTTTGCTAATATTTTGTCATTTTTGAAAACTGAACAAGCTTAACTCCCTGCAGAGATTGGTTAATTAATTTATTGAGAGTTTTTGTGACCAATAACTGACTATTTCTCTTTATCCTTAATAAAGAGATTTTTGCAACTACTTTATTTTTTTCCTTTTTTTCTCTCAAAAGAAGGAAGGGTCAAAATGATGGCAGTTTTAGCTCAAAATTTAGGCCAGCTTCTTTTGGCCGATTGTTGAAATAGGGTTGCTGTGTTCTCTCATGAAGAGAGAATAATGTCTTTTTCACATGTACACTTCCCATGCTAAGTCAGCTTGAATTAAAGTTGCTGAATGTTCTATGGCAGAAAGAGCTTTGAACCTAAACTTGATTTTAGCTTCCCTTACTGCAGCCTGAGGACAGGAGTAGGACACGTAGTGTTTTCACAGAATATGAGAAATCTTGTGGACGTTTGGCCACCTTCCTTTCCCTCTGTATTTATGCAGTAATATGGTAAAAATACATTCAGCAAGCATGGAAGAGGGAAAGTCAGGGGGAAAGCAAGGTTCCAATGAATGCTGTGTGGAGGAATGGTGTCCATATGTCTCCCTGGTTGCTCCTGGGGAGCTCCAATGTGCTTTGCTCTTAGCGCTCGCTGCGTGCTGGGTCGGTGCAGGGTGTACACCCACAGCGAGTGACAGAGAAGGACAAAGAGCAGGACATCAGGAAAGGAAGGAGGCAAAAGGCAAAGATGACCATGTCCCCTTCCCAAGAGCACCTGTGCAGACAGGGCTGCATGATGCAGCAGCAGCAGTAGTTGGGCAGCTCCTCCATTGATCTTGAAGGGAAGTGAGAGGCAAATGGAGGCGGCCGTTTACGTCCTGTTAATGAACTGCTTGCAGAAAGTAAAAGGACACTCCCTGAAGTCAGGGGAGATTAATGTGCATGTGCACATAGGCACTTAACATGATCCAGTTTCTCAGCCACAATATCTAAATACTGCTGATGTCTTTACAAGATATAAAAACAGAGGAAAGTACATTTTCACTGAAGCTAGAGAAGATGTGATCTGGTATTCTCCTGATAAAATGTGATACTGTTACTGGAGAGGAAAGGAATGTGTGTGGGGAAATTAATGTTTAAATTAAAAATGTATATTACATTTCTATGCATTCATTTTATGTTAGTATTAACAAGACTAAAAATTTATCACATTAATATTATGAGAACAGTGACAGTAATTTTTGCCTGGGTCCACTTGTAGCATATCTGTACTTCACTTGACACATCTTAGATCTGAAAATTTTAATGAGGTTTTTTCCTTTTCCAGTCAGTGAAACTTGTGCCCCTATATGTCTAGCTGGTACTTGACTTTTGAAAAAAATAATAATACGTCAACCTTAATGAAGGAGAAAATTCTGGCAGAACTTGGTGTTAGTCACCTGTATTAAGCTCAGGACAATCTAAAATTGGTAGCTCACTGATATTGTTATTTATTATTCAAAATAGTTATTGTGAGCAGTCAATCTTAAATCAACTGTTTTCAGTTTACAAGGCGAGGTGCAGTTCCAGGCTGGGGCCTTTCAGCACAGGTCCCTCATCCTGAGGCTGTGCTTGAACCCAGAAGTTGCAGTTGCAGGTGGGATTCACTTGTGCAGGTGCATTTAACAGGGAGTGTCTTTGAGCAGCTTTCTGGGTGAGATCATATGGAATGGTAGCATGTGATTGTTCCTGACCATATAGGAATCATTTTATGTTAGTAAAAAAAAAAACTTCTCTCTTTTAATCAGTTGGCAAAAGAGAAAGTAGTTAGATTTTGTAGTGTTTGCATGAGAGTAAGGGAATGGTTTTGTAAAATCTACCAGAATATTTTTTTTGTTGTGATAGGCTATACTTTATTTCTTCTCCAAAACAGTAAAAAAAAAAGAGAGTAAATATTAATGAGCATTACAACATGTAAATGGATTGTTCATGTAATGCTAAAAGACACCTATCCTGGAAATGAAAAGACAGGGGTGTATTTTCTAGCATGATATCCTTAATTCTGTTATTCATAATGATAGGAAAAGTAATGAAAACTACTTGTTGAAGAGAGCTCACAAAAACGATAAGTGAGAGCAAATAGGTGACACATTGGAAAGAACTCCTGGTAGAGATGACAGAGGAGGTCTTATGTGCACTATCTATTGTGGTTCTATGCCTGCCTCCTGGATAACTTTAGCAATTCAATTAACCGATATGAGCCTGTGTTTCATCGTCTATAAAAGGTAGATCATACTTACTCACCTCACAGCATCTTTATAATTGATTTCTGTAAAGTGCTTTGGGATTCTCAGATGAAAGGCAGTATACTAGTGTCAAGTGTCATTATTATTGCTGCTAGTAGTAGTAACAGTACTTGTCATTTATACTGCTCTTGCCTGTTCAGGATGCTTTAAGTAATGCATTCCTGCAGTGCCTCTGTGAATTAGGTACATGTGTGCTTTTAGAGATGAAGAAATTCAGCAATCATCATCTAGCTTTCCCATTTTCACAGTGTTCCTAAGATTTTGAAAGAAAAAAGGTGAAAAAATCCTAAAGTACAAACATCTGTGTGATGCTTAGAGCACTTGTGGGAAGCTGTAGACTAGGTTTGGGATTTGGTCAGTTAGAAGGACACAAAACACACTGCTCACAATTTCTGGCAAGTTTTTTAACCATTGGAGTCCATAAAAGCTTTCCTTCTCTCTCTGTGTTTCTGGATGCCAAAGTGTAGTCATGTTTCAAGGGCAGGCTGGATGGAACTCTGAGCAACCTGGTCTACTGAAAGGTGACCCTGTCTGTGGCAGAGGCATTGGAACTAGATGACCTTTAATGGTCCTTCTGACCCAGGCTGTCCTGATTCTGTGACTCTGTGTTCCTGTGTGCTTATCGTGTGTTTATCACGCCTGCATTTCCAGGCACCTTCAAGCAATGGTGCCTGGTTTGGCAAACATGAGGAGCTCAGCCAAAGGGTCAGTGCTGGCTAACAGAGAGTCCTGGGCATGTTCAGAACTCTCGGCAATTCTCTTAGACAATCTTAAAATTCAAACAAATTTTTGGTGTCTCCAGGCTTAAGATTGATCAGGAGATTTTGGACTGTCTTCTGGTTGAAAGGCTTAAAATCCACTAAATTCTGTTTTAGATACTTAATACTTTGTGTAGGGGTTGGGATTTTTGTTTTGTTTTGTTTTAACTTCACTATATCTGTCTTTTAGTAACCATCTGAGATGATGGATTTTTTTTTTTTCAAAATGTACACATTTCTTTAATCTGTGATAACTTGGAAAACTGGATCAAATACCACAGTAAAAAATACTTGCCCTTGGTTCCATTGCTGCCTTTGGTGTGGACTCAGCAGCTACAGATGTCATTGCATCTGGACGTGCTGTCTTCAAAGGCAGCTAATTTCTGAGATGGCAAATGTTCTTTCATTCACAGTAGCAATGGGCTTCGAGGCTCAGGCATTCTTCCCATGTTCAGCAGGTGTCTAAATGTCGCTTACTGGAATTGAGATGCATCTGTGGCTGCACACTTTGGCAGAGATGATATGAATGCATGGTGTGGACTCAGGCAGCAAGCCACAGTTTTAATGCATTTCAGATATAACTATAATCAAACATAAACTCTGTTCAGCTTATGTGGATATAGCATGATTATACTGACACACCACACAGGGTGCTGAGGTATTCTGGTCTGTGCAGAGACTCTTTTAAGCAAAGAATCATGATATGTGATCTGCTCTTCAAAAGCCTTTTCCTAAGGCTTCACAGGAGGAGAGCTGCAGCGTGATCACGGGCTACAGCTTATGGCTTTATCCCATGTTTTTCCTCTGAGGACTGCACTGAACCGTCCCTGCTACGGATGTCCTCCAGTGAGTTTCTACTTGAAACAGAATGAGCTATAAATAGTTTTCAATCCAAACAGCTTTCAGGGTTTGTTTGGGTTTTTTTGCAATCAAAAACTGAAATCAGATTTATCAAGAGAACATGTTGGCCGCTGTGATCCAGGAGACTAGTCGCAGCTCAGGATCATGTATTTGGGATACACATGGTTTGGGGAGTGGGGAAAACTTGGTTTTGAAAACAAAAGTTCAATATTTATATGCAGACAACTTCAATGAATCATTTATGTAGAATGTTTGTAAATGAGAGCTAAATGTGACTCAGTGGTTTGTGATGAAAAGTGGATACTCAGAAACATCTAATTTTTTAAGTGTTGCATTCCTAGGTCGTCTCTAATTAGAGCTTTAGAAATCTGGAAGTAAATGTTTCTTTTTTGTGTCCTAAACATTAAAGGTTATCAAGAGTAGCAGGCTTCTGAAATCAGCTTATATGGCAAGAATGCTTTTCATGGAAACCATAACGGGTCAAAACAGACTGAGTTTGAAATTCAGTGCAGGCATGTGCTTCAGGCTTGCCTGAGAGGTGAGCTGTTTTGAGACCTCTGTGCTGCCCATGATGGTTAAAGACTGGATAATGACTAATTACAGAGCTGGTTAAATGTACAAGACACAGGCTTGGGTTCTGTGTGTCCCTGAGAGCCTTTTTGCTGTCTGCAGACTGGCAGGTACAGGGTTCTGCTACTTCATGCAGCAGAAGGAAGGGTACAAGAATTAGTGAAGTACTATGCACAGAAATCATAGTATAGACAAAACCAGCAAGACTGCCTTGTGCACCATATGGGCTCTGCATCTTCCTGCTTCCTTACTTCTGCTCACCCATAGAGCAGCTCCATCCACTTCCACTGCCACAGGATTTGACCTTCTGCTTCAAAAAAGGGTATTTCTGTAACAGGTGCTTGTCATATACTCTCTTTGCCTAGTTTTCAGGATACTATCTTACTGTAGTTTTTGAAAATATGATTAGCCATGAAAACATTACCTGAATCAATAGCTTTACTGGCACAAATGAAAGTTAAATTACTACTTTGAAGCACATAGTCAATGCACAAAATCGTTAGTTTTGATATAATCCTCATTTCTACTTATACCATTTTTCAGAATTTCATTTTAAGGACTAATTACCTCCTACTTTTAAATCAGATATATGCAAATATGTTTTAAAACAAAGTCTGAAACATTTCTTTTGCATATAGCTTAAAATTAACCAAGTTGTAAAATTGCATGCAAGTGTTTAACTTCAATGCAATTTCACTTTCAATCTTGTACAGTAAGGGATTTAAAAATCTCCTATGTATACGGGCATACCATGTCAAGCTGTGTCATTAAACTGCAGAAAATTGTATTTGAGACTTTCTTGATGCCACGAAAGATGTTTTAAAACTTGTATAATTATCTTAAACCTCCTTTCAGGTTTAAACTTTTGAGGACAATTTGGTGCATTAGATCCCATTTGATGAAGTTAGGTGAAATGGAGCTGCACCAGGAGATATTTCTATGGCTATATTCTATTGTGGGGTTTATATTTTTGTTTTTTAATATGATTTCTCCTCCATATTACCCACGGAAATTAAATTAAGGCACATATTTCTGAATAATTACTTTTTAAATGTATGCCATGAAGGAAATCTCATGCAGGCCATACTTTAATATATGAGTGTCAGTAGTCATCTGAATGTTAAATTTTACATTTTTTTGCTATAAGTTGCATATGGTTTTAGGGCAGCTTTTTATTTGCTATATCATAAAAATAATTTGTCTTTTGTTTGTAATACAATTCCTCAGTTCATCATTTTTCTATAGCCTAACCAGCAGTGTATCTGCCTTAATATTGATGAAGTCTGAGTGATTGAGATGTGGTTGTGGTATTTTATATCATTTCCCTTTCCAGCAAGACTTGAAACAGGGACTCACTCATCACTTAAAAGCATAATTGCTGAATATACTGAATATATAATAATATATATATTATATATATTATATATTCATATATATATATATGAATATATAATTGCTGAATATATGTTTACTGTTATGAATATGGAAAGTTCTTTGTGCCAAATGGTCTAGACACCTAAAATGTAATATTTGGTAGTCATTGGGTTCTTAGAAATGAACTTATGTCTAGATAGAAAACACATGTCCAGAATCTCATCTTGCTTTATAACCTTCTAGCTCTGTGGAAGTCATAGCTGTTTTTCAAGAATATTATGACTGTCTTGAGTTTGGAGAGTGTGGCTTGCACCCTACTGATATAACTTACATCAGAGCATTATTACCTGTCCTTTAATCTGGCATACTGGTGCCTGTGTAGCATGTGAAAGAATATGGGCTGCTTCTGTGCTGCCATAGTGGCATTTTTGCATTTTCATGCAGCTAATCTGTATATGCAAAACATTCTGACTGTGCTGGTTTGGCTGGGGTAGAGATTGTTTTCTTCACTGTGGCTACTATGGGGAGGCATTTTGGGTTTGTGCTGAGAACAGTTGATCACTGGGGGCTGGTTTAGTTATTGCTGAGTGAGGCTTGCACAGAGCCAAGGCCTTTTCTGTCTCTCACCCCATCCCATGAAAGAGTGGGCTGGGGCTTCATGGGAAGCTGGGAGGGGACACAGCCAGCACAGCTGACCCCAGCTGACCAAAGCATATCCCATCCCATGTGGTGTCATGGTCAGCATATAAAGGTGGGGGAGGAAGAAGGAAGGGAACAACATTCGGAGTTACAGTGTTTGTCTTCCCAAGTCACCATTACATGTGGTGGAGTCTTGTTTTCCTGGAGATGGCTGAGCACCTGCCAGCCCGTGGGAAGAGTGAATTAATTCCTCGTTTTGCTTTGCTTGCGTGTGTGGCTTTTGCTTTCCCTGCTAACCTGATTTTATTCCAGCTGAGTTTTTTCACTATTACCTCACAAGTGTCTCCCCTGTCCTGACGGGGGCAATGAGCGCGCGGCTGCGTGGGGCTGAGCTGCTGGCGGGGGGTGACCACGGCACTGTGGATACACTTCCTCCCAATGTGTGAGTCCCCTGCACACAGCCTGCAACTCTCAGCTGGAACCAGGCAGGAGAAGAGCAGCAAGGAGATTCTCTAAGGGATTTAGATTACCCTGGAGCTGGGAAAGGAGACTGCTTCTGCCTGAGGACATAAGTTGGGAACTGTACAATGTCCTTTTATGGATTCTTGGTAAGGCATGATATAGCAGAAGAATATCCAATCTTTTAAGACAGAGTAACATACCAGGAATATTTTCAAGTGATTCAGACAGAGAATTTTGCAGGTTAAAGTAAGAGCTGCTCCTCACACCATTTACTGTGGGATTTACAACAGATACAACATAACCTTTTGGTGTTTTCCAGATGCAAGCTTCCACTATCTAAAAAAAACCACTAGAAGCAACAAAGTCATGCTCATAATTAAAAACTGCTGTGTGTATTAAATATGTTTTGCAATTAAAAGGAGCAGTTTCAGTTAAGTTTGTCATCATCTGCTTGATGCTGGTAGATTACATAAAATGATATAGTAATTGCAGGTTGATTATTGTGGACAAATGCTTAGAACTCTAGATCAGTGTGCAGCACTAATTGGTCCCCTGACTGGAATACTGTTGGGAAGAAAATAAATGGGAATGAGGAGTAAAATAATGTCTCATCTCTTAGGTAGTTCCTAATATTCACATATTTATTGCTATCTTTTCTGTGATGGGGTAGACAAATTTCCAGACTGTTCTCTTGAATAATATACATCTGCTTTAAATGTTTACATAGAGGAAATAAAAATGTTGTAGTTAGTTACTAGAATCCATATGCATAATACAAAAGAAATTTAATACTAAAATGCACATAGTTCTTTTTTCTTTTTTTCTTTTCATACAACTCAAGGGATGCTTATCTGACTTATTACATATTGACTGATATGAAAAGCTGCTCCAATTTAAGGTCAGTCTGATTTTTTTTTAATTCTGTGACTCATCTCTAGTTGTACAAAATCTGTCTCCATTTACATGCTTGAGAACTGCTTTGGAAGAACCTACTCTAAGACATGCTGAGGGTCATTAGCAATCAAACTGTTAAGTGAACAACTGTCCTTCCTCTCCCCCAAGTTTAGTCTAAGCCAGACACCCAGCCTGCCCCTTCCTAGTGTCCAATTCCTTTATGTTCACTGTAGGTTGCTACACTCCATCCAACCCAATTCCTCCAGACAGGCAATGGATGGTGCCTGAGAAAGGTTGTGTTCCACCCTGGCTTGCTGAGGGATGTAATTGTTTATTGTGAGTAGGATAGTGCCTACAGAAAGAGGAAAACAGATGCAGACATTACTGAGTGGAGTGGGAGATGCTGTTTGCTTTAAAGCCAGAGGGTAGGGGTTTTAGGGAGGTGCAATCTCATAAGACTGAGCCATTAATTTTTCTAGAAGTCTTTTTAAAAAATGCATTTTACAATGGAACAAATATATAGTCTTGTTTTGCAGCACTGAAAAAGAAAGTGAGATTTTTTTTCCTGTGTCTTTATGTGTTTTTCATGTCTGGTAAATCCCATGATCATTATGAAATCAAATATTTTTCCAGTTAGGTATGTTGTGATTTTTTTTCTTTTTTTTGTATTTCTTCCAAGTGATTCTATTATGTACTTGTAGGCAAAGTTAAGCTTTTTGTTATTTGCCATCAACCAAGAAATTGAAGTGGGATGAAACCAGAATAACATGAGTTTAAAGTTTATGTATTAAAGTAAATAGGAAACATTTTTTGTCTATTAGGCTGATGGCAGGGGTAAAATTAAATTCAGCCATAGAGTGCAGAAGAGCAAGATTAAATCTGTGATGCAGTGTGGTTTGTGAGTGGAAAAGAATGATTCCTGCATATGTTTTACAACATCTGAGTGGAAACACTGATTCTGCAGCTTGAGATTGGAAATACAGTCAGTGTAGCTGAAGCCAGGCATCTATTTATCTTAAATTAATCATTCTCCAAGTAGGCAGTTGATATCCTAGTGCTGTGTGCCATCCTCTTTATATTCATGCAACACACATTAAACCAAAAAGCTGTTATTGTAGAAGCTGAAATATATTGCAGTACACAGATTGTAAATGTTTAAAAATACAATAACGCTTCTGTATGTTCAGTTGGCAATTAAACTGTATTAATATTTTTTCTTTTAATATGTACAATTATTAGACACTTGGAAACAGATATACTTACAAAATCCTAACCGTTTTCACAAGAATAAAAATTAGTTTTATGATCTTTAAATAGAGAAAAGCTATGGGTACATTTCAATCTAGAATATTTTTTTGTTTGTGCTGTTTAGTTCAACGAAATTTAGTTCTGATTTTCTCCAACATGTCAACAAACAAATATCGGAGAGTTATTTCTAGTGTTTGAATTTATGAGGAACAGATTGAATAACAGGAGGACAATTTTTTTTCTGTTTCAGTTCGGATACATATAGTTTAATTTAAGAATAAAATAATTCAGTCGATAGCAATGCTAAAGACAGACCTGCCTTTGAGGCACAGTTTCTCCAAAGCATTTAAATTTTAATTTCATTCTAGGACAGAGCCTGAGGTTTTGTTGGATTTGACCTCAAATGTCATGAGAGCAAATGAAATAAAATGATAATTTACTCTGTCCTACTGCAGATGTAATAATTAGAAGAAACTAAAGGGAAGAGGAGACTCATCATTAAGCAAAAAGCAGGAAATTAAGCAGACATTTTCTCTTAAACCATCATTTTCTTTCTCTTAAGTATTGATGATATCTGACAGTAATTGCCTGCCAACAAAAGTATTGTAACTGGAATCTTATTTTTGTTGATTCTTAAACCATTACACCTTTTTTTATTCTTCCTCCTCCAAGTTTTCTTTGTTTCTGGTTTTAAATCAAAGTTACTTGAAAAAAAAAAAAGATAGTAGAATTTAGAAATCCTAAATGGCAATTTTTAAACATTGTTTTATCTTTTAATATTTCCATCAGCTTTTTATCTGTGCCATGCAGTATGTATGCAGACAAATTCTCATTTTAAAAGGAATTTTGGATTTGAGCTGAATAAACTCTCATAGATACTCACTCTCTTCACATCCTGACCACTCTTCAGATATGCCGCATTGTAACAGTTTGAAGGACTTGCCACCCCCAGATTTTTAACCTTTCATGGGAGATTTTTACTGGACATTTGGAAGCATCTCTTTACTGAGAGGGGTTCTCAAACACTGGGACAGTCATCCTAGAAATCTGGTCCATGCCCCCAGCCTGTCAGTGTTTAAGGGGCATTTGGACAATATCCTTAGAAACATGCTTCAACTTGGTCAGCCCTTAAGTGGTCAGGACTAGATGATTGTTACAGGCCCTTTCCAACTGAAGAACATTCTCCTGTTCTCTCCTCTCCTGTTCTCTCCTCTCCTCTCCTCTCCTCTCCTCTCCTCTCCT
>VZSE01005023.1:415177-490055 GCA_013398275.1 Promerops cafer | reverse complement strand
CTTCTCTTCTCTTCTCTTCTCTTCTCTTCTCTTCTCTTCTCTTCTCTTCTCTTCTCTTCTCTTCTCTTCTCTTCTCTTCTCTTCTCTTCTCTTCTCTCCTCTCCTCTCCTCTCCTCTCCTCTCCTCTCCTCTCCTCTCTGGAACTACTGGAACTACTCTGTCTGCAAACTATTTTAAAAAATAGGTTGTTTAGAGTTTGATGAAAAATCCAGTTAAGTGAGGAGCATGAGTTTCTTTAGTTTGACGTCTGGATTTTTACATATACAAGGATGTTGTTAAAAAAACTGAATACGGATTAAAGGAGTACAGATTTCCATTTTTTAGAAGCATGTGCCAAGGAAGCCACCCTTTGGAAGAGGAAAAATCTACAATGGAATTTTATCATCCAGGTAACAAGGCAGGCCAATTGTGACTGACTGTGCAAAGCATTCAAAGTCTGTCATTCTGTAGCTGTTCATTGTGGTATTTCTTTTGCTTATGCTGGAGGCTGCTGTCAGAAAAGGGAGAAAAATGCACCCCTCATTGGGCTGGTCTGCTCTGGTTCTGGTATCTATACAGAGACACCATACAGTTGACTGAGGCAGAGCAGAAAATGAAGATGTACTCAAATTAGTATTGCAATGGCGAAGCACACTTAAAAGGAGATTAAGATAGAAGAGGTCTGATTTATGAAGATCTACTTGCTCAAAAGACAGCAATAATGAGAACCCTTTCACCAGACTTGAGACTTCTGAAAAGAAAGACTTAAATGGAAATGCTGACAGATTTAACTATAGCAGTCTTGAATGGACCTACCAAGACATAAAGGGTGTCAGAAGTTTGCAAAGCATATTACTCACAGTGGTGCAAAGAAAGAAACTTTTAATATCCAGCTCAAGGAAATTCCTTATCTATTTGTAGAATGAAAATCACTAAGTTTTTCATGTGCTTAGAAGCAAACTTTTTTTTGTGATGAAAATATAGATTGAATGTATTTCGCCTACCAATGATACTTTGAAAGCAAAGGTAGTATGTAGACATACTTTTTAGTATCAAGAATACCCTTGGCTGTGAGTCTATCTGCACTGTATATAATGAAAGATTTATACCTGTGCCTTCTTTGGTGCTTACAGGACACAATGCACATAGAAGACTGCAGTATGTCAAAGCAAGACAAGTTTCTGCCAGAGTAGGGAGCTTAGGTAGCTCAGGTTACAGTAACTGCATGGCCACAGTTAAGTTTTACATTTCCAGGGCAACTGCTTATAAAGGTTAGAATTCTTACACTAATGGAAGATTTTTTCCTTATGTCGGAAGTGTAAGTGAAGGCCTGTTCTGTGAACAGATGGAAATGAAAAGAAAGCTTAGACAAATTTACTTCCTCATGTTTTCATTTCATCTGTTAACACTCATTTGTAATTTTAAACTCCAAGGGGAAGCAAGACAACATGAAAACACTGTATTTACTTTTTGTCCTCTACTACGTACCTTTCAGACAAACACGGGGTAAGGCTTTATAAATCCACAGCCCAATTTTCAGAATCAGTGAGTACCGTAGATTTCTATGACAACATCTGGAGCTGTATGTCTTAAAATCTCTGAAAAATCAAGCCTTCAGACATTATTGCTTCATTTCCCCAGGCAAATTGTCTCACCGTACCTCACAAAATGAATCAGAAGCGCAGAGTGCTGCAGTTCAATTTGTACTAACATTTATGTCTTTTGAATGTCAGGATAGCTTTTTAAATGTTTCCTCGTAAAACTAAGTCCACTGTCAACAGTATTCCTCACTCTGATTAGAGGAAGTACTTTACAGCTTAATAAAATCCTAAACTAAGCAGAGCTGCCAAAGTTTCAGAAGAAAATATGTGAAACCAGCCTTGCTTTTGTCTGACCTGTAGAAAAGTCATGGTGTGGCTAAATGTGTCTATTGGGTTTGTGAGGCAAGGTTTTGGTAGCCAGGGGGTACTGGGGTGGCTTCTGTGTGAAGCTGCCAGAAGCTTCCCCCATATCCAACAAAGCCAATGCCAGCCAGCTCCAGGCCAGACCCGCTGCTGGCCAGGACCAACCCATCAGGGGTGGTGGAGGTGCCTCTGGTATAACACGTGTAAGGAGAGGGGGGAAATTGCTGCACAACAGCAACTGCAGCCAGATGAGAGAGCAGTGAGAATATGTGAGAAAAAAACAACTCTCCAGACACCAAAGTCAGTGCAGAAGGAGGGGCTGGACATGCTCCAGGCTCCAGAGCAGCGATTCTCCTGCAGTCTGTGGTGCAGACCATGGGGAGTCAGGCTGTGCCCTGCAGCCCATGGAGGTCCATGGTGGAGCAGAGATCCACCTGCAGCCACAGTGGACCCCATGCCAGAGCAGGTGGAAGTCTGAAGGAGCTGGTCAACCCCGAGGAAGCCCCTGCTGGAGCAGGCTCCCGGCAGGACCTGGGGGACACAGGGATAGAGGAGCCCACTCTGGAGCAGGTTTGCTGGCAGGACTTGTGACCTCCTAGAAGGGAACCACGCTGGAGCAGTTAATGAAGAACTGCGGCCTGTGGGAAGAGCTCAGAGAAATTCATAGAGGACTGCCTCTGATGGGAGAGACCCCACCCTGGAGGAGGGGAAGACTGAGAGGGGTTCTTCCTCTGAGGAGAAAAGAGCAGCTAAGATGCTTGTGATGAACTGACCACAACCCCCATATGCTGTCCTCCAGTGCCACTGGAGTGGAGGAGGTAGAGAATGCTGGGAGTGAAATTGAGCCTGTGAAGAAAGGAGAGGTGGGGAAAGATGTTTTTTAGCTTTAGTTTTATTTCTCATTACCCTACTCTGGTCTCATTGTTAATAAATTCAATTAATTTCTCCAAATCAAATCTGTTTTGCCTGTGACAGTAATTGGTGATGATCTCACCTTGTCCTTATCTGGACAAGGGAGTGCTAGAGTGGGCTTGTGGGCACCAGCTGTCCAGCCACAGTCAACCCACCACAGCATGTAGGTGAACACTATTCTGCCTTTCACCTTGACATGCAAAACAGCATTTCATGGTAGGCATGCATGTTTTCTTCTCTCACGGCCTTTGGACAAGAAAGGGTAGGTGAGGCTTCCTTCGATAAATTTTTGCAAGGCATTAGTGGGACACTATACACTATTAAAATTTCTCTTACTTCTCATAATTTGATCCCTTTGATATGCCATGGTGGGTTATTTTTTTTTTTTTTTTTGGTGGGATGTTGTCTGTTTTGAAAAAAGAGTAAAGGGATTCTTTATGAATAATTGTTCCTGCGAAGTCTTCCTAAGCCATTGTTTTTTCAGGAGATCAAACTGTTTCCTCAGACAGTGTAAAATGCATCAGGAGGTGTCAGGCTCTCCAACTGTCCTGAAGAATGAGAAGTTATGACTTCTGCATCCTGCTCAACTCAGTGCCATCCACACAGTGATTACATATATAAGCCCTCTCTGCTTTCTGTTAAGGGAAAAAGTAGCAAAAGTCCCAAGATGTGTGTAATATATGTTTTTCTGATATAGATTAGGGTTTGCTTACGCTTGCTTGTCAGTGACTGTACAGCACAGAAAACTAGGGTAGCATTTACATTCCCCTGTCTGTTGGCTCTGATTTACTCAGAACAATATGTAAAATAATGGCTTTGGCATGATTACTCCAAGTGTGGCTTTCATCCCAAGTATGTCAAAGCCTTTGGTACAGAAACTTGAATGCCATGATGTAAACATGCCCCTCTTCTGCAATAGTCCACAGGAATATTGTATTGTGTAGGTTAGAGCCAGTCTGCTGTTGGCTGAATGTTGTCTGGAAAACAACTTTCTCCATTAAATGATTGATGTCATAGTTGTTTGAATTCTCTCTGTTTCTTTTAAATGAGCACTTTCTGCCACTGAAAGTCTTTCACTTCTCATTCTCCAAGTTTCCTCTTCTTCCGTGTGCTCCTGTCCAGAGCCCCCTTTGAGAATATTTCCAGTGCTGGTATGAGCACCAGTAACGCTGACAGTGCTTCTGATATGGCTTCTATACAGAGTTTCAGGGTATCCAAGGCATAAAAGGTCTACAAGGAATCAGGGACAGTTTGGTGCTGTACAAATAATAGTTTCAATGGTAACAGTCACTTTGTTCTGTTAAGTGTCTCTGTTTATTCCTTTCCCTATATGATATAGTTGCTTGGGCCCATAACAAAACTCTTGTGATTTAACACCTTCAGTTCATAATATACTTATTGTCAGGCTTGAATCCAGAAATATATTAATATGTTTTTGTTGTATATAAAAACAGAGACTATGTGTTTGCTAAGGGCAGAGAGGGCAGAGCTCTAGAGAAATAGAGATGAATATGCAGCTCTTGTTTATATGACTGAGCATAATGCACGTGAAGATATGAGGCTGTGATGCTCTGCTTGTGGTGGAGAATGTGTAATGAGTATAATGCAAATGTTGTGTGAAGGAAAAATTGTACAACAGCACCATGGTACAACTCCTGTCCAACAGTAAAGAGCCACGCTATTGTAACTGAATAAAACAGACAGAATTATTTACTGGTACATCAGTGCCTGTGCAAGGGCAAAATTAGCAGGGTTAGGAAAAGAGGGAGAAAGCTCACACCTTTTGTGAGCTTCTCTGGCAAGATAAACACCAGACTAAAATTTCTCTTGTCAAAAAGGATAAAGATTCAGTCTAAATTACCAAAAATATGAAGGATCACATTAATTTAGGAGAATTAAAGAAAGTTGGTAAAGGTACTATTTATCAGTTTATTATGTTGGAAAAAAAACAGATAATGTTTCTGGATAGGGTCTTGGGGAGAGATCTGTCTGGAATGTCTTCTGCTGACAAACCTAAGACATAAATAGGTTTAGCCAATGAGACAACTAGAAAAACCAAAATATCCATCATCTGGCCAATCAAGTGAACTCACCAGAGAATTACCTCTTGTGTTAGTTCTCTAACAAATGGTCAGAGAACTCCTGCTCCTTTCTTGTGACCTGTGGTTACACAGGTGAGTACTAGTATGGCACTGAGTCCTTTAGGAGTCTCCAAGACTCTAGACACACATAAAAGAACATTTATTTGTTCATGCAAAGTCTAACATGGCAGGTTAAAAAAGTTAGATGCAGCTCTTTTTCCAGATGCAAACTGTGTTCTGTCATCAGTAATGAATTGTGGACTCTGTTTAGACTGCCTATCTATGGTAACACTGAATTATAAAGAAAAAAGAATGAAGATTTATCCTACCTTTTGAAAGTATGATTTTAAAATATAATTGCTTGTACTGCTGGAGAGCCCCATTTGAAACAAAAGGATTATCTTACAGGATAGAGACATAAAATTGAGATACCCACCTGTCAAGTCTCATGAGGTGTAATGGTTATTGATAGTGCACAATGTGATGCCTTCAGGATCAATGGGTGCACAGGAAGATTTGGTCCCATAAAGTGGGCCTATGTCTGGATGAACCAATGATATTCCTCTGCCAAGATGGTCAAAGCATTCCCTGATTTTTTTTTCTTCCCTAAGTTCTCTTTAATTGACTTGAAGTGTATTCTACAAAATGTCAGAATGGGGAGGACATAAAAAAGGACAGTATTTAAAGAGGGATTTAGGAAGATTGTCCTGATATTCATGAGAATTTTAGGAAGAGCAACACTCAACAGTGATTGAGACTTGTCAAGGTATCAAGCAGAGCTTCTACCACTTTATTACTAACACTAATGAGGACTAAATGAGGAAAATGTGGGCCTGTTGCTAAAAGGGTGGGAAAATTAGTGACAGCAGACAGAGATACAGCTGAGGTGCTCACTGCTGTCTTTGTGTCCGTCTTCACTGACTTGGCGCCAGTGAAATATAACTAATCCAACTTTGATGAGTAAAAGTTCAGGGTGCAGCTGATGTGGAAGTGTTTTCTAATATGAGGAAGTTCTTGCTTTCAGAAGTTGGTATCTCACACTGTTTAATAGTGGTGTTTTGGTGGATTTTTATTAAAAAGATGTTTGCAGATCATGGGAATATCTTAATGCTTCAGAGCTGGTGCAGCTGTCAAGGAAGTACTTAAAGAAAAAAGCTTTGATTGTTGAAATATATTGTGATTCACTAAACAGAGTATCAAGCATACAAAATACATTTAATTTGAATGTTTATTCTAATGTTGGCACAAAGAAAGGGTCACAGCAACAGAGACAGCTGGGAGGTAACTCACTGTTGTGCTGCGTATGTCCAACCAGCCTGCAAAATACACTTCTTTCTGAAAACATTATCTTTTTTCCAACTGACACTGTTCTGCTTGCTCAGCTTAATGCCCTACCCCACAGTCATACATTTCTGCAGCAGACTCATATTTCTATTACTCCTTATGGAATATGATAAGCAATGCAGTTGATGTTTCAGTTGAAGAAGTACTTCTTCGTGACACCCATGCCATGTGGAGTGCCTTCCAGATGCTTAACTGAATCTAGCCCAAAGACCAAGGGTGTGGATTTGTCACAGGAATAGGTGTGGAGTTAACTCAAATTAGAGACTTGTTACTCTCTTTCTTTATTGGTGGTGGCTGATTCAGCCCCAAGTTTTCCAATCACAATGATTGCCTTTGTAAATACACAGCAGAATCGACCCACAGAACCTGTGGGAATCAAATGCAAATGAATCAGCTTCAACAAATATGGCATACATAGAGGGCTAAAATCTACTTCATACAAGTGTGCTCTCAGAAAAGGTTGGGTTGAAAAGAGATCATTTACAGGAGAAAAAAAAAAACGTTTTCAAGTATAAGCAAAATACTAGTAAATAGTCATTAAAGTCAAAGCATAAGGAAAAAACAGCAAAAAATGTTAATACGTGGGAATGCAGAAGAAAGAACATGGAAGAAAAAAGACTTTGGAAGATGCAGGGCTGCTGCAGAACAAATGATGTTTTGATGTCAAAACATCACCTCATATACATGTGCACACCTTTTTCTCATTTGAGCAGCTTGGTAAGCTTGGTGTTAAAAGTAGAAAAGCAGCAAAGGAAAGTTTAATCTGTTCATATGGATAAAGCTTTGAGGATCAAAATCTCAAACATGTCCTCTGAAAGGTGAATGCAGATCTTTTACAAGATGTGGGTCAAAATCTAGTTTAGAATTTGAAATCCTGAAGTCTGCTGTAAGACCCAAACAAACATGGCAAAACAAAGGAAAAAAATACAGTGTCTTTTTTATTTTTTTGTAATATGCTGCAAAATTTCCAATGTATTTTGGTTTTTAAAAAAATTAAAGGGAGCCTACTTTTGTGATAGTTTTGTAGTTTGCATAAGATTCATTAATAACTTATGCACCTTCCAGCCTAGCTTCTTTGTCTGACACCTATTCAGCCATAACTATGAAAAATTACTTGCACAGAAAGACTTTTCAGTCCCTGGAAGTACAGACTGAAGTTGAAACCATTAATTGTTCAGGAAATTTAAACTGACTACTTGGCCATTGCCAGATGTATTTTGTAAGGAAGGTTTTTTTCATGAAAAGTCTAGTCTTGCTTGTTCCTTTTCTGCTTTTAGAGTGCTTTTTAACATCTACATTTGTGGGCCTATGCTAAAAAAGAAAAAAGAAAAAAATGGAATTTTTTTCCCCTCCATAAAGTATTTAAACAAAATATCTTTTTCTGAATATGCCTCATTCTTTCTCATGGTACTATTTGGCAGCAGAAGCTGAAAGCTATCTCCAAGGTCTGAACATTATTCTGAATCCATCTTGTCTTTAGGGTTCATCTAAACTATTACAAAAGATGAAATGGTAAAAAATACAACAGTATCAGCACCAATAAAATAATTTGTCCCATTCCTTTTTTCTCTGGCAAAGAATTGAATGACTGCTCAGTTGTTCAGGTCTTGAAAAGGTCTGAACCCTTGTTTTTGGCTTCAAAATAATTTTTCTTGAAATTAATTTTGACTTCATCTTTATATTGCTGGTCAAGAAAGCCTTAAATTTAGAATTTGAGGCTGTAAAGCTAAAATATCTCTGAAAGGGCAAGCACAGGATCATTTCAAAACCTATTGACCATGAATAAGAAATACCTTAAGAAATAAACAAGGATGTCTTTTCTCCTTTCTTTGATATGATTTACAAAGGTCTCCAGAAAACCTTTTTATTGCTCTCAGTATATTAAAGAAATGTTTTTTCTAGTAACAAAGTTTTTGCCAGTTGATTTCACTTTTTTATCCACTTTTTAAAGTTACTTTCTAGTTTATAGGTTTTCCCATGTTGCAATTGGTATTAGAATTAAAAAGTAATATTATGACAAATATTAATTTTTCAGAATTGCTTCTTGAAATTTTTTCCTTTATTAGCTGTTTTGTTAAAACCTTAGAAAAGGGATTAGTAAAAAGGGATTTAATGAACTTTGCACTGACTGTCTGTAAGACTTGCTTAGCAAATTACTCTGTGTGGCATAATTTTACTTACTTACGTATTGATTTTAAGGTCTTTGAAGTTGAATGGACTCAAAATGAGTGTTGATCTTTTGTAGTATTCTGTTGAATAGCATTATACAATGTGTTCAGGGAGATTTGTTCATAAGAACCTAGAAATAAAACACTGCAGTAATCTCAAAAATTAAGTAAGTGCTGAATGACAGAGATTTAATATGGTTTGGATGGAGAAAGTGTTGAAAAGCAATGCTCAAAAGTTTCTTCATATTGTTGATCCTCACCGTGTTCTTAAGAAAGGGATATCACTTTTGTTTTTTTATTTTAGGGGGCCCCCTTCCATTCTGAGTTTTTGCTGACTGAATGAAATGTTACTACCATGTGTTGATAGTCAGAAGTAAAATAGTCCATTTAATGGCATAAGTGGTATATATATATATTTATATATATATAAATAATATATAAATGGTATAATATAATAAATATATATATATAATGGTATAATATATAAATGGTATATATATAATAAATATATATATAATGGTATAATATATAAATGGTATATATATATGAATATATATATGACCAAGCTGATGTGGAGGTGTCTATGTTGATTTTTTCTTTCTTTCTTTTCTTTCTTTTTTTCCTTTTTTTAAATAAAATATTGTGAATTTTATGGAGAACACATAAAATCATTTAGTTTAAACATAGGGTATGACTTATACCCTTTCCCAAAACCTTCATAACCAAGTCCTGTACTTTTGTGTCAACCTCTGCACATATTGGATGGTGGCAGAGTCAGAGAGATGTGCCAGCTGAAGACAGCATAGCTGTGCTTGTCTTACTGTCCCTGGGGAAGGCTTCTCCCACGTGTGAAACCAGAAGAGCAGGCTGTGGGACCAATTGTGTTAAGCCAGCTCAACTACCATCTCGACTTCATCAGGGATAAAGCTACTGAAATGGTACAATGGCGCTACTCTCTATGTACTGCTGAGATCTGAAAATGTGTGAGGAAAAACCTGTGGTCAAGGTTTCAAAAGCCAGGGAGAGTTCTGATAAATGGCCTGCATTACTTCACTGCAAAAATGAGTCCCTGACCAAAGGAATCAGAATAGTCTTTGAACCAGAGAGAGTTTTAAAGCAGACCAGCTTGGGATCAGTGAAATCTCAAAATTGTAACTTTCTCCGTGGTCCTCCCTTGGGAAGAGGGAGAAGAAAATCAGAAGTCCAGCCTCAGAAATATTTCTAAATTGCTAGCAAAACTGGTGCTTTAGTCTTTCTACCCATAGCTGGGCTTCATCCCCATTGGTCTCGCCATGGGCTGGAAACCACATCATCACCAGCCCCTAACCACTCTGCTGCCTTTCTGGTTGGCAGCACCACAGCTTAAGAGAGTACGAGAGGATGGCTTGCTCTTCAGTGCTTTCCATCACTTCTCACACAGATCTCTAAATAGTACACGGGTACTTTAGATAGGGATCTTTAATATAGAAAGTAATGAAACCCAGTTTCTAGTGGGAGCACTAAGGCTGAAAAGGAAATGAACTCAAGTGTTTAGAATTAAGTATTTTGTCTGAGAGTTGAGGTTTTTTCTTAGCATGAGGGAAGAAGAAATAGAAGATCTGTTTAAACTTTTAGAATGTAAAGCTTAAACAAAACCCTCAATTAGTCGGAATAAACTTCATTTTAAGAATTATGAATAAATGTAAATGCAGTGGAAGCTATAGTTCATGTAAAAAAGTACTTGAAGTCTGCTGCATACATAAAACCAATTTGTCAAAATATTCAACCTGTGAAAAATGTCATGTTTATGATTTTAGTTGTCTGATGTTACCGCAATGTAATGAAATGAAAAGGGGAAAGTTCAGTGATGAAACAAACAATTTTCAGTAAGAATTTTTTTATATAAATAAGCCTATGTTTATAATGTTTTAAATGTGAATTGTATGAATTTCGAGAAGTCTGCCTGATAATTCTTGTAGTGTAATAGAGGAACCAGTGTAACTTGATTTACGGCTTTTACGTTTTCTGTCTGTAGGAATACCTGCCCTGTCTATGTAGTTCTCAATGTGGCTTTTAGTGACAAAATAAGTACTAAGATGAAGATGCCCCCTAGGACAGTGTTCCATATGTTGTGTTGAAGAACACTTCAAGGCAGATCCACCTTTACATTTCGACTCTCTTTCGCGCACCTTTGAACATGACATCTCCGGTGGCATGTTAATTCCATTTGTAGCTTCTAAACTGCTTTCCCAAAGCACCTCCATGTGTGTGGCAGCATACACGATGATCCTGTAATTAATTCTGTGAGTAGCATGGCTTATTGAGACAGTACAGCTATGATCTTATGATGGGTTCTGTCTACTGGATATTATACAGACACTTCCCTGATTTAGCCACTAGTTTGATTCCATTGCTAATGCTCATGGAAGAGTATCTATAGAAAGTAGGAATTGGGTGAAAGATAAGAATATAATGCATTTCTTGGCAGATTGAGGAAATTATAGATGAATGGATTTTTAGGTACATCCTTTATTTTTTGTCTTTTAAGAGGCAAGAGTAAAAATGCATGTGCTTTGTCTTTTTATGCCAGTTGTGCAAATGGACTTCAATTAGAAGGCTTTTTTAGTAATTTGAGTAAATAGAAACTTACATTTTTTACTTAACTCTGTCAGCAAGGCTGTCCACGCTATTATGTAAATTCAATATCAGTTCACTAAGTGATTTTCCTGGTTTAATAACATGAGCTCATGCCTTATTTTTATGGAAGTACAAAGGGAAGAATTGATATAAGAGGCCCAATATTAAGGCCCTATTAAGGGCCATTAAATGAATGAGCTAAAAATAAACTTCTGGCAATGTGGAATTATTTAGTGTATTTTGTTGCATAACAAGGGCCCTAATTTTTTGGTGTTGCCAAAATTTGCAAAATCTTAAGTCCTTAGTAGTGAGTCAGAGTCATCCTACTAGCCAAAATCTTTCATGTGAAACAAAAAACCTGTGAATTCAAGGTACATTAGAAACTGGCGACAGCATCTTAAAATACTGAAATACATTCTAAATAAACTGTTTTGCATAGGAAAATTTTGTCAAAATTAAGTGCTTTCAGTGGAATCTCAAATGGTTATTGTTATGGGTTACTTTAGGGATGGTATTTGATATATCCAGTATATTTTGTTTACTGTGCAATATCTTTCTGCTCAATTGGCTTATTAAGAACCAATGGATGTGGCATATCCTGTTACTCATACCTATGTTGAGTTATATTTAAAATGTATGCATGAATTTTTTGTTTTTTATATTATAAAACATTTATTTAAATTTATTTCTTTAACTTGCTAAGCACTTTGTGTCAGTATGTTTTTTTGACAATTTTTAAACATACAGAAAGAAAAGCATCTTTCACAGGTTTGGAAGTTAGTACTAAATAATGACAAAAATGTCCCCCAAACCTATAAATATTTCAGATATGTGTAGCTATTTTATAATTCTGTTAAACATTCAAGCTTCACATCTAATGCTGTTTACTGGCTGGGTGCATTTTCAACTTCTTGCATCAGGAAACATGGTCATATTGTATGTATCATACCAATCATGCTACAGATTTTGCCAAAACTAGAGGAACTGAATTTCTCATATAATGAAATGATCAGATAATTTTAAATTGGGATACTGACCCCATTATACATGCTGTTATATTATGCTGAAAGAAGTCTCTGCCAGAATATTTTCCTTTAGATGATTAGGTATTAATATGTTTCGGTTTTGTTTCTTTGGGTTTTTATTCTTATCTGCTCTTATCCACTAAGCTCATGATATGCAGATCTATTCTTTTTAGAAGAAGTACCAGCCTAAAATCTGATCTCTTGCTAACTTGAGTCAGCAGAACTGCAACAGTCATATGTATTTTATCATTCTTCAAAAGCAGGTAGCAGGGTATCATAATGTGTAGTTTATTACTTGCTGATAGCACTGTATCACGCACTCAAAACTTGCATTAAAGCAAGGTTTTTAAAATATAGAGAGAGCATAACACTAAAGGATTTTCCTCTTCTAGCTTACTAATTAAGCCACCAAGGCCATCGATACTTCAGTTCAAAATTCAGCACAGACATAAAAGTAGTTTTCTCTTCAAAACTGCTGAAATAGCACCTTCCTAGCTTTTTAACTCTTTTTACCTTTTCTCCACATTAAAAAAAATTCAAAGTTGTTCAAATTCTGGATGATGCTTTTCTTGCTCCTTCCTTCCTGTTTCTTAGATGTTGCTCCTGACTTTGTTCCGTTGCATTCTGAAGTTCACAGTGACTTGGTAAGCAAGGCCAACAATATCTTGAGGTATATGCAAGCATTAAACTGCTTTAGATTTGTTTTCAGTTTACGTTGGATGAAACCTTTCTGTACCTTCTGCACAGTTAGCCCTCATCCTTGGATACTGTGCTCATTAACATTGCTGATATTGAAACCTAATTGTTGTATTCATTTAGATCTGGAATTATTCTTTCTTCATAGATTCACAGAATCAGCTATGTTGGAAATGACCTTTGAGATCATCAATCAGCCTATGACCTTGCCAGCTAGACCATGGCACTCAGTGCCAAATGCAATTTTTTCCTAAACACTTCCAGGGATGGTGTCTCCACCACCTCCCAGCCCATTCCAGTCACCCTTCCTGTGAAGAAATTCCTCCTATTGTCCAGCCTAAACCTGGCACAGCTAAAGGCTGTGTCCTCTTGTCCTGTTGCAAGTTGCCTGGGAGAAGAGATCTACCCTGTAATCTTCTTTATTTTTTCCATTTTTACCTGGTTGACTAGGCAGAAAGCGCAAAAATCCAATTTTCAATGGGTGAAAGTAATTCTGTGCAAGTGGGGAGTTATACCTGCTTCATTGGAGGAGTAAGGACTAAGATTTTTTCCTTGTACCCTTGGGGAGAGTCAGTCACATACCCTCACCTGGCTACAACCTTCTTTAAGGTTATTGCAGTGAGAGGTAAGTTCTCCCCCGAGCCTCCTCTTCTCCAGGCTAGACACCCCCAGCTCCCTCAGCCGCCCCTCGGAGGATTTGTGTCCCAGGCCCTTCACTTGTTGCCCTTCTCTGGACACACTCCAGCAGCTCAACATCCTTCCTAAGTTGAGAGGCCAAGAATTGGACACAGCACTTAAGGTGCAGCCTCACCAGTGCCAAGTACAGGGGAAGAAAGACGTCTCTGGTCCTGCTGGCCACACTGTTCCCGATACAGGCCAGGATGCCGTTGGCCTTCTTGGCCATGTGGGCACACAGTGGCTCAGGTTCAGCCATCTGTCAGTCAGCAACCCCCAGGTCCCTTTCTGCCTGGCCACTGTCCAGCCACTCTTCCCCCCAGAGGGCAGTGCTGCAGGGGGTTGTTGTGGCCAAGTGCGGGCCACTTGGCCACAACACAGACCTGGCACCTGGTCTTGTTGAATCTCATATTGTTGGATTCAACCCATCTTTCCAGCCTGTCCAGGTCCCTCTGCAGAGCCCTCCTTCCCTCCTGCAGATCAACACTCCCATACCACTTGGTGCCATCTGCAAATTTGCTAAGGGCAGACTCGATCCCCCCATCCTGATCATCAATAAAGATATTAAACAGGACTGAGCCCAACTCTGATCCCAGGGGGACATCACTAGTGACTGCCTGCCATCTGGATGTTATGCCTTCTAATGTACTGTCATGTCAATAAAATACAGTGATATCTTACAGCATAATATTTGTCTCTTGCATAGGAAAAATATGTCTTTCGTCAATGGCACCTTTCCACAATGCATTTTATTCCTGACAGGATTACCCTAATATTTTTCTTATGCTTGCACTAGCTGCCTTGAGGTCTGTATTGGTAATTTGAACACCTCCATTTTGTTGCTTTTCCCTTTCAGCAGTTCAGTTACTTCCTTTAGGAACTAGCAAATCTACCTTCTTTTCGACTGTGCAGGCTAGGCCAGCTCATTCCTTTCATTATCTATGTTGATTGCATATTTACTGTTCTCATCAACATTAATAGTTTCCTTCTCCTTATTGCACTTTCAGTTTTTCCCTGGTAATCATTCTTCTACTGTCATATTCTTACTTATTCATTTTCCTCTTTCTGTAAACTACAGCCATGCGCAGACCTTCATCTGCTTTTAGAGCTTCATATGTTTTCCTTTTTCCTTCCACACTGAAAAACCAAGCTAATGCAAATAAGGAAGATCTCTTTCTAATTTTCCCCTGTACTCCTTAATTTAAAACTCATCTCATTAACCCCACTATCATGCATTTCATCTTGATTCAACCTTCTCTATGGATTCACATCCATGGAGCAGATACCCATTCAATCAGAACTCATTCTAATGTTTTCTGATCCATTACTATCATTTTTTCCACAGCGCTAAATCTTGATCTTCCTTATTTTGCTGTGCTTCTTCCTTTGTTTGATAAAAATCACAAGAATTTCAATTAAAATTGCCCAGGATTCCCAATCAGAGGCATCATCTGTAGCCCCTTTAACATGAGTTTTATGTTGTCAGCTTTGCTGATATGGTGGATAGCCAGTGGGTTTTTCTGACTCTCATGAGAGTGTTTTTCAGATTCCCATCCTCCTCTCGTGGCCTTGTTTGTGTCGACAGCATATCCCTCTTTCTCCCATCTGTGTTACAATGACAAAACCACTTCTTCCCCCTCGTAAGAGCAACGCTAACCAAATTAGGCAGCCAGAAAACTGATTCTTTTACTACATTTTTTTATCCAACCTCCTCATCTTTTCATAATACCACTCTTATATTCCTGAAGCTCTGGGGTTCATTCTTCTTCCCATACACACCCCTTGACCTTTCCAGTCCTATTTCCAAGGCAGGGATTTGTGCAGGAATGTGTAATAATGTCTGTTGGGTAAAACTTAGAAGTTAATGTTTTTAGTTGTTCTTCAAGACAAGGAAAGGAAAGGGAGGCATTTTTATGAAGTTTGTCCATTCTGGAAACCCAATATGCTCCTGAAATCCCATACCATGTTTGTGTCATGGTTTTCACTAGGAGCCTCAGAAACCCTTTGTAGGGAATGGGTTGTTTTCTAAAGAAAAAACTGAAGACTTAAAAGATGTAAAATCCTCATCTCGATCAGCTTTATGAAAAGCTTCATATGCCACTGCAACTGCAGTAGAAGCTGGTTGATTAAGATATTATTTGAAGTTAAATAAATATTTTTCCATTTTATAGACCTTTTATTTTGATTAGATAATTATTTTATTTATTGTTATTTTTATTTCTTGCATACTCAATAACTGAACAAGCAGTAAACATGACCCCTTCTGTACCTAATGCAGTATGGTAAATTGCAAGCAAGCCAAGACCTTTTCTTTGGCATTTACCAAACATACAAATCATACTAGGTTTAGTGAGAGGCTTATATATTTGTAAGAATCTTGGTAAAAACACACTCATAGGAAAACTGGGATTCTTGCATGAAATATTTTTTAACCCAACAAAAACTCAAAGTTGTTTCCTTTATCAACCAAAAAGTAAAACATTTAAAACAGAGTATTCTTTTGTGATGAGACAGTGCAACAATGCAGAGAAGTTTGTATTTATACTCCAGCATTGGTGTCAGTGAAATTCCCTCTCTGATGTTTTTTGTTACAGATGATGTTTAAGTGTCTGATTACATAAAAATTGTTCAGTTGTTGATGTTTTTTCAGTTTTGCTATAAAAGGAGCCATAACTTTTTTCTTTTTTTTCCCATTCTTTTAACTCATTACATGTATTTGCATAGTACTTGTAGCTACAGCACCTAACAATTTCAAGACCCAGAAGGTGCCACATAGCATGTGCAGTATATTCCATTATTCGCTATATTGGTGGCTGAAGAGTTTTCAAACTTCATATGTCAAGAAAAATCTAGCAATTGATGACCCCTTTGAGGGGCTGGTTTATGGGGGAACCACAGCTAATGTAGTATGAGTGTGATGACGAGATTGTAGAGGAAGATTTCAAAGTGGCTGGCCAAGTTAAGTGAAACAAACTGCAGGGGTAGGGTCCCCTGATTCCCAATTGTCAGAAAAACTTTATTCGTCTAAGGTACGGAGAATTTCTGCCATTTCATGCTTGGAATATTGCTTTGGGCTTGTTCTTCTGAAGTGTAATCTTTTTTTTTTTTTTTCATTTTTATCTGGTTGACTAGGCAGAAAGCGCAAAAATCCAATTTTCAATGGGTGAAAGTAATTCTGTGCAAGTGGGGAGTTATACCTGCTTCATTGGAGGAGTAAGGACTAAGATTTTTTCCTTGTACCCTTGGGGAGAGTCAGTCACATAGAGGATGTTTCTAGTCCTTGGTTAAGGTCCTGTTCCTATTCAGGCTCCACCAGTAATCCATGGAGAGGTTTGTCATTTGGGATGGAGGGAATGGCTGCTCTGTCAGTGAGGCTGTGTCTCCCTTCAATAATGGTTGCACTTCTGAGCAGCCACATGCTGCGGTGACGATTCTCAGATTTGGTGTCTAACTTAGTGCCTGTCCCTAAAACACCCATATCTGCTCTGGGGTGTGACAGCCTTGCGTCTTCTGCTGTGTGCTTCAAAATTTCTTTCGGGCTCAAGATAATCCTGCCACTGTGTCAGGATCCGAGCTTAGGCTGTATTTAACTTAACATAAGAAAAGCAAGGAGAAGGAGCCAAAGAATGTCATTATATATACATACAGGCCTTACCTGAACACCAAGCAAACACACAGTAGAGACTCAACTGCTTTCTCATTTACTTGTATTTATTTACCTACTCCACTTTATCATCACATCAACATCTGTAACAATTGAAAAGATGTTCTCACCCCATAAGAAGTGGTACCATCACTTATAGAATGTACCAGATCACAAAGCTGGGATATTCTATAACGTGCTGGTGAGAAGACTGCTGGAATATACACGTGCAGCTCCTTACGACATACAGGTATTATTAGGTGGGTGGTCAGACAGAATAGACAGAGAAAAGCAAAACCTGCATATGCTGAAGACAACTGCATGAGGTTCAATAAGGTGAAGTGCCATGTCCTGCCCCTGGATCAGAACAACTCTGTGCAGTGCTACAGGCTGGGGGAGGAGAGGCTTGGGAGCTGCTCAGCAGAACGCGACTGGGGGTGCCGGTTGGCAGCAGCTGAACGTGAACCAAGACTGTGCCCAGCTGGCCAACAAGGCCAATGGCATCTTGGCTTGTATCAAGAACAGTGCGGCCAGCAGGACTAAGAAAGTTACTGTCCTTCTGTTCTTGGTAATGGTGAGGCTGCATTTCGAGTACTGGGTTGGTTTTGGGCCACTCACTTCAAACAGGACCTTGAGTGGTTGGAGCATGTCCAGAGAAGGGCAACTAAGCTGGTGAAAGTTCTAGAAAATATGTCCTATGAGGAACAGAGGAGTTAACTGGACTTGTTTAGTCTGGAAGAGGCTTAGGGAAGATCTTATCAATCTTTACAACTACTTTAAAAGGTTGCAGTGAAGTGGGGCTTGGTCTCTTCTGCTTTGTCTCAAAGTGAAAGAGTGAGAAGAAGTTTAAGTTTGTGAAAGGTTGAGATTGGATATTCGAAAAAAAAAATCAGTGAAAGAGTGGTTAGACATCTCAATGAGTGCTCCAGAGAGGTGGTAGAGTCACCATTTCTGGAAGTGCTCAAGAGGCATCGAGGTGTGACTCTTGGGGATTTGGTTTAGTGGTCATTGTGGTGGTGCTGGGTTGACAGTTGGACTCGATGATCTTGAAGATCTTTACCAATATTGATGATTCTGCGATTTTATGATTCTGTATAGTTTGTCTAAATAGTGAATAAAGGCACCTAGAGAAACAGGAATTATGCGAGTACTGGGAGGCAGCAAAAATGTGGTTAAATGATTTGCATTTGTTAGGATAAGATTGTCTCTGTACTTACTGCATGTAAAATGTGCCAAAAGGAATGTGACTTGATGTAATGGGATATAATTTAGTGAAGAGACAGTTTAGATCAATAACAAGACAACTACCTGACAAAAGAGATCTATACAATTGTGGAAGAGCTTTCATTAAAAAAAAAAAAAATTTAAAAGTTCCATCCTTTAAGACATTGAAAATTATAAAAGGAAACATCAGGGAAAAACTCTATTTTGACAGGCAATGTCTCTTTCTCCTACTTTCTTTCTAAAGCACCCACAAGTATTGATGTAATACCTGGGTGCTTCAAGATGGACTAATGGGACTTTTGTCTGTAATTCATATAATTTTCTGATATAGTTAGGCTTTTGAGTGGCCTGAGTACTTTTGTAATATAGCCTACTGATAATGGTTTTTCTCCACTGAGAAAATGCTTCCTAAATGAACCCTATTTTGAAACTGTAACACTATGTTTTCATAATTTTCTATCAGTGTATTTTCTTGATAAAATTTTTAGTTCATGTGTTGTTTAATTTTTTTTTTGCCAGATGTATTTTTGTAAGCATATCAGTTTTGCACTTACAAGCACTCTGAAAAGCAGTGAAAACAGTCATCTTCCTTTCTTCTTTTTCCTTTTTTTTCCTTTTTATATGTAGGAGTCTAGTAAATGTAAACTAGTAATGTGTAAATATCAGCATGAGCTACTTTTTGATAGGAAGAGCTGAAATGTTCAGTTATGACTGTTAGGTTAATGGTTGGACTTGATGATTTTAAGGGTTTTTTTCAGCCTAAATTATACTGTGATTCTGTGGAGAAGTATGAGGAGGGATAATTTCTGTTTATCTCCACTAGGTTTGAGGAAATTAATAAGTTTATATCCAGAACCTGGTATTTGTGTGTTTTCATGCAATGATGACAAGTTGCCTTGCTTTTGAGGTAATTCTCATCTCCAGAAAACATGAAGAACAACAGAAGCAAACATAAGGAGAACTGGAATGTAGAGGACTGAAAGTACAGAGGGAAAGCAATGGCAGCATGAAGTGAGGGGCTTGGGATACCAAATGTTCTGGGGAAATTCCCGCTTGTATTAATGATACGTGCACACAATCCTAACTGCTGCTTAATTACAGGATGCTTTTAATATAAATGAAAATATGTTAGTACTACAACTTATACAAACACAGAAAGCTTCCACAGTACCAGGTTTAAATTGAGGATGGGCCATTCCAGCTTAGAAAACAAGGGCTGCATTTACCCCAGGGATATCTCCACCACTCTAAGCTGCAGCAGTCAGGAGGGCTGCCTGCCTCCCTGCCAGCACTCAGGTCTCACACTCCAGCAATCTGCTCACTCTCACACCACACTCACAGCCATCCTCTAGTTGTTTAAGCACTCACCAACTTTTCCCTACAGTTACTCTTGCTCTTAGACCAGGTAGTTATAACAGTAAATTGTTCCTCTCTCTCTCTTCCTTCTGCTCATTCCCTGTCCAGCCCCTTCAGCCTGTGAAAAGCATGACAGAGTTTTGTTCTGTTCTTCAAAAATACATGGTGATACTTCTTGTTTCTCAAATCCTGCCCAGATGATGAGAATAATGCAAGAATTCTTTATATGGTATTGAATCATATATATATATACTTTTTCAAATATTAAGAAGATTAAGGTTTAGTTTGGTAGCTTTTATTAAAGCTCAGAAGAAAAGATGGAGTGAGCTCACCAGTTCGTGTACTGATTGTAAAACGCATACTTTAGAAAAATACAGGTTTAAAAAAATTAAATTTATGCATTTTGCTTTCTGCCTTTGTTAAAAATTCTGGATTTTGCTTTGAATCGCTTGAGTTTGGTGGGTTTTTTTGGGGGTTTTTTTGAGTTGGGTTTTTTTTTCTGGCTGTTGTTTTTTCTTTGTTTTGTAGTTTTTCTTCTAGCATATACTTCATTACTTTATCTAGTTTACTGCTATCTCAAGAGTAAAAGGAGAATCTATCTGTAATTTCTGAGTCTTAACCTTGAGTCTTAATATTGTTCTGCCTGGTTTGTGCAGCATTATTTCAAACATTGTAATAATCTTGCTATGATTAGGTAATCAAAGAAACAGAGTGTACTTGACATACTATGTTATTACTTTATGCAGTAACACTACCATATCTTCTGATTCACTACTTCTTCCTGTAGAATCTAATTCGCCTTTACTTTTTCCTTTATTTCTTGTTCTCATCTAAATGTCCTAATGTTTTCTTCTAGCTGTGTGTATGTGTATCTTCCTGGATTTAAGATAAATATTTTTCTATTGTTTTCTGTATTTCTTTTCTTTGGCTTAGATTTTGTGTTCTGTCCTCCTTTAAGCTCTCTGCTGTGGGTGCCTTGTAGCTTGCTTTGCATCTGAATGTGTTTCTGTTTCAGTAACATGGTATTTTTTATTTTGGTGCTAATGGAGTCTGCTGCAGATATTTTCTTCAAAATTGTTAATCTGGCCTCCCTAGTCTAGAGAGTTTATTCTGTCCTAGAATAGGATGTTTAGAGAAAATCAGGATTTCCTAATTGTCATCTTGTTTAAATTTGGCACTATTAAGTTGAAAACTTAATGACTCTTGTCTTGGAGTTGAAACTTTATAACTCTTAATTGCAGATCTGCAAATATTGATTTTATACTTATCAATGAAGAAATTTCTAACTCATGGTAATGCAAGTCAGGCCTTGGGTTTGCACATTTGCTTCATAAACTTTTATAAAAGCTGTTTCAAGGAGTTCTTTGTTAACTCACAATTTTATATTTGATTAAAACCCAAGGATTTACTAAACCATGGAGAAAACTTTCTGTTCTCTTCTGTCTGTGAAATCTGGTGTTACAAGGCAAAGTCTTGTGGAAGGATATACTGATAACTAGCAATGAACAAAGCTCTGATCAGTTATTCCAGCTAAGATCTCCAGTAGACAGCTTTTGTATTACACCTCTAAAAAGGAAGTGTGACATGGAAAGTACAGCTGAACATTTTTCTGCTTTCCTGTTTCTGTGGCTCTTTCAAGGGATGGCAAAGGATGAGAACTGAAAATTCTGTGATAAACTCTGTATTTTTCCTCTCCTTTACATAGAAAAACCTTTGCAACTTCATAGTGAGAGCTGTTGAATGTAATTAATTCTATGTATTTTTATTATTTTTCAGTAATATAGTGCAAAAGATTTTTTTTAAAATAAAACTGCCAGTACATTTGTAATGTTTCACAGGTTTGTATCTATTTATGAAGTTTAAGCCTATCCAAATTTAATCACAAACAGTTTTTGTGTTGTTGCCAAAGAGTTTTTTTCTCTTAGTTTGTTGTTTTTATAAAAAGCAGCTTTAGTATATCACCACTGTAATTAGGCTTCACTAATATTGGTTGTAAAACCTTTCACAACATTGTGAGTGTTGGAGATGCTTATTTATTTTAAGAGTTTTGGGGAGTGTTGTGCAAGCAAAAATGGTTATTACACTTACTAAGGCTTTCAGAAGTATGGAAAATAATTTGTATCAACTCAGGAGAATTCATTGTCAGACTTAAGTGTAAGGTACATGATTAATGCATACAACTTTCTGTGCTGTTTTCAGTGGATGGTTAATTCAGTCCCTAATAAACTATCAAAACAGGTACTAATATCTTTAAGGGCACTGTCATTTATATGGATAATTAGAGGATAGTTGAGCCAGTACTGGCATAGGTTTTTTAAGAAAGAAACCATAATCAAATTATAAAATTAATGGAGAAAAGAAGTATAATAGAGACAATATATTTACATTTTAATAGAACATTTGATGGTATTTTTCTCAAAAGCTTCTTTCTAAAGAGCTCATTTCAGGTTGCCAGCTGCATTTAAACATAGGTGTGTGGAAATATGTTGCTAGTTGCTAATGAATTGAAGTGCCATGGAACCTTGTGTTGGGGTTTTTAACCTCCCCTCTGTATGACTCTTTGAAAAGTGGGAGAAGATGGTCTGGGGGCTGCTGAGAGAGCACAGTTGGCTCCCCTTCCCCCTTCTGCAGCTGGGCACGGGAGTCTATTCTGTGCTGCATGCAGGTGGTCCAGCAGATGCTGGGGACTCCTGGCTGGCACAGAGCTGCTGTCTGCCTGACAACCCAAGAGAGGACAATAAAGGAAACCAGAGTGCTTCAAGCTACGTCAGAGCAGTGCTGTGTATGAAGGCGAGTGGCAGGCTGAGAGCCTTAACCTTAGGGCAGGCTTTGGAGGAAGGACAGGTCAGTGGCACCCTGAGCAGTGTGTTTGGAGTGCAGGAAGCTCCCTCTGCAGGGAGCTGAAGCTCCCTCTGCCTCTGCTGGCAGCAGTGGGAGGAGGATGCTGGAGGTTATGCCTATGGTTAGGCTCTGCTAGTGAGGCAGAGGAAGAAGGAGCTCTCTTAAGGGCAGTCTGTAAATGGGCCTGAGCTTAATGGAACGATAAATAAGCTATGTCAGAAGCTTTATACATGGGAGATTAGCCTGGGGAAAAAAACCCAGTATATTACCTGAATCTCTGTGCTTATAAAAAGTTAGTAAAGGGCATATGTAATCAACCTAGCCCTCAGGGTATGGTTTGCAGTCCCATTGTTGCCTGTGGTGAGTGTCCAGCATACAGGAATTGTTTCTTCCATATAATCAGATAAAGCAAGATGAGAAACATTGCACTTGATGGCAGATCTATAGCTTAATTGGCCTCTAACTAGGGAAATGAGGGATGAGAAGAAGAAACTAGGTATTAGAAAAATAATGCTGTTGGATATGAATGTCTGATAACTAGTGCTGTAAAATTATAGAATAGAATCAAAGAATATGCTGAGTTGGAATACACCATCAGGATCATTGAATCCATCTCCTGTCCCTCCACTGGACCTATCAAGAGTCACACCATGTGCCTGAGAGCATTGTCCAAACACTTCTTGAACTCTGCCAGGCTTGGTGCTGTGACCACTTCCCTGGGTTGCCTGTTCCAGTGCCCAACCACCCTCTGGGTGAAAAATCTTTTTCTGAAATCCAACCTAAACCTCCCCTGACACAAATTCAGGGTGTTGCCTCAAGACTTGCCACTGGTCATGAGAGTGAAGAGATCAATACCTGCCCCTCCACTTTCCCTTTTGAGGTTGTTGACGACTGTAGTGAGGTGTCCCCTCAGTCTTCTCCAGGCTGAACAGCCCAAGTGACCTCAGCCTCTCCTCACTCAGCTTCCCCTCAAGTCCCTTCACTGCCTTTTGTGGCCTTACTCTGGATGCTCTCTAATAGCTTCGTGTCTTTGTTATACTGTGGCAGCCAAAACTGCACACGATATTCAAGGTGAGGCCGCCCCAGTGCAGAGCAGAGTGGGACAATGCCCTCCCTTGCCTGCTTGGCCATGCTGTGCCTGATGTCCCTCCCTCCTGGCTGCCAGGGCTGACTCATGTCCAGCTTGCCCTTGACAAGGACCCCGGGTCCTTCCATAGTGCTACTTTCCAGCTGCTCGTTCGCAGTTACTTCAGTAATCCCTTCATATTTTCCCAGGTTGCTGTTATCTCACATTTAAGTCTGAATCAATCTGTGTTGATTACGAGCAAACATCAAAGTAGGTGAAACATACTTCGAGACCTGTTTAAGATCTATGTGAACTATCCCAGGCCATTCCCACAAAACTTCAGGTCAACATCAGCAGCTATGAGGAGTAAAGGATAAAATCAGAGATTTAAAGCAGAGGTGCCACACACAGCTGAATAAACAGGCAAGCATCTTTGCTGTGTCTTGTGATTTGGTCTGCAGCTGAAAAATGACAGAAAGCAGGGAGGCCATTTCAGAGAGAATTTTTAAAGTCACATGAAAATGAAACCCGTATCTGTTACTTATTCTTCTCTGAGTACCAGTAAAATCAAATGGAATTAAAAATTAATAAATAAAATAAAATAAATAAATAAATAAAAATCTATAAAGATAATAAATAAAATAAAGACTTCTATGGGGACTGTTTCCAGTGCTGTGAGTAAGGACAATATCAATAACTTCCTTAGTGTTTTTTTTTTCCCGTGTTTTATGCTACACTGCTGAGGTTAGTATTAAAATGTAGACACTAGTTTGCAGCTGTGATTGCACATTAACATTATAGATATCCTAACCATTTTCTGTACTAAATTTGGGTAAGCAGAAGAGTTTCATTTATTGTGTTGCAATTTTAGGAAAAGGCTTTAGTGTTGTCATTTTAGTATGCTTATATTTTGGGATCTGCACACACAAATGTGTAGAATTGGTTAAATATGTTTTTAATTTTTTTTAAAGGTTATTAGTTTCTCTATTTAGAAACTATATTATATACATCTTTTGAGTCCTTGAACACCAGGTTTCTGCCAAAGGCCAGATTTTATGGTGAAGTTGTAATATGCTGAAATGAGAGAATATAATGGAAATGCATATGCATTCTTATCAGTTTAGCTAGAGGATGCACATTTGATTAATTATTAACAAGCCATGTAAAAAATAAATAAAGTCACTGACTAAATGACATCTAATTTATCTAACTGAGCCCTGTTGCATATTGCTAGCTGAGCTGATCACTTGTTAAACTGGCCGTATTTTTCCTTGGATTGGGAATTGGACAGATCCCCTTGGCTTAGTGGTTCAAAATATATATCTGGATGAGTTAGCTTGTGGAATGCACACGCTTGATCAATATAGGTAGGGAAAATTATTCCTGATTTTGTAAATATGGTTGGTTGGAAGTTAGTGATGAAATTTGAGCACTAACATTTATTTAGAATCTTTTTATTCGAAGACTGGTAAAATATGTGATTTGAAAATAATCTGTACTTTAGGTAGTAATTGCTACAAATTTGGTTCACTATCTTACAATATTTGTGTCTAAAATAATTTATGTAAAAGCCCTGCCTTTTACATGTAAATACCATATTGCAAGTGTCCACTTGCAAAACCAAGGTGTACAAAACAGCAGGCAGCAGATCTGGTTAAGAATTTCTACTCCACCCCCAATTTGAGACAGTCTAAGAGGAGTAATGACTGGGTGCATTTTCCTGAGATCTCTTTCACAACAGAACTCTCTTCCTCCATTCTCCTCCTTTTCCTTCCCTCTGTCCTATCCATCTCCTTCCTGACGCCCACTCTTCCACCTGCAGCATCCCAGGTGACAATACAGATGGAAAACTCTGAACTGTATTTCTCCTGGCCATGAAGTGTGGAAATGCACAGATCCTGGAAAAGGCAGGACAGTACCACTTTTGCTCTCTGTGTTTCCCTCCAAGTAATGTCCACACTGAGCTTGCAGCACTAATTCCATGAGGGAAGGGGCTAGCACTACAGATGGGGCATTGACCTTCCTGCCCTGTTGGGGACAGACCACGCTAAACTAATATCTGTTATGCTTGCTAGTGCTGCATGCTAGGTGCACACAAGAGTATTTCCTTATGGCCATGCTGCCACAGGAGTCCTTCCAGTAGAGGTGTGTATAATTGAGTCATCTATCATGATGAAATGATGCAGGGGCAGTGTTTGTTCATGGGAAGATGCAGTGGTTTTCCTTGAAAGAGCCCATCTGGTTACATCTCCGAGGATTTGTGGTAGGTGGGCAATGGGTAAAAAATCAACTGTGTACCACATTCTGTGTTACATGATTTCACAATATCACATACCAATATTCAGTGTTTCTCCTAGAGCTCCGGCTATGAAATCAGATACTCTAAGAAGCCAAGCTACCCTAGAAAATAAATAACCTTTGCTATTGTGGAAAAAGAAGAACTGTAAACTCTTTTGTGGGAAGATAAGGGATAGTATTGATTCTTATCTTTAAATCTCATGATTTTTAGGCCTATATTTTCGGAGCTGGGGAGACTCGATAATATTATTGCACACAGGACTGGCAGTGTAGCAGTCCTTTGATTTTGGAGGGTCTCTTGATGTCTGTAGAGAGATAATACTGTATTACTTCTGCAGAAGCTGTATGGGTTTTTAAGCCCTGTGTCATAATCCATGTTGATATTTAAGGTTTAGTGATATATATTGTTGTGTTGTTGTACAAGATTATTGGTAGCTATTCTGTGAAGCCCACTTTCCCCTTGTCTAATGTGTAGTACAAAATACAGTTACTTCAAATGTCACAAATGAACCTATATGCTGTTGTTCTGGGAATATTTGGCATTATATATTATTTGGGGGGTTCATTAATTGCCTATCAACAATTCAGCATAAATAAGTAACAGTACTTCCTAAAATAGGAAGATTTTTGTAGAAAGCTAGGCATTTGTCACTTGTGGTTTTAATGATGAGATTTTTTTTTTCTGAGATTATTGTTCCATCAGCTAAATAGAAATAAGAAAGTTCACTATTCTTTTTTTTGACTACTTGAAATTTTTTATACTGTTTTGCAGATGTATTGATAAAAGAAAAACTACTTTTCACTAAAGAGGTAATGCACTGGAAAAAATGGTCTGACTAGTTTTAATAGTTCAGATGTGACAGATGAGCCTGCTTTTCTGTCTTCAATAATTGGCTGCTGATTGTGAAGTGTAAACTTCTTATTTTCATACTCTGAAATAAAAATAGCTGTTCAAGTTAACTTATTTTTACCTTGCTTTACCTCAGAGATGAAACTCTGAGCAGCAGTATGTTTCATCATGAAATTACCAGCACCAATGATAACGTTATGGGCAAATTAGGTATAAATTATCTGTATAATTGCTAATCTGTTAGCTGCGCTAACAAATCATAAATTTACTTTGATTGCCCTAAGAAGAAGGAGTAAATGGGAATAGGGTGGGAGGAAAGATGCTGCGGAGTAGAAGTTTGCACTAGAATGAAATGTTTCAACTTGTAACAGAAGAGTCTTTAACCAGCATAACACTAGCATCATACATCAGTCTCACCAAAAAGTCTGGTGTGTGCCCTCAGCTTTTAAAGTCTGAATGTGAATGTCTGTATTATAACTAAGTGTGCATCCCTTTTACAGCCTGTGCACAGAGAATGGTGGTATCCTGCTCAGCTCTTGGTATAATGTTGTATTTCAATATCCTGCTTTGTGTAGGCTTACTATATAAGAATTCGGGGATATTCTGATAACTTTATTTGGACTTCCTATGTTTCTTCCTCCAGGGTGAAAGGGAAATACAATTTTCTTGAAAGACCTGTGGAATTTCATCTGTGGTATTTAAGGGTGGTTTCCAAAGCCAGTCCCTTTCCTCTCCATTCTCTGTAGGTTTAAGATGCCTGCCCATCCTAAACTCAGTCCCTGCTCCTAGCTTCATATTTGTTGTCTGAAATTTTTACTTTCCTTACCCGCTTGACCCTCCAAAACTCCTGTGAATGATTTGTACCAGCATCATGCTTAGGTCTTGGGAAAGGTAGAGAAACTGGTTGTCCCTCAACAGTGCTGTTTGTATTCTGAAGAGCAGCTATTTTGCTGGCACAGGCATTCTTATGATTGAGTTGTTCTGTGCTATGGACCTCTTGTGCAGACTGATCTACCTCCCTAATCTCTTGCCACTGCTGCTGCTGCTGCTGCTGCTGCTGAAGTCAATTTTATATTTTTTCAAGACCAGTGACTAACTTCCACAGACTCTGCCCAATTTCTGTGCTGCTGCTTCCTGGGCAAGGTTGTGCAATCCCTAGAACAATGGTTTTTGAACATTTGCACACCCTTGTAGAGAACCAGAGCTGAAATCAAGATTGTATTGGACCTGGCCCTGAGCAGCACTGCCAGAAGTCAGTGTATTAATTTTCCCACCAAGGTAGATACAACAAGTCAGCTATGTTAATGTTTTGGAATGTTTCAACCTTATTTTTATACCCTGGCCTACTGGTTATTTGACTGTGTATGGTTCATGTGCATTTTTGTAGCCTTTTGAATCCCTTTGTCCCTGATCATTTTGTGTATCAGCAAAAGCATTCACCCATGTGTGTGCCAAATCCTGGCAAGTGAGCACTAAATACACTTAAACTAGTGTTGAGCAAGCTTCAGTCATTAAGATTCTACCCCAGTACCTAATGATCATCTACATGATATATAAATCACAGTAAAAGTAGGCCTGATATTTAAAAGGTCAGACATGCAAGCGTGCATGCAAAAATGTATGCAAATTTGCTTTTGTAACTTAATGATATTTTGCTAAGGAACTCCTGTACCAATGATCAGTTTGATAAATTAATGGTTGGTTGACTGTAATCATGGTCATTGTGTATGCAGAGTAAATGTGTAAATATGTACACAGTTTCTTTCTGTGAAGTTTCTGCCAAACCTCAAGGAAACCAGACAGTTTTATTTCTCTCATATTCAGATTTCTATTTCTGGTCTTGAAGCAGTTTCTCCTTTGCAAATCAAGACACTTATAAAGGAAGTTATAAAATTTTAAAGAGCATAAAACTCCTAATAGAATGATATGAAATAGAATTAGAACAATTGATTGAAAAAGCTATTTTCTTATGTTTTCTGCTTCACCATTAACAGCATTACTTGAATTCTTCATTAAAAAGGGGAGAAAGATTGTTATGCATCTTTAAACAGTGGAAAAAGAGGTTCTGAATCTTACTTATTTTTATTGTCAAGGGAAGGTCTGACTATAGATTAGTGTGTAGGTTTCTCTGAACTAGTTTTCTTCTTTTGTAATAATGTAGATAAGTGAATAAAACAATTTCTAATAGATTAGCAAAGTTTAATGTTCTGTAGCTTGTAATAGCTAATAGCTAATATTTTTATTGAAAGTCATGATAAAGTAGATATCTCAGCAATGGCATATCTATCAGGCTACTACTGTTTCTTACTTTCCTCATTCCATGTTTCATTTTCAGTTGGATAGCATGTACATCAGATGTAGATCATAAGAGAATTTTTAGAATAATACAGCCTGAACTCTAGACATTTTATGTGTTCCAGAGTATATTTTGCAGAATGAATGAGATTTGCATATTTGCTCAAATATTGTTTCCAGTAGTTAGTGGTCCTGTAGGAATATGTCTAGACTTCTGGAAGCATAGGAATTATTTGCATAATACATGTATTTGAATATATTTACATATTGTTAAAGCACATTGGGTCATGCTATCTGGCAAAATTTTTCATACAGTACATCGGTGTAAACTGAAGTCAGTAAAAAGAAATGGGGGTAAAGTCCTTAATTTTTTTTTCCCTATGTCATAATTTAAAAAAACACTGTGATTAAAACTGGAGAGATTTTTTCGGTGCTGAGGAAATGCAAACAAGCAAAAATTACATAGTTACCTAGATTGTTCTAAACCTGAAGCAAGGCACTTTACCCATGTCAAATGAAATTTTGTAAGTTTACCCATAAATAATTTTTGCAGAATGAAGAATATTTTAGTTAAAAAGCTTGAGAGGTATATGTTCTGATTAAACACAAACTAAACTTTACCCAATTTTTTTCCACAAGTGAATGAGATGAATATTGTTTACCATTGCCATTTTTTGGCATTTTCTTTTCCTCTTCTAGTTACTGCAGATAAACCAGACCAGAAAACCCTCATAAAATGCTTAACAAAGTTTTATAATCTGGAGTCTATTTTTTCACTTTTTTTGCCTAGCCAAGATGTGTCACTCTACATAGTTGAATGTATCCCTACTAGCTTTTTAAATTTTCACATAGCAAAAGTGATCAGATCTAATTTGACTCAATAAATATGTAAGAGTCAAATGTATGAGAAGCATCAATGGTCCACAGCATAAAAAATGTCTTTTTTGTAGTGAGGGGACCAAAACTGGTACTCGAGGTGTGGCTTCACTGGTGCCAAGTACAAGGGGACAATCACTGCCCTGGTCCTGCTGACCACACTGCTGCTGATACAAGCCAGGATGCCATTGGCCTTGTTGACTGCCTGGGCACACTCTGGCTCATGTTCAGGCACTGTCAACCAGCACCCCCAGGTCCTTTTTGTCTGGGCCACTTTTCCAGCTGCTTTTGCCAAAGCCTGTAGCACTGCATGGGGTTGTTGTGACCCAAGGGCAGGACTTGGCACTTTGCCTTGTTGAATCCCATATAACTGGCCTTGGTACATGGATCCAGCCTGTCTACACCCCTCTGCATGGGAGGGTGGATCTACCCTCCTATAGATTGACATTCTCACCCAACTTGGTGAGTCTGCAAACTGACTGAGGGTACACTGGATCCTCTTATCAAGATTATTGATAATGATATTAAACAGGACTGGCCCCAATACTGAGCCTTGGGGAACCCCACTAGTGACCAGTCACCAACTGAATGTAGCACCATTCACCACCACTCTCTGGGCCCAGACATCCAGACACTTTGTAACTCGTTGAGGAGTGCACCTGTCCAGGCCATGGGCTGCCAGCTTTGCCAGGAAAATGGTGTAGGAAGCAGTATTGAAGACTTTACTGAAGTCCCGGTAGACACATCCACAGTTTCCCTCATCTACTAGGCAGCTTGCCTGGTTATAAAATGACATCAGCTGGTGAAGCAGGACCTGCATTTCCTAAACCCATGCCTGCTGAGCCTGATCCCCTTGTTTTCAACTCTCTGGAAGTCCAAGGTAGAGGTTTTGTTGACCTCCTTCCTTACTTCATCAAGAATTGAAAACTGTCATTTTGTGGTGGCTATGCCTGAGACAGCCTCCCACCACCACCTCTGCCACCAGCTCGTCTCTGCTCATAAAGAGCAGGTCTCACAGTCAACCCCTCCAGGAATGCCCCTTTGTCAGCTCTGTGAGGGAGGTTTCATAGAATATGCTGAGTTGGAATACACCATCAGGATCGCTGAGTCCAAATCCTGGCCCTGCACAAGATCCCCCAAGAACCACACCACGTGCCTGAGAGTGTTGTCCAAACACTTCTTGAGCTCTGCCAGGCTGGTGCTGTGACCACTTTTCTGCCTTGTCTGTTCCAGTGCTCAGCCACGCTCTGGTTTTTTGAACCTTTTCCTGATACTCAAGATAAACCTCCTCTGACTCAGCTTCATGCCATTTCCTCAAGTCCCGTCACTGGATACAAGAGTGATGAAATCAGAGTCCACTGCTTCTCTTCCCTTCATGAGGGAGTTGTAACTGCAGTGAGGTCTCTCCTCAGTCTCCTCCAGGCTGAACAGATCAAGTGACCTCAGCTGTTCCTCTTAAGGCTTCCCCTCAAGGCCCTTTGCCATCTTCATAGGTCTCCTTTGGACACTCTCTAATAGCTTCATGTCTTTTTATATTGCAGTGCCCAGAACTGCACACAGGGCTCTTGGTAATCTTCCACAAACTAATAAAAAGCAGTTGCAAAATTTGATATAATGTGACAGTTTCCCTTTCTTCTTCATGTTCATATTTTTTGTTTGTGGAGCTATGAGAAATTGAAGCTGCTTTGAAAAATCAAGAGATGGGAGCAGATGGTGAGCATCATTGAGGAGGCTGACCAGATCACATAAAGCACAAAATCTTGTCATTTGAAGTGAAGAAATTATAAGCATTTGAAAACAATTTAGTGTCTTAAATATTGTGAAGTATACTTAGGAATTTAACCTGAGTGAGCTGGTGAAGTTCTCAGATTTCTATAACAGATGATGAAAAGGTTTGCATCAGTTAAGTCAAGTTCCTTTGAGGTACCTGTATTTGCAGCTTTGATCAACAGAATTATAATTGTTCTTCTGTAACAAAGGTAATTATGTATGCAGTTGTCTTGATTCACTCTGAACAATAAATCCCACTGGGCTGGGCCTCGCAGATGGTCTTGTTGAGGGAAAACTGGATCTTCAGGAGGTACTGTGTGATTAGTGCACAGATACCAATCTTTATGTGTAAACATGCCAGAAAAGGACAGAACACAGTTGTGTTAAATGAAACAGGTGGTGAAGAATACAGTTTTTGGATGCATTGATGATTGTGCTTACATGAACACATGATTCACTGAGTATATTTTATATATCTATATGTCTATATAGATACCATGAATAAAGCTGGCCTACAATTTCAGCTTCCTTTTCATCAGCTCTTCTTAGCTTTTGGCTTGTGACATTTTCAAATTTCAATATTCTTTCCAAAAATATTAGGCATTTGGCTGCTAAAGTTATCTTTAAAATTTTAAATTTAAGGTGTTATAATTGTTTGTTTATTGGTCTGAAAATTATTGCAATAATAAAGATTGTCTTCATTGTTTGATGTATTTAGATATGCTCTTATGTGATAAACACATATCTCAAGAGCCTTTCTGGTTTTGCCCTGATCATCAAGTGGGTGAAACTGCAACTTACAACTTCTGAGCAGAAGATTGCCAAAGAAAGTAACTGTCTCTTTTTCAGATCCTGGAATTCACTCATGACTTAAAATTAATCCACTGCTATAATCAATTGCTTTATCAAGCTGCAAATCCTGTAATTACATACTTTAATCTAGATGCAGTTTCCCAGGGTGCTTCTTCCTCTTTAATTTGTTGTTTGCTCTCTGTTCAGATATTCTTCTGTTTTGTTTGCTTTTGAAGCTTTTAACGTTGTCCGCTCTCTGCACCTTGATTTGATTTTTCAAATCAGTTTTCATGAGCATATTTATCTCTAAGGCATATTTTCTCTTGCTACTCATTCATCCAATCCTTGTTTACTTATATTGTGTCTATTAAATTAATTAATAAAGATAATATAGTCATCTATTCCTCATTGCTATTTCTGGATCTTTTGTGCTATGTTTCTCACCTGCTTGGTTCTCAGTAGTTTCACTGGTTGCAAACATAAATATTCAAGTGTATTTTCTCTCTATCTGCAGACCACTGAGTTTACATAATATTTTTCCTGTGTCAGTTCATAAGTTACCTATCAAATCTTTCATTTATATGGAAAGAAATCTAAAAAAGCATTAGTCAACAATTAAGCCATTCTGAACAAGTTCATCAAAAACCCCCTGGAATTCTAATATTATAATTAAAAATACATTAAAATTTCTTCTTATTATGGAACATATGAAAGAACTGTTTTATCTTCGTGAGTTAATAGCACAAACACTAGAGAATTATCCTTTCAGACTTAAGGGAAAGGATTTATCAGTTCATAATCTGTAAAATTCTAGGTGCTCTTTCTTCAATGTGAATGAAAAAGAAAAGCTATCAACTGTCAGGGCTAAGTTTACCTTCTTTGCTTTCAAGTTTTACTTCCATGTGAAAAAATTATGCTCTCAGTCCTTGGGTCTGAAAGCCAGCTATAAAGGAATAGAGCAACTCTTTTGCCTTGTGTTTCCCTTCTCCAAGTCAAACTAGCTCAAAATGTCAGTGCCTCCAAAGTAAGCCAGTCTGTTCCTCATTCTTAAAAAGACTTCCCATTCAAGGGATGATCAGTTCACCTGAATCCTCAAGAAAAGAAGATGTTTCAGGAATGTGAGATTTAGCATTTAGGATTTATATGAGAACCAGCCTTAACAAGTCCCAGAAAATCATCAATAATATTGGAAAATTATGTTCTCTTCATATATTTTCAATTACAACATTTAAATTCCAGATAAATATTGATTATAGTAAGCAAATGCTTAAAGACAGTTTTTCCACATACTTTCTACTCAAGGCTAGATTGAATTATGATTGTTTCTGTATATGAACTTCTTTTTTGGTTTTTTTTTTGTTTTTGTTTCAATATTAGATTTTCCTGAGTATAAAATACCTGAGCCCGGGATAATTGGATTGCACTACTGCCACCCTTGAACGGCAAAAATTTCCTGACAGAAAACTAGATTCACATGGAATTTGGAATGTTAGTGTCACATATGTAATATACTAAAACTGCAAACGGAATGATACGGTATGGTACTTGTAGCAATTTGAAGATGTGAAGTATCTAAGCTCAGTGAGGGTTTTGTGGAATGTTAATTTTCAGGCCCGTCTGCACCTCAGCAAGAGAAAACACTAAAACAGCCTGTTACACTGCTCGGATATCCTTTGCCCCATCAGAACACCACAAAATAACACCAGAATATGGTGACCATCTTTTTCTGACTTACAGCTGTGTTGCTGTCTCTGAGCACCATCACTTGGTCGAAAAGGAGCTGGTGGAAGAAATGCAATCTCTGAGCCCAGGCCCCTGAGTCCCCTGGGTGCTGTTCTTGTGCAGTGGTGGGGAGTGGTGCCCTGTGGACCCCCACACCAAACACACGCCTTAGTCAAACTGTTCACATAGTGCAGTGGAGAGAGGGGCTGGGAGAACATCTCTGTAGAGGAGGGTGAATGAGATTTTCCTTGATGCTCTGTGGCTCTGCTTAAAGCCTCTGACTTGAACTGCTGTAGTGAGTTGGGTCTATATACGGTCATTTTTAATAAACTAATTTACTTAAGGTCTAATGTCTTCATACAGAGTCTCTTAGATTTCAATTAATATGAATATGCAGTTATAACTGCATTGCTACAATAATAGTGGTTCTGCTGGCATGTGCTGGTTTTAACTGTGTATTTTTCAATAGATTATTCTACTTCCATGTCTCTTTTCATGACCCTCATAGGGAGTTTTGGCACCTTTACCATGGTGCCAATTTTTGTTAAGCTTGATCTGTGAGTTTAAGTTCATTGTTAAGAGACAAAAAGTGATACTAGATATGAGAGTGTGAGTCTCCTGTAGTAAACCAAACTAAAAATCTATGTTGGAAATACATTCAGGCTGTAAAAAGATGTGCTCAGAGCAAGGACACAGTGGCACTAAGGTTGCTGGGGAATCTGCAGAAAGAGCTGGATTTTTTCTTCAGTCATTCAAATCTGTCCTCTTAATGTAATAATAGGATGAAGAAAATTGGGTGCCTCACCAAAAGTCTTTCAAAGAGATAGTGTCATAAGAAGAGCCATTTCAAGTACAGTTCTGTGTCATTACTGTATTGTATCTCTCTATAACTAAAATTCATAAATGTGTAGAAAGATACTGAATTATGACTGTTTCCCTGCAATTATTGTCTTTTCGATATCAATATTTTAATAAAAAATAATATATTTTGGGAAGAAAATATATATATGTTCAACTATATATGTGTTTGTGGCAATTTATTTTATTATTTGGTGGGTACTTTCCATGAACATTTTAGCAAAACTCAAACCAGAAGCTGCATATTCAGAGACGATGTATTTAGTTGCCTGCATTTAATAGATTGTTCTATTTTTTGCTAAATGTTAGGCAAAAATGGGGAAGCATAAAATGAAAAATACTGCTTTCTTTTCAGTTTTTGCCTTGCATGGATTTCACCCCCTTTGAAGAGGCCAAAGTCTTCCCCTGGGAGGCTTGGAAAATAGAATGAGAAATGCTGTTTATTAACAGCAGCCTTCTGTCTTTTACATATGGTGCAAAAAATAATAATTGCTTTTATAACAGTTTTAGGAAGCACTTCAGCTAAAAATTAACCTGTTAGCTTCAGAATGGATTTCTCTGTTTCACTGTAAAACTGTAATTTACACTGAAATTGTTTTTATTTTGACAGAGTATTTCTCCCAACATTAGACTGGATCCTCAGCATCACAAACTCTTGGCCAATATTTGATTTCACACAGGAGTCCCATTGTCTTTGAGGTCATTTGTGTTTGTGAACTTTGACATGCACAATCGTTTGCACTTTTATGTTTAAATTATCTTTTAAAAATAGTCTACTTCTAAAATATTCCTGAATTTTGCTTTGCCTTTGATTAATGTTTCAGTGAGTCCAAAGATTTCAAAATACAAAGTAGAGAAAGATACTGGAATTCAACTTTGCATCTGCTGTACAAAGTTACACACGTTGTATTTAGTCTTTGTTGAAAGTTTCTTTACTGTCATTGAAAATTAATTTTCCTGGAGGAAGTTTTAAGGGAAATTAAATCTGTGGCCAAGAAAAAAGTGGTATGTTCTTTCAGAACTTTGTTGGAGAACTTCTGGGGATGCTATGAAACACTCTCTACTGACCCCTTCATCCAAAGGTACCTACAAGAGGCTTTGACTTCTAGAAAAAGCTCTGTGAGCTCTAAGGAGCTCTGTCCCTCCCAGTGGGTTTGGGGCTCTTGCTCCAGCTGCCTTCTGAAGAGTGGGGTTGGAGGATCCCTGCAGTGGTACTGGGGAGTGGCCAGTGCAAGAGCCAGGACTTGAGCACAGCTCCCAGCACCCGGCTAAAGGATGCAGGAGTTTGTACAGGAGGGAGCCTGTGACTTCTGACGATGGAGGACAATTCCTGGCTGCCTGTGGGTCTGTATCTGTGGAGCAGATTCAGTGCCCTGGCTGCAGATGAGGGGCTGGGAGCTGTATGGGGTCAGGAGACAGTGGCGACAGATAGCTGTGAGTAATTCCCTGCTATGCAGGTTGGAGGCCAGGTTGTCTGGCTTGATCTGCTATCTAGAGAGTTTACTGCTTGCTTGGAACTCAAATCCAGGATGTGGAGAGACTTCAGAGGCTTGTCTGATCTTAGGACTCTGGCACCACTCTCTGCCAGAAGAGATCTGGAGGGTATAAAGCATGACTACAGGGCTCTGGGGTGATTTTCAAGGGCATGGGGGCACAGGAGGTCTCTTCTTGATCCTGTTACTGGGAAGCAAGGGCTTCAGGAAATATTGAAATCTAACTGGCTGCACAACTGCTGCTGACACATTTGGGACTTTATGACCATGGTACCATCTTTGAGGATCAAGGACTGCTAGGAAAAGAAAGAACTGATAATCTCAGGTCATGGTGATTGGGGGAGACTTCTGGGGACTCAGAATGTAAATGTCACTCACTCGAGACAGGCAACAAGGAGGATTTGGGGCCTACAACATAGTCAGCCTTACGACCTCTGGGAAGCTGATGGAAGCTGGAAACCATTTCCAAACATATGAAAAAAGGGGGAAGCGACTGGAAGTAGTGATGGATTTATGAAAGACAGCCTGATAGTCTTAACCAGCCTTATAGTCTTCTATTGTGAGGGGATGGATGAGGGACGAGTAGGGGATGTTTCTTATCTTGACTTCAGCTAGACTTTTATCATTCTCATAGACAAGCTGATAAAGTGCAGACAAATTGATGGTGTTTCTAGATACTTATAGTTAGTTTGGGTAAATACAAGCAAGTAGAAACACTGGGATATTTTGACAGTATTGAAATCGTATGTGTAAAACCTGGATTTCCAGTGATCCTTCTGCAAGATCTCGTAGGATTTTTTGTTATTTTCTTTGGAGCAACCTATTCTCCAAGATGTTCCCTGCCTCAAGATGTGTCTGTGGGATATTGCTGAGTTTGGGCCTTGTACAGGTCCAAGTATGGAGCAAATTTCTGCCCATGTCTGAAGACACACATTTGATGACATGCGACGTCTTTGCCTACCTTATTTATGCTCTGCATCCTAAATTCATCTGATATTCTGACACTAGCTTTGATATTTCCAGCTGTATCTTAATAATTTATGACTAGAAGAGACATGCTTCATCTTAATGGTCAGCTGTGGAAATAAGTACACTTAACTATCCCTCCTGGTAAGAAGATAGCAGGATTTATGGTTTGGAGGACATAGAGATTTTCAGGTTATCTGGAGAAAACTCACAGCCATGTTCCAAGAAATGCCTTTTGTTCAGTCATAAAAGATTGCATTACATTCTCATTGCTGGGGATAAGATGTTATTTTGGAAGTCTTTGAGAAAAATAGCAGTTCTGGATTCTCTTCAAAGGTAAGGGAGTTTTCTATTATTATTACTATAATTTTACTGAAACTAGATTGACAATCACATTAGTCATGCTTGAAACCCTTATGGTATTGATATGATGAATTCAGACATAGTATTTCAGCATAAAAGCTACTAATTCACACTCTAAACTTTGCCCTTAGCTTTTTTTCCTATTTGTTACCATTGAAAATTGAAAACTATGTTCTGAATTACAAAACACGTTTCCTTTTTAGCCTGGTTTTGCTCATTTAAATTTTTGCTCATAAGATCATCAGCTGGGACAGGGAGTTCTGCTTTTTGCTGCATATTGGCAGAGGCCAATGAAGATACACATTTTTTAGTTTTCACAAAACATGGAACTTTCTTGCCGCTTAGTTTGCCATGACCCTAGTTGCTGTTTCCTTATCTACATTTGTTTCTTCAGATACCTGTTGTACTGAAGGAATTTGTTGAATTCTTCAGAGGGAACATGGAGAGTCTCAGGTAGCCTCATTGAATCTCATTGATCTGCAAGATGGCCAGCACTTCCCCTCTCAGTTGGGCTGGAATATTGTGATACCAGTTTGGATGGTGGCACCTGCAGGGTTTTGGGCTTTCTGAGGTTCATTTTTCCTCTGCTTTTATTTTTTTCTTTAATCATCTTGTTAGTTGAAATCATAAAAAGCTTCATTGTCATATACTGCAATTTAAAATCTACTGTTATTTTACTTAACAATCAGTCAAGACTCTTTTCCCAAAAATATTCTGATGCACTGGTTGTTTTTGAGCTGACTTGAGTCCCTCGTCCATTTACATGTGTTCAAGTCTTGGCTCCATGTGTATACTAGATTTTTTCAGAACTATTAGAATGATGCCTTCCTTTGGATTCTGCTAATTTCAGAGCCATAAATATTTTTATAGAGATTTTTTTAATATATTCATTAAATGCATAATTTTTATTATTTGATTCCTTGTATTTTTAATCTGGTTAACCACAGAAAGTTGTTTTGACAAAATAGGGAGGTTACCTGCTTGTGTTCCAGGGTCCACATGCTAGTGATTTGGTAATGGTGGATAATTTCATCAGCAGCTGTCAAGTGTCCTACCCACTTGTGGATGCTACGATTTGCAGTGGGTGGTGTCATCAATGATACTAATACTGAGTTCCTGTTCTGAGTTTATTGTTGTGGAAGACACTGAAATATGCCCTTTGTTGGTCTGCCTTTAATACAAGATTGAAATACAAGCTTCCAATTCCTTTTGGTTGTCATTGTGTACCTGCAGTGGTCAGAAGACATAAGAGAGGATATAAGTTTACTTTACACTACTAGTGCCAGACTGGGCCGCACAACACTTTACTGGCACTTGGATTGCTGTCAGCTCTGTGTGTCTGTGAGGAGATCCAGCTCCACCCTGTACTTTTGGTGAAACAGCAGGGCTTCTTTAACCCAAATCTGTGCTATGCCTGTCTTCTGCCTCTGAGTAGGATTCCCCACTTAAGCCTGCTTTTAGGCTGGTCACTTGCCAAGGCAAAAGGACTCATATATGAGCTTGAACTGCTTGTCTGGTTCTAATCTTTTTAATTTAGTGCCCTTGTGAGCAAACCTCTAAATTGTGGAGGTCTCATATGGATAAGCAGTCAGAAAGTTTGATGTCCTAGCCAGGCTTTGAAGATTTCTTTGATCTCTTCAACATGCTCTTCATGCTTTTAGCATTCCCAAATCCCTCTACTGACGCTGGACCTCAGTTTTTTTCTTGTCCATTTTTACAGACAGTTTCTTACTTTCATCCAAGAGCAACCAACTTTGATTATCTGGTCAGACAATTTCTCCCTTTGTTGGAGGCCAGATGTTCAGGTATCTCCTCCTTTTTCCCCTGGAGAAAACATGAGAGGGTGGATGCTCTGTAGTTAAAAACATGGCACTTAACCTGAAGGTCTCCAGAAACCTTCACAACCAGCATGCCTGCTGCCATGAGGATGTGTAGCCTTTGGTCATACTTTATGGTCCCCTTTAATTGTTTGGGCTTGGGGGTTTTTTAGAGTCCAAAACCCTAGCTTTGAAAAAACTGAAATTTATCACTCCGAGTCATAGTGGGGAATGTCTTTCTGGGTGGATGATTGGACTAATTTTAGACTCTGTCCCTTGGGTATATTTAGAAATTATTTCAGGGCTGGACTCTGTGACTTAAAGTATGGAAGACAGCAGCCAGAGGATCATTCAGCGGCCTTTATTAATCAGAATGTCAAGCTAGATTATCTGAGAATGTCTTCTGCATTTAAAATAAAAGAAGAGATTAAACTCTAGTAAAATGTAAAAACTTTATTTTAGACACATCTTAAACCATTCTGTTTTGGTCCATACTTCTTTAATGCCACTGCAGTGAACCATGCTGGTGTAGTTTGAGAGAGCAAAATTTGACCTTCCATTTATTGCTTTATAACTCAATTGTAATTCAATTACCACCCTTTGTGTATGGTCTCTGTCATGTTTAATGCTTTAGAGCTGCATGTGTTAAATTGCTGTTCTAGAAATCATACAATTCTTGTTAGGTTTTTAAGCTAACCCCTTGCAGAAGAGCTCATTTTATATCAACAGGGCAGCAGATTTAATAAGGAATTCTGACACTGACTAATACATTTTTTCATTCTTTTCCCCCATTAATTTGATGGAGAAAACTACTGTAGCCTTTTAAAAACTTGCTCAGCTTTAGCTGACTTGAAAGGTATGAGTAAACTGTCAAGTTTGGAACCAGAAGGGGGTGAAGAGTTTTCATATTTGACTTGCAAATCAGGAAGACTGAAGAGTCTTTGAATAAGTATCCAAAATATCTGTGCAACAAAGAAATGGATAGGCAAGAGAAAAAAAATAGTATCTACTCACAGCTGTGTCTAGATTTCATGGCTGGAAGGTGTAGAGAACTAGGATTGCAAAGAAGTCTAATGTAGCTGGAGGAGAGTCATTGAAGTGGGCAGAGAAGTGTTGTAAGCCTGGTTCCCTACCCAGCACCTACAGTCTTAGTTCATTTAGACAGGCTTCTTTGAACTTCAGCAGTCTAGCAAGAGTCAAATGGCAAGAGCACAGGCTAACTGTAGGACTGCAGTCCATTTAGAGGAAGAGCATTCTGTGGAGCAGAGCACTACCTTTGTGTAAGGGAGTGAAGAGTGAGGCTAATGGTCCCACAGTGCTGAATAATGATCTGCCAAATGTGCATACAGTCATAGAATGGTTTTGGTTGGAAAGGACCTTAAAGATCATCTAGTTCCAATCCCCTCACCATGGGCAAGGATGTCACTGGGTTAGGATGATCAAGGCCCCATCCAACCTATCTTTGAATGCTTCCAGGGATGAGGAATATATATATGGAACAGATGTTAAATTACAAAGTTTCGTAAAATGCCCACATTCATGTGAAGTTGTGGCTTGGGTGGCAAGATGAAGTTTTTGAGTCTTACTGTGAGGATTTTCTTTTTAACAGATAAGTTCAGTATTTAAAAAAAGACCCTAAATAGCAATAGAACTTGTTAGCTGGTTTAATTGGTAACAACTTCCACTGGCTACTTACAGAGTCCCAGTGGGTTTTGGGTGGTTACAACTCAAGATTACCTTTTTCTTTCAAATAGGTATATAAGATATTGGATTAGTGGGATACTGTTGATTCTCCTATGACTGCATTATAATTAAATAGTTCTGGAAGCTTTTCAGAGCATTGTAGCCTGGGCATTGTGATCTGGAGAATCCACCAGCCTTATCCTTCCTCCAGATCATGTGTCCATCTTTTTGAGGATTCTAATGTTAGTGTCCAAAAAATCAGCTACTTGATTCAGGTAAAACTAACTTTTTTTCTGACCAGATCTAATTTTTTCTGGCCGTATCTAATTCTGCTAAGATTGATTTCTTGATCACAGCACAGCTTCACAATTGCTTGTGCCAGCACAAAAAGGTGGGAGAATTGTGATTGAGGATGTAGGATCCCTGCAGGGGTGTTGCAGGCCTTGGAACCTTCAGGCCTCCTTCTCAGGTAAACCTCAAGCCACAAACACCTGGAAAAAATGCTTTACTGGACTGGGTTTTTCCTGTATGGCCATAGACTTGTCCAGATTCCTCACAGAACGGGGAATGCTTTTCCGTCCTTTCACAGGATGTTTTACAGAAGATTAGCTTATAACCTCAAGTGAGGGAATTCACACTGCCCACCTCTGAAGGCTCTGGAGATCACCTAGGTGTCTAGAGCAGTCCAAAAGCTATGATGTGTAGTGTCTCAAATAACAATTTATATTAAAAATAATATTGAGAGATACCCACATTACAAACATGATAAAGCAAATGGTCACAAAATTATTGTTATTGTAATGCTTCCATACGTCAGAACAGAACTGAGATTATATTCAGCTTTAGTTTGGGTATTTTCTGACTGTGGGATTAAACTGTGTGTGAAGCAGTGTGATGCTCTACAGCACTTGGTATGCTACAGTCTGATTCATTACTATAGAAAAATACCCAGGAGAAACGATCAAATTAGTTTCTATTTTAATATCTATTTGCATTTTCCTGGAATGGAAATGAATACATGTAGATTCACTGCCTTGATTGTAATAAGCTATTTTTCATTAGAACTTATACTGTCAGGAAATTGGTGTTATTGATTTCGGAGTATTGTCTCCAACAGCAGGTAATATGGAATATATTTAAGACAATAGGTTTTCAATTATTTATCCATGAAAAACTAAAAAAACCTTAAACATTATTATAATTTGTGTTATTAAAATCCTTTCATTTCTAATGGTCTATGCAAGTATAGAATAGATATGAAAAAAAGTAAATAGGAAAGCCTTTTTCCAGATATTTTTGCTATTCAGCCACAGTGCAATAGTTCTTAAGCTGAATTATTGCATATAGCTTTTAGATAACTCTGGGATTTTATCGATAGTATCTGTTTATAACTATGCTTTTTATTGTGCCTTGAAATTCTGAGCACACATAGGTCCTGTTGCAAACATAAGACTTCCTAACAATGCATCTGACATAAGGAATTCCATTGATATTATGGTTCTCATGGTCTAGCATCTGGCTGAAATAATAGTGTGAAACTCTTTTTAGAGATTAAGAAGTAGCTGATTGTCCTAGTGAGTGACAGGTGAAGTCAACCAGCCATAGCAAAATGCAAGTATCATTTCAGTTTGCAATCGGATTTCTTATGTGGCTTGAGTGGTTAGGAGATTCCCTGTGAAGCCATAAATGCTTGCATGTGAAAGTGTAGCCATGATTAGAAATGCTCTTTTAAAAGATAGCAATAGCATGTGTGTTTCAGCTTGTGCTTTCTCTGGTACATCAGCTTTATATAAAATCTTAGGTATTTAAACACAGTGATTTGACAGGAATTCAGCTGTGGTACACAGGACATGACTAAGTTGCCAAAACCTTGAAAATGAAGACATTATGTACCCAAATGATTAAAACATTTTAAGGTAGACCTCATGAAATGAAAATCATTGCTAAATAAACTTTTTCTTCATTTTAAATATATCTATTTAAAGAAGAATGATCTTAAGCCATATATCATCTTAAGACATGTCGACTTGATTATTAACCAAGATATTGTAAAACTATAAATGTATACTATACATTTATAATATATAACACTTATTCTGGTTATAGACAGAAGTTCTGTGAGTTTAAAGTTAAATTTTCCAACACTGAAACTCGTACACTATTTGTGAATATCAAAAGGAAATCAGTGGTGGCAAACATGGTAATTTATATTATAATCAAACCTTCAAACCTGCATATGCAAGAAGAATTAAACAGCTCCCCATTAGAAGGGAATAAGCAACTACATGCAATTAACCACACTCAACAATCTAGTTAAGAAAACCCTGTAAGCCCACGTTTACCTTTAATAGGTATTTAGTTTCATAGTTATTTATCAGAGAACATAAATGTTCTCTAAAGTATGCCTGTGGATACTTTTTGTGGATATTTTTCTCTGTGCAGAACCAAAAATTCTTCTGGAGTGCAGCTTCTAGCTAATGATTGCCATGACTGGACCTTCAAAGATCATGCACTGATGGAGTTGGGGATTATGGGAGATATGGGTCAGGTAAGGAGCAAAATCAGACCCCTGAACTTCAAGAAAGCAAGCTTTCAGCTCTTCAAGGAGATGATCAATAGGATTCCCTGGGAGACTTCCTTCAGGGACAAGGAATCAGAAAAGAGCGGGCAGATCTTTAAGGAAGTCTTCCATAGAGTATAAGAGCTGGCAATGCTCAGGAACAAGAAATCAGGCAAGGAAGGCAAGAGATGTGCAAGGCTGAGCAGGGGCCTGCTGGTCAAAGCAAAGGGAAAGGAGCAAATGCACAGGCAGTTCAAGCTAGGATAGGTGGCCTGGGGAGAGTATAGAAGAGAAGTTTGGTTGTGTAAGGATGGGATGAGGAAGGCCAAGGGAAAGCTGGAAGTAATCCTGGCAAGGGACACAAAGAACAACAGGAAAGACTTCTACAGATATTTTAACCAGAAAAGGAAGGTCTGAGAAGGTTTACCTCCTGGTAATGGACGTTAGTAAACTGATAACAATGGATTAGAAGTCTGCCTCAGTCTTCATTGGCAAACTCTCTTCCCACACCTCTTGAGGGGATGGACAGCAGGATGGGGACTGAGGGAGCAAAGTTTCCCACACCATAAGTAAAGATCAGGTTCATGACCACCTGAACAACCTGAACAAACATATCTATGGGAACCCATGAGATGCATCCCAAAATCCTGACAGAATTGGTTGATGAAGTTGCCAAGCCACTCTCTATGACACTTGAAAAGTCATGGCAGTCAGGTGAAGTGCCAGGTGACTGGAAAAAGGGAGTTGCCTTCTTCAAAAAGGGTGGAAAGGAGGACCCTAGGAACTACTAAATGGTCAACCTCACCTTTGTGCCTGGTAAAATCATGTAACAAATCCTCCCAGAACCTATGCTCAGGCACATGGGACAAGGAGGTGATCCAAGACAGCAACTCTTGTGGTCCAGGACAACACTGTGCTCTTGTGGGATCCCACTTGGAGCACTGCATCCAGCTCTGGGATGCCCAGCACAGGAAGGACATGGACCTGTTGGAGCGAGTCCATAGGAGGCCACCAAGATGGTCACAGGGAAAACGCACCTCTCATATGAAACAAGGATGAGAGAACTGAGATTGTTCAGCCTGGAAAAGAGAAGGCTATGGGGTGGTCTGATTGTGGCCTTCCAGGACCTGAAGGGAGCTTACAAGAGAGATGGAGAAAGACTTTTTACAAGAGGGAGTGACAGGACAAGGGGGAGTGGATTTAAACTGAAAGAGAGTATGTTTAAATTAGATATTAGGAAGAAATTCTTTACAGCGAGGGTGGTGAGGCACTGGATCAGAGGAGTTGGAACTAGGTGATCTTTTAAACTTCCTTGCAACCCAAACCATTCTGTGATTCTATAATTAAAAATCATCTAGTCTATCCCCCCTTCCATGGGCAGGGACATCTTTCAGTTCATCAGGTTACTCAGAGCCCCATCCCATCTGGCCTTGAACATTTACAGGAATGACTTTTCTGGGCAACCTGATCCAGAGTCTCATCACCTTCATTGCAAAGAATTTCTTCTCTATGGCTAACATAAATTTACCCTCTTTCGGTTCAAAACCATTGCCCATTGTCACAGCTTTTTTTGCTGCTTTATTAAAAGGACTCCAGTCATGAAGGAGTGCACTGACTGCTCTTGCTTGCATGTACTTGCCTTCTGTACATGTTCCCCATATCTCAGGGACTCTGCTTTTCCAAGTCTAGGCTAAACCACCTGTCTGTTTTTTTTTAAACCTTGTGGGTTTCAATCACTGGGATCAAAGTTGGACAAATCTAACATCAGTTACAAAGTGATCATGTTATTGCCTTAAGCTATTCCCATTTGAATGGATAATCATTAATATTTAACAGACTTCCCTGACCCCAACCCTTGAAGATATGTGACACTGACATGTGACTGACATGTGCAATGAGGAACTAAGTGACACAATTTCTTTGTGACAACAACTAGAATTCAGGAGGTGTATAAAGAAAGTGTTTCAAATTGTGATAGAAAGCTGAGACCTATTATTTTGGGCAAAACAATTCTAATAGGAAGAAAACCCATAAAAATTAGGTCAAATGAAAAATGACTTTTTTTCAGTGTAACTGCTAATGCGAAATTAAAGAGGAGGCGTTAGATGTAGGACATATTAAATTCCAATTAAGACACCAATGTTGTGGCACATAGAATGAAAATAATTGGTTAAATGAAAACTAGGAAAAAAAAATATCCCAGGACCAAATAGGTTCATAAAAAGAAGACCACACGAAGAACAGCTACTCATTACTTGTGTCATGGTATTATTAAATGCTCAAGTTTTGAGTTAGTGATGAACACTGTATGAAATAATGAACAAAATTAGTTTAAGTCCTCAGATATTTCTATCTGGTGATTTTCAGTGGGTCTCAGTCATCATCATTCCATGTGACTGATGCCTTACTGCATGCCTTCTTTTTATCAGAGTTATCTGGTCGTTCAGCTACGTGTGGGAATACAGCAGTATCACATATAAGTACTCATATATATATATATATATATATTTGCATGTATGTACATGTGTAACAGAATATTTCTGGTGGCTGAAAGGGAAAAAATCTTTAAGGAGAAAGAAAATATGGAGAGTAAAGAAGAACTACTGATGAGGTAGAGGAACTTGAAACACAGAATAAAGGTAAAGAGACTAATACTTAAAAGCATATAAATTTTACTGGGAAGACACAAGTTTTATTTGCTGTAGACAAAGTCTCCTTGTGCTTCTGTTTGCCAATTTGTAAACTGGAAATATTTAGTGACAACTTTGGTACAGTCCTTTGAATATTATGTACTATAAAAAAAAGAACAAGCTTGTAATGTCATGTTCATAAAAAACATTTTTCCAAGAGGAGAAATTGTCAGAGCACAGGGCAGGTAGGAAGATGGCTAATGAGTTAGGTGGGTAAGAATATAGAAGTGAGAATGGAGAACAAGATCATAAAACAGTCAAGAGAAAGGAAAAAATGAGAAAAATAAAAGAAAATGAATAAGAAAAACTGGGAAATAGAAACAGAAAAATGATGCAGAAAGAGAGATTGAACACAGAAGACAAAGGAAGGAGTTGGGAAAGGTGAAAGCACATCTTCTTAGCTGGTTTATTTTATTTAGACTATTTACATTTTTTCTAAGCTGCCTTCCTAGTGTGCTTTCAGGAACTGATTTATTGTAGAGTGTGGTACTTCCAACAGTTTTTCTATTCACTCTCCCAGCAGCAAATGCTTCTAAAAATGCTTCACCTCTAAAGATCCACTGCACTAAAGGCTAGGCTTTTTCTCTGGAATGTGCCATGAGATCAGGACTGAGCAAAGCTGTAGAGAAAAATGCTCACCCCTGTGGCCTGCTTCAGGCATGTTCCTTGTAAAATTTGCATGTAACACTGCAAGAATTTCATGTTCTTCTGTAATAGGAATAGGGTTGTCAAGAAAAAGTATTAGAATAAGTGAAAATTGTTTTGTTTTCTCCTGTGAAAATGTTAAGTCAGGCAAAAATATTTGCCATTAATAAAAACTTCTTCACACTTCCATCAGTTCAAACTTCATGTTGGGTTGCACAGGATCTACCCTGTGGCATTTACACTCTGTTAAATATGTAGAAATGTCTATCCTCAGCCTCCCACTGTGCTGTCCCTTAGCCTTTATGAGGTTGGCAAATTCAGTCTTTCTTCATCAATTAATCCTACCAGCTCTGTAAGGTCTTCTGGATGCTTATTTTCAACAGCTTTCTTGGAAGAGCATATTCCCTGCCTTGCCACTTCTTCTTCCCTGCTTTAAAAGCTGTCTTAAAAGCTTTCTTTGGAGTGACATCACATTTCAGATTTAAATCTGAATCAATTTGATACTGTTTGATCTGTGTATTGCATTGTTGCCTGTACATTGTCATGCTCCTCTGTACCTCCCCTTTTGTCTTTTCTTGATGAAGTCTTTAAATTTTTACTATCACAGTATAGGCTTTTTCAAAACTCTGCTCTTGAAAATGTTTTTTTTTTTTTCAATGTTACCTCTTATTTTCCCTATCATATTTGGCCTCTTGTCTTTAGATGTTTTTCTTCTGAATCCTATTTTTTGTTATTCAGCCACAAGGGCCTCAAGCCTTCCGTCTGTGTATCACAGACATATATTATCTCATTTATCATGCACCTCACACAGATATTGAAATTCCAATAAATTGCAGTCCTGTATTTAAACCTCTGCCTTTAATTTGTGCATGAAAGCCAGCTTAAAGTGTGTCAGGCAATGTGTCATCTGCCCTCAGTATGTAGTTCATTAAGGCTCTCCTTTGTTCTTTAGATATGCTACTGCCACCTCTTTTCATTGGACACAAATGTCAAATTCATTTGTCTTTTCCTAATGAATTCTCAGTGTATTTTCATTGCAAATTTTTAAATTCCAGAGTTTTATGTATCTTAAATGGCCAGGCCAACTTTCTGGCCATTAAGAGCCAGAAAATCTCTTAGGAAGGGTCTAGTTCTGCAAAGGAGCTGAGCATTAGGCTGTGCCTAGTAATGGAACTGGGAACTATGGCTCTCAGGAGATGTGGACATACATGTTTCAAGATTTCTCATGAAAAATGCAGCCTGTCAGGTTTAGTAGAATGTTGGTATGAGCTTCTAAACCACTTTTGATCAGTTAGATCAAATGTTCTACAAGGTATTTTACTTAGTTAATACTAAGTTAATAGGTTAGAACTCAGTAGAAACCCTGAGCAAGCCCTGCTTGGATATCTGACATGTGAAGATGGGGTAAAGAGGACCTATGAGAAGCACCAGGAGGCAAGAGAGGATGGTGAGCAACATGAAAAACAGCAGCATGGGGAGGAAATCTCAACAGAAGTACAAAATGCATACATAACAAAGGGCAAACTAAACTATTGAGCTTTCATCAGGCAAAACTCTTCTGAGAAATGCCTGATACAAATAAGATGCAGCTTCCTCACAGGCAACTACTTTTTAAATCATAATATCTAGAATACCATGAAAACAGATAAATTGTAAAACCTATTTAAAAAAAGAAAAAAGAAAAAAGCCTTACATTTTTTTTTTTTTTTTCCACAATAGTGGAGACAAAAGGTACATGAGGAGGAACACTTGGAAGCCCTTGCAAGTTTTGATTGCCAGCTAGGCAGTCTGAGGGAAACAGCAGACAGGGACTGCCTCTCTGGTATATCTGACAGACACAGACCTGTCTTATAACACACCCAAAATTTCATAAAGACCTTGCTGATTTAGATAGATGGATGAAAGAACTTTTGTATATCTTTCCTAGATATACAATTATTCTAAAGACCAGATGTGAGAAATCTGGCCACACATGTAAAAAAAGTGATTGATATTCATGTGAAATAGTATCTTGGCGGCCAGTAGGATATTATGCAGTCACCCACTGCCTTTTACAGACACTGCAGGAAATTCCAGATTTTTTCCCTTTGTTCACCTAGAAATTAAATTTTCTATCAGAAACCTACAATCGTGCTATAATTCTCTATTTGCAAATGTTCCAAATTGAGGGAAAAGAAGCATGATCAGGAATTTGCATTTTTTAAGGTCACCTTTTCTGTTCCAGACCTGTAATTGTTCATCATTCCTAATTACAGACTGTAGATTATATGAGTAACTGCCTATTTTATTCACAAAAACACATGTTCTGTTCAATTGAATTGCATGTTTTTGGGACTGTAATCCCTAATCGATAAATGAATGTTAATTTTTGATGCTCAATAACTTATTTCCCTTTTTGAACTTTCGATTCTCCTCACAAAATATTCATGCAGCCTATACTGAAGCTTTTTCTTCAGTGTGAGACATCCTCTGTTAATTATATAGAAGATTGAGAAGGTATATTCCTTGAAAGACCTTTACCTTAAATTCTTGTGGTTTGAGCTGTATGTAGGAACCAGAGAATTTTTTTTCTAAAACTTCACCTAATATTTCAGCATTTTGAGATTTCTAATGGCACTTCAGATCAACAAGATATAGGTTTTAAAAATCCATTTCAGAGCAACAAGATTACACTGAAAATTTGCTTTAGGTTTAAAGCTATAGCTTTTTCTTTGAGCTCTTCTAAGTATCTGAGATTCAGTGTATGAGGGAACACAGATGCTGCTTGAATATTTTTGAAGTTAAATACTTGGTGGAAGAGGAAACGAACCAAGTTGTGGCACTAAAATTAACAGTGTAATGTACTTTTAAATAAACTGAGTTTTCAAACTGCTATTTTGTTAAATAGGGCTAGTCTAGAAAAAATGAAACATCATACAATTTTCATCAGGGAGCAATGAGTGAAAAGACACTTGTCTTTCCCTGGAAAGTAGCTGTTAATTATTTTGCCTCTTTATAGTATGTTTATAAAATGTACTCTGGGCAAGCTCTCTTTGAGCTGACCTGAATTTGTGCATCTGCCAAGATAAATCTAATAATTATTGGCAGGAGAGTTTATCTCAGTTTATTAGCTTGAGTTTGGAGTTGCACTACAGTGGTTGCATGGGATTGTTTTGGCTCACAAGAAATTCAGATAAGGTACTGGGTCTCTTGTTGGACAGTAACATCAGATACCTTGGTGATCTATGTATATGCCAAGAAATGTTTAAAATCTCTGGAATAACACGTCCTACAGGAAACCCAAATTTATGGCATTTTTGAACGCTGTGTTTACATTACTGAAATGCTAAATTAACATAATATGGTGAAGATAACCTTAAGAGGGCATGTCCCTAAATGTAACCTTTCCTTTTCAAGAGCATTAGATGGCCCTACAGGTAGCAGCCAGAGAGGAGCTCTGGTTCACCTGATGTGACCCTTTTACGTATGTGGAGAATGGCTCACACAAAATATAGAGAACTACACTTTTTGAAATTCATTACTTCTTGTAAACTTACGGGTTTGGTTGTGCTGCTTTGATGACAGTTGTGTGTCTCCAACATGTAAATGCATCTAGATGTGTGCTTAAACACTGCCCAGCTTTTCAGAAACTAGGATACACAACATGTGGTTTAGGTCAAGGTTTTGACCACTTTACAAAGAAAAGCACCACAATTCTTCAAATGACATACAACTTTTGTCTGGAATTCATTGCACGAATCTGTCATAATGAATGGGTTTGGGTAATAAATGTCAGAAAGATATTGCTCTAATTGTACTAGTAATTAGTGCTAATGTATTTATTAAATAAATTCAGTAACATAATGGTGATAAAAACTAAGAAAACTTATTTTGGTTGTTTTCATTCATGTGACCTCATTTGCTTTCTCTAATGCTGAGGTCTAGAGAATGATACAGTGAATCTCACAATTAAACCCACACAGAAATGGTGGCAGAATTTTATTTGTCTTTATATTATAATTATTTCAGTTTTGAAGCTCTGAATCCACCATCAGTGAGAAAACAATATAAAATTTAGTACTCTTCCATTATTTACTGTGGCAAACAGCCACAGTTCCACATTTGTATGTCTGCAATGCTGAAATGTCAGCTTAGATGTTTTTTATTCTGCCCTATGTTCCTTGAATAATAAAAATATTGATATTAATATACTGGTCTCACTAAAAGTGCCATATCTTTCAGCTAAAATGAGTCACTGACTTTTATACACTGGACATCATATAGCTCTAGAGATCAATTTATATGACAAATTAGCTGTCATTCAAGTAAAAATAAATCTTGCTAGAAATACCTTCCATGCTCTTGTCCATGTTGACAAGTAATATGACAGAGATGACAGATAATGTGGGTTCCCATTAGATTTGGATGATGTAGCTGTATCTTATCTTTCAACTTTCTTCAGTAATTTTATCCTGTATTCAAATCAGGTTTTACTGTCTCCTTGATATCTACAGCTGCCTGGCTTCAGTCCCTGAAGTCCAAGAGTTACTGTCTGAACACAAGAATTACTGACATCTCTAAGCTAAATCCTAACCTTCAGACTAAAATTTCACCTGGGTTTACCCAAGGCATGGGAACAGAAACCCTGAGCTCCCATGGGTCAGATAGGCACTTTGTGTGGGAAAATTGCAGTAGGACACTACTACTTTTGGTGAAAGAAATGTTGAGGTGTGACTACAGCTGCCCCATGGCTTCTAGACTCTTTTCAGAGAATAGAGCTTTGCTGGACATCCTTGTTTGGATTATATTTCTCTTTTCATAGTGAATTTCACTCAACAGTGTTAAATGGTGTCAGAGTGAGAACACTGGGAAAAATATGTCCTTTAACAGTCAGAAATCATTAGTCAGATAGCAAGATACCCTCTCTATCAGCATGGTACAGGAATCAGCAGAGAACAGACCTGTCTCTAGCTGTGGTAGACAATCTAATGCCAGAGGTTTCCATTATGATGATACAGCTGAAGCATGGCCAGAAGTTTCTCAAACCTGGCTTTGATCCATTTGGTTTACCTGGATAGTAGAAGAAATGGCCAGGACTCAATTTAAAGATTAACAGCTTATCTGAAGCGGTACAAAACATCAATTAAAACTACTTATCTTTAGGAAAGATTAATAAAATATCAAATCTTGTAAGGCATAGGCCAGAAGAAGTAGGCAAAGTATTAAAACAAACAATTAAGTGGATGGTCTGCAAGTTTTTAAAAGAGATTAATGCAGAAAGGCAGTATGGATTCATAAAAATAAATCATGTCAAGCTAACTTGATTTCTGCCTTTGATGAGATAATAAGCTTCATAGAAAAGAGGAATAAAGAGGACATATCTCTTGACTTCAGCAGAGCATTTGACATTACTCCACATCAGAAAAAAAGTGATGTGGTTAATGCTTTTGAAATTGTTAGACAGATGGCTGACTAACCACAATTGAAGAGCAATTATTAATGCAGTTCAGGCAAACTGCAAAGTTCATTCAAGGATTGGTGCTTTATCTAGCATTAAACAGATACAGATATTCACCATATCCACAGAAAATAGCTGTAGAATGTGCTGTACCAGCCAGAGATTTTATGTCACACTGTATGTCCAGTTTCAATATGTCCAGCACCATACTACTCGAGATAGCAGATTATAGCAGAGATAGTGGCAGGCAGATTGGTGAGGCAGAACTGATTAATTATTAATGTAATTGCTAAGCAATCTTTTCTAAGCTGCAGGAGACTAGAGCACACATTACTGTAGTTTTCCTAGCAGCAGTTTTAAATCAGTCTTCTGGTTTGCCTATCAACTCACTTTAGTCTGCTCTTCTGCCTTCTCTATTATCTCTGACCAATGAGTTCCCATGAGTTCTTCTTTCCTTGCTGTACCACCATTTATTGTGCTTCATTCCTGATCTTTCAATAATGTACTATATTCTTCTGTCCTGACTTTGTTTCCACTTGGTCCCCTCAAAGTTCTGTCCCATGAACTCATGCCATTAGTAGTACAAGAGCCTCCTGCTGCTTCAGTGTGCCCTTGTGCTCATGCCTTTCCAGCTGCCTTCCCTGCATCCTCGGTGGTACTCCTGAACCTCCTCCAGGGGTTCAGTCCCCAGGAAGCTCCAGCAAGCCTCCCGAGTCAGCTCCACCCCCACGCACTGCACTGCTTTGGATTAGAGGACTAGATGTTCAGATGTGCTGTTCTGCTTGTTCAGCTGCAGTGTCTCTCATCTGAGGCTGGTCCATGGCTTGAAAAATGCTTTTTCCAACTAAAGCAATGGAAACATGAAAGTGTGTTTGTTTGCTGTATTGGGTTATATTGCTGAGGATGTCAAACAGTGCTGGTTTCCACAAATGAGGCATGGGTCAGTGCCTTGCACTGTCCAGCAATGTTTCTTTTTTCATTTCAGTGTGATCACTTCAGGTTGTGATCCCCACTGTTACCCCTCATAAGCCTTTAGGGCCAGGACAAAAATTCCTCTGGTACCCCATGTATTTTTCATTGTAAGTCAATTTGCCATTTTTTCTCATATAACTTACTACTTGTCCACTGTCACTCATAAAACATCTCAGTAAATTAAAGGGTAGGAGGTTTTATTCCTCATCAACAGACGCTTTTCTCTAGAAAAGTGTAATGCAACATAATGTAATAAGGTCAAATTTTGGTGTCATAAGCCTCTCTTTATTGTTCGTTTTTATGTCATGCATTAAACATTTTTCCTCAATAATACCACACTGCAATATTGTTTTACTTTCTGTGTTCTCCTTCAACTTTTGTTATTTCCTGCATCTCAGCTGTAAATTCATGAAAACGACTGAATATACAGAGAAAGAATTTTGTCCTTTTTTCCCCTAAGGAGTCTTTTTTGTGTTATTGCCCTCCCAAAGATCCAATTTACATGCTTAACATACAGCATTTGATTTTGATTGAAACAATTGATTCACATGAATTCTGAGTTAAATAGCTAACAGCCTGAGTTGGAGAAAGACATTGAAGAATTCAAGTTCAGTAAGACCAAGTGTACCTTTAGATGTATGCAGATATCAGAGATGTCTGCAGGAATGATGTGATGCTCAGCAGATACACTAAACAGCTGCTCTGCAGACACGAAGGGGGCAAATACTTTCTACACGTGCCTGTGAACTGACCACATCAGAGATTAAAACATAATCTATGCATGTAAGACAAGCCTGTAGGCACAATATCCTTCTGGTACAGGACCAGCACTTACTGGTATTCTGATAATATGTCAAATATGGATTTTGTGTTCCTGGTATTACGGGAAGAAATATTTGTCTCTTGGATAAGATTTGAGAAGAATACTTTCTTAGATGTGTTAAAAATCAAAAGTATTCCCATGTTCTGTTAGAATATTGCCCTATAATCAACAACATGATGATATTTATATAATGAATTATTTAATGGTTTTTATTTCAAGATTATTTCCAGTACTCTGTACAAGTCTGTTTCAATTGATTGATGGAATTTCATTATGTTTTGTCAAGAAAATGCTCATTGTTGAATGTTGATTCTTCTGCCTGCAATGCCTTTGAGATTCTGCCCCCTGAAAAAGATTTATGAAATTACATTAAACTATAGAGCTTGGTCTGTGCAGTAGCTAGTTTAAACTATTTTAAACTGAATTTTGGGATTGAAAAGGGCCTAAAATTTCATATGGTATTATTGTGTTCATTTTTTACCTTCACTTTTCCAGAATTTACAGGCCTCTATTCTCTTGCCTGAAGCACACATCTTCCATCTGGTATTTACTGTATCATTCTGTTTAGCAGAATCCTTAAACAAGCATTTGATACAACTCACAATTTTTTTGTCTTTTGATGATGAAGTCTTTCCCAAATAAGGAAATCTTTTTAAGGGTAAATGCTGAATATTGCACCAGCTGTGCTGGCATCACTCAAGAAAAGCTTTTGTTCCCTGAACCAAATTCAACTATCTAGATGAAGTGCTAAAGTAAACAATTGCTTCCTGGGATATTGGTTGATTACCACTTTGAGAATTTTTCACTTGTCAAAGTAGCTTGATTGACAGACCTAATATTTAAATAGCACTTAAACATCTTATGTCCAAAATAGCGCAATGCTCACATATCAAATTGCCATATACCAAAGTATCAATTTATGTTTTCACTTTGTATTTAGGATCATATTGTTGATTTTTATTCAATTTCTCACTGCTTGACTAGTTGCAAATAAAGAATGGGAAATTTAAGGTAGTAAAATGTGTAATGTTTTAAATGTTTCTTGAACGTTTAATTCACCTTAACTCAAATTCATTTATCGAAAAGTCTGGGAATGCTCAGACATTTTAAATAGATTGAACTGTCATTCATGTGGTAGTTGGAGCTGAGCTTCACGTTTTCTGTTCACAAGCAAGTAACCACTGAATGAACAACATTGTTTTGTGATGAAACAATAATGCCAGTTTTATAAAGGAAAATGAAATTATTGTTATATTAAATATTAAAATATTTATTAAAATAATCTGTAATTTCAAAGATGCAAGATAAAAGTTTAGAAATTTGTTGTAACAGGATAAATAAGAACATGGAAACTTAGATGAGGTTATTACTTAGATTTATACAACCAATTTGATAATGTCTGCTCGATAAAGTCTGGTGAAAAAGACTTAATATTAAAGGCTCTTTGCAAAACAGGCCATATATGACCATTTCTATTAGGAAAGTTCATAAAATTTTCAGTTTAATTGTTACAGTTTATTTTAAATTCTTAGTCTTATATATAGCTTTTGGCATATAACAACTAAGTAAAGCATACTAAGAAAGAGACAATAAAAAAGTAGTGTGTGTTTCATCTCAGAAAAAGGTGAGGTGGTCAACAGCTGGCCTTTTTCTGTAATCCCTTTGTCCAGGTAGTGACAGTACTGTAGTATTGTCAACATCCCTGTGAGCTAGCTCTCTCTGCTTGAAATGAGAAGTGAAAGGAGCAGCACTTCTAATCCAGGTGCCACATCTGGGAGAGCTTAGGAAGTGTGAGTGGTGAGGACGCGGAGGCTCCCTTTGACTCATCCACCAAACTGCACTGGCACTGTCTGAAGCAGGAACGGGGCAGCCACCTGCAGCTTCAGAAATGGATTGCAGCCTTTGCCTCCTGGACCACACGCAGAAAGTGATGACAGGGACATTTGAGGAAGCTGAAAGGGAAGCCTGGCCAGAGAGAAGAGTGAGCTGGTAGAGAAGGTGGCTGAGGGACTTGCTCAAGAGGGGCGTGGGTTTGCTGGCCACAGATCACAGCTAGTGGGACCAGAGCCAGCAGTTAGAGCACCTTCCTACAGTGCCTTCTTCCTACACTCACCTCTCTGCTACACACTTCTCCAGAGCCTTCCCTCCTGCCTGGCCTTTCCCTCCTTGCTTCTTCTGCTGTAGACAGGACAGAGTAAGGACAGTTGGACCACTTGAGAAGCATGACTTTATTTCTCTTGTATTACATTTCCCTACTCTGGCTTAAAGAAAAACCTTCACAGCCATTACTGGCTATGATTTGAGCTTATTCTTCTCTCTCAGTAGTAGAGCAATGGGAGAAACTTCCTGGGGAACATTTCATTTTTTTCCTCTTCACCTGTGAATACATTAATTTTATATTTTCATCTGATTTAGTTCCATGCTTCTTAATGTCAAACTATACTGCCTGACCTGTACTGAGAAGTTGATCCCTTCCTGGGATTATAAGCTACACTCTGTGTCATCCTTTTTGCAACATTCAATTTTGCTTGGTGACTGGTGCTTTTCCATCTTAGTCCCAAAACCTGTACTGTCATTTATTTTTATCACTTATTGTTTTTTTTACAGAATGATGTATGTGGGTGATTTTGTTTTAATATCAAGTCAGAACACTGCAGTCACTGTTCAATCAACAAGTTCCTTACTTCCCCTTATTTGAAGAAATGAAAATTGCTGAATGCAGATGTATGTGTTTGATAATATCTTGGCTGTCTGTACATACAGTTGGAAAAAAATCTGCTGCCTATGCTATTGTAATTTTTTATTTCCCAGTAATCGCATTCCAGATGCATGTATTAGGACCACAGCCAAAGCTGGAACCATCTTCATTAATCTCTCTTTTAACTGTACATTATCTTAGCCTGGAATAAATCAATTGCCTATAGGTTTCTCTAAAGCTTTGAAGAAATGAGACCTTTGCTTCCAGCTATTGGGTTCTGCACTACAGTTTGCAGCACAGACAGGAGAAGAACATTTAAATTATGAATATAGTCAAAGCTATAAGGATTTGGGAGCAAAAAATATTTCTTAGTATCTTAATGTGAATGGCAATGCGTGGTCCAGTTTCCATATGTTGGGAAAGAAGATGGAAATATATGATCTTACAATTTCATCTGAGTTTCTAATTCCACAACCACAAGTCCTGGTTTCCAAAAGCACCTCACTTTCTGGCAGTTTATTCTCTTGGTAGAACACAGCCACTACTGAAAGCACAGGAAGTGAGAATATTATGTCATGAAGGTTTGAGAGCCAAGTCAAAACACACAAGGTCAGATCTTGCTTAAGGCTACTTTCTCTCTGTGAAGATGAATCTTGTTTTCCAATAGGGGTTCAAGGGTCTAATCTAACATCTGCCTAGCTATACACTATGTCAGCAAGGAGTGAAAACAATAGGAGTGGATTAGTAGAGTAAAGCTGCTGGTACTACAGACACAATATCCACACTACAAAAATTTCAGGAATTTTAAAGGAAGAAAACCATAGTCTGGTTCAGTGGGTGTGTTCATCCACTAGAGGCTGGGGTACAATGCAGGCACTCTTGCAGTGTGTCTTCAAGTCCATGTGCTTTGAGACTATCAAGTGAACCAAAGCTCATTCAGTGACCAGGAGATCTTTTTAAAAAGTGCATTCCTGAATGGAATGAAAACTCAAATGCAGATGCACAGTATGAAATATTCTACTAGGTCATGAACCTCATAAAGTTTGAGGGCTAATGATATCCTACTATTTAGGGTTGAAGGTGTAGTCTATAATATAGAAGAAATTGAGAGTATACCTTAAATCATGCCACCTCTTGAGTTTCAAGATCACTTTAGAAGCTGTACAGTTCATAAGATGCATTTTGTATTGTGCTATATTTTAAGGCCTCATCCATTTCTCCATGGGTGATTTTTAAGCAGGAACAGTAATTATGCTAAAGTGCTAGAAGTATTTGAATCATACAGTAGACATTTTCATGTTTTTATGCAAATACAGATCACAGCCTATCTCTATAATTTAGAAAACTGTTTTCTTTCCCAAAGTGGTTTGGAAATCTGTGACTCCTAATGGTACATTTTTTCTGTAATTTGCATTGAGTGTATATGACATCTTCAGAGTGAAGAAAGAAGGAAACACAGCACTGAGGGCTACCTGAAAAGCTGCTCATTTGTGCATATGTTCACAGCAGAAGTGTGCCCACCCCCTCATCTCTGGTAGGTGAAGGCATTCAGCTCATTCCTCTCACTAACACCATTATGTCTCTAGTATTGTCTTGTTTGGAGTGCAAATGTGTTGTATTTACAGGTGATCTCTCACTAGCTGTTCATGCCAAGTAGCTTTCATTTCCAAAGTGGTCTGTAAGAAACTGGCAGGGAACTACGGCTCTTTCCTTGCACCTCAGCCACTCTCACAGGCAGTATTTGGATTTTCTTTTATTCCAACTAAAGGGGTGAGGACAGTGGAAGGTCAGTGATCTAGTTCAGTCATGCTAAAGTCTGTGAAATGCATAATTTAAAGGCGGGAGCAAGGTTGGGAGGGCATAGGGTTTTTCAGACCTGTAAGGCACACAGAGGGAATATGTCAGTTCACACATTTAGTAGCCACAGCAAGTGCTTGCTCCTGTGGCCCTGTGCTCAGTGCCAGCTCAGATACTAGCTTGAATCCCTGTGCCAAAGACAAGTTGTGTAGGGTCCTGGAAGAAATGCTGGGGGGCACATGTGTCAGGTTTTAAGAACAGTTCTCCCTTGGACCCATTTAATCTGAAACATTTGGGATGAATCGTGATGTTTAGGGAAGCTAGTAGAGAAGCTGGTCTGTAGAGATCCAGTTTTGGTTCTGCATTGCACATGCTGTTGATGAAGATGAGGAACATGAAGCATCCTTTGAGCAGACATGTTAGTTTCCTGGTAGATGTGTGAGACTTGCTAATGAATAGTCTTTGAGCCCATGTCAATTTTAAGATTTCTCTTCTGGCCAGTGCCAGCTTTAGATGAGTTTAGGAGGTGTTTCCACCAAGTCATCAGTGAACTGGTAGCATTGTGATGTATTTGCTCTTTCACTTCAGAGCATTTTTATCCCTGCTATGAAAAGTTTGAATGGGGGAGGGCTTCTTGTACCCTATTCCAGTTTCATGTCTAATTATAGACTTGAACTTGGGGTGGAGGATGAGCTATGGCCCTTTATATTTCAGCCTTGTGATCGTTGATGAAAATGCATTCTACCTTGCACTTGGGATTCCTGTCTTTCCTCACACTGCTACCCAGTGCTGCTGTATGAATTTTGCCTTCTTTCATTTATAGCTAAAAATAATAATAATGTGAGTGCTTTCTGTCAAATATTAATGTTGCACAATTCCATGCAATAACTGCAAATTTAGATATGGTTGAATGTTAACTTGATTGCTTTAGATGTTCATATCCTTGAACCTCCAAAGTTGTGGGGTTTTTTCCACCCTTGACTTTGAGGCTTGAAAGGATGTTGAGAATATTTTTCTTGCTGTTAGGAGTAGGTTTTCTGAAGATTGTTAATTTTCAAGTTTTTTATGCCATGTTATCTTTTGGAAGTCTTGTCTACACGGACCAGTCTGTTTATTTCCAGTGCTGATCTTTTACACAGTAAGACACAGACAAGCTTGATAAATTTTTCCAGCTTTAAAGTTTTATTTTCCAACCTGTGTCTTAGTCTGCTACATAATTTGTTGATTTCACGTGTCTTGACCAGTATTTCCAACCACTTCAGAAGTAGAATAATTGAAACTGGATTGAATAGTTCTAATTAATACATGCCTTTGCTAAACAGAATTTTGGTTTGTATCTGGTACACTCTGGAAAATGTTTACTAATTTTTATGTTGTTTAGCTATGTCGAGCAGATTAAGGCTTGGTAAGATGTTTGTACAAATATAACAGGCTTCTAAATTCTTAGGCTAAAATCTGTTAAACAGAGTTACCCACTTTGTTGATAAAAGTGACTACTGAGGTAGCTCCAGATTCTTTTGCAATGTTATTGCCAAAGATGATTTTCAGCTTCTAAGGTGACCAAATAATGTTGGAAACTCTTAAGAAAATTATTTTGGAATTTTCTCTTTTGTGGTCACATTGTGCAGAAAAAGCAAGGCTCTTTTTTCTCTCTTCTGGAGAAATAATAATGATAATTGATGGTCCTTAATTATATCCCTTCATTCTGCAATGTAGCTTTTAAATAGAGACAACAATCCTATTCTGGTTCATTTGATTTCCAGTCTTTTCAGATTCAATCCTGAAATAAATGAAAAGGACAATGTAGTGAATAGGACTGTGTAGAGTGAACATAACTAGACACTTTTTTCTCAGGTATTTAGATTTGGGTCATGCTAAATGTTTTCAAAATGTACACTTTTGCAAACTATTTCGATTTGAAAAGCCCAAGTATTTTGTAAACATATTTTCTAAATTAAATGCCTGAATTATATTGTAAAGAAATAATTTATACTTTAAAAGTAGCTGAATAATAATGTTGGCATGCACCAGAAAGTATAAACATAAAAAATGCTGTTTGGGTAGAACAAAATATTTCCTTTGGATTGGTTATGTTGTAAAATTATCAGCTAATCAAAATTATATTCATTGGTCAACCAGAAACAATATTCTGTTATTTCCCTCTGTTATTCAAAGGGCTGTTGTTCAATTCCTGCCTAAAGAATAGACCTGAGTGCCTTTGAACAAGACATACAATTTATTTTCATTACTTTTTTCTTTCTTTTTTAAGAGGGAAAACATCAAGAATCTGTAACTGCCAAGAGTCTTGAACACAGTAATCTGTTAATTCTGTTAATATTTTAAAATTCTTAGGTGGTAAATCGAGCAATAGCATATAATACCCAAGAAATGCTTTACTCTGCAAACTATGATCTGTGCTATGTAGGTGGGGCAAGGGAAACAATGAAATGTATTTGCTTATTTGGTTTTCAGTGAGATTTCATTACCTCTGGGAGAAATGGAGTGGCAGACTGATACGTGAAGAGAAGAAAGGTGGTAGTAATGCACAGATACATTCTTTTAATGACAGTGAAAGTGCTCCTACATTCTTCCTCCTAGAGCAGATTTTCAAGTGCTTTATTTCACAGCCAATACAGGGCTTGATATTGTTCTTATTTGAACACTTTTTATTAGATGAGATGTAGAAAATCCAGAAGATTGTATGCTGATGACTCCGTTCACTGTTTGACATCGTTACACTGTCATTGCTTCTGTCCTCCCTTTCCCAGTACCAAGAAGAGGCACTGAAACCACCTGAGAAAGAAAGTAGTGGAAGTTGTCATCATGGTAAGAAGTGTCCTGAGAGGCTGCCACTCATCCTTGGTTATGTCTCAGATACTTCAGCACCATCCTCAAAACATGTCAGATTTTCTCTGGCTTTTGTAGAATATTAATATGCTTCCAAAGGACCTCTTTTGTTAATGTATTCAGGGAATACACATGACATATCTTCCTTGAAGAGGATTTTTCTTTTGCTTTTAGTTGTGTCAAGCAGTAAAATCAATGAGCCTTATTGCTCCCAAAATCAGTGAATGCTGGCTCCTACTGCTTTTTGGGACCCTAATGTTGTTGCTTTTATTGCTGCCCTTGTGACTTCAGGAGCTCTCTACCAGCAGGTAGAGACTGCCCTTCCCAGTGTCAAGGGCAGGAGAGCCTTCCTAATTAGACCTGGAAGTTTACTCTGGAAGCTTATCCTGGAAAATATTCTGTTAATGAAAAATAGAAATATGATTTTTTTTTTTAGTTTCTCCCTCTAGGTTTTTTTCCATTGGAGGAAGCATTATCTTTAAAGTTCTTCTGTCTTCCACCACCCTTGTTTTTCCCCAGTCATTAAATAAATGAATTTAATTTATAAATTTATAAAATTTATAAAATTTATAAAATTTATAAAATTTATAAAATTTATAAAATTTATAAAATTTATATTTTTGAGGTGAATTTTTTGTTTTCATGAAACCCCCTTTTTAACTTTTTCATTCTCAGCCTTTCTTTACTACTGGACAAATAACAGAAGCAAGATTTTCGACACTCTATTTTAATTGGCATCAAGTTCTCAGCATTGAGGGATTCTTATGAGCTGGTAACATAGCAAGTGAGGGAGTATGGTCCATTCCCTGTCCATCATAGGTAACTGTACAAGAGGTGTCTAGTCCAGAAGGTTTGCTGGGCATGTGCCAGCAGCACTATACTTGAAAGGAATGATGGTGATATCACCCTATAAACACATTGTCCAGTCTTTTAGGTCACTTTCAGTAAAGAGATGTAAAAAAAAGATCTCAGAATTTCCATGAAGAAAAGGAAAATTATTTGAGATTTATTTCCTAAATAATTTAAAAGGAATAGGAGGGTTTTTTCCTTGTTGTCAGGCTTCTGTGGAATTTGCTTTCAGTTTGCTTCAAAGTTACCATGATCTAGCTTGAGCTACAGCAGCACTGTACAAACTGAGCAGGGTTTAAAGCACTTTGAGTCTCATGTAAGGGCCTTTCCCATGTGTACTATAAGAACATGTGGTCTGGGTAAACAGCTGGATTATTTGGGCAGTGAGGATAGCAGAGCAGTTCCAGTCCGTCCAAGGCTGAGTGCTGACAGCAGGGAAGGGAATAAGGATTCTGTCCCCATTAGTCAGAAGGCAGAAGTCGTGAGATAAATTATGACTGCAAGGAAAAAATGTGTACTTGCAGTGTAAACTGCAGAAACTGTATCCTGGTGGGAAATGTGAAAGCCATTATAATGCCACCTCCTGTACATAATACATAAATTAATGGATTAATTTAATTATTTATCTTTCAGCATTTTCTCACCTGCCAGAATGGAAATGCTGGTAGTAGCTTTGATAAGCACAAAAAGATCTTTGCTATTCTTCCTTTATTAATGACTTTTAGTCACTGGAAAGTCTCAGACTATTAAGATATACAGAGCTATCTTCATAAGAGACAAGAAAAAAACAGATGGGATTGTTACACATCCATTGATTCAGTCCAAGGCTGATACACAGTCTCACATGAAATTGCTGCTAATGTTCTAATTCTTCTAAGCTCTTTGAGCTTTCTAGGAATGTTGGTATAGTATTTTTTTCTTCACGTTGTTTTTTGGAAATACCAGAAATAGCCAATAGCTGAAGAAAAAAAGTGCCAACAAAGGCCTTATAGTTCTGTTCATTTTTTGGAGGTTTTGGTTGCTGTTTTTCTCCCATTCTTCTAGTGTGTAGCCCAAATATCAGAGTCATCATTCTGTCATTCACTCCTTCATGGGTTCCTAATGGGATAATTAGCTGGTGTAAGGACTCTGAACACAAACTTTGGTGTGGAGATGGAGCATGTGTTGTCACATAGTGTCAAACTGATAATGCTCGTTCTTAGCTTCTCAGGTCTACACTGAATGTTTCAACCAGAGTTAAAATTTGGAGGGTATTTTTTTCCACTTTTTTTTTTTTTGCAGGACTATGAATTTGGTAATATTCTATGCAGTATGCAGAATCTTACAACTGTCTGGGACTGAATAAATAATGGAAGGAATTTGCATGCTGACCTGCAGTTATGTCTGTTTAGAGCAGACAACGAACTTGCTTGGCTTGTTAATATTCTAGTTCCTCTGCAATCAATCTGCATTGATATTTATGTGACCCAATAAAGTTTATTTTTCTTGGGTTTTAAATTATGTTGTTGCATCTCCCTTTATATCTCTAAAATGCAGTCTGGCTTGATTTCCATTTGGATCATAAAATGTGGATACCATGCCTTCCCCTTGCCCCTGTAGTCGCTTGCTTGTGTGGGCATGGAGGCCTTACTTTGCTTCCCTGGTAAATCATTCTACAACTGCAATCTGTTGACCTCCATGTATGCCTTGTGTTTGTCTTCCTCAGGATGCTTTTTCCCTTCTTTTTGTTTATGTAATTTAAAGCTCAGATCCTATGTATGGAAATTAACATTTTGATATAAAAATGCTGCTGTTGTAAACAAATACCTCAGCTACTATAAAACAAGCACATTAAAAAAAAATAAACAGACCAAGTCAGTGGAAGCTGATAAAGTGCAGACACTGCCTGAGGCTATCTCTGCACCAGTGCAGGCTTAACCCACCCATCAGATTTATCTTTTTTCTTTCTATGAGGTCACTAATGACATTCTCTGTTTCTAAAGCTAATTTTCGGTCACTGGTGATAAGCAACGTAATCTTTCCCAATATTTCTGGTAGTTTGGAAATTTAACTGGAGGTGTTGGGGTATGAGCAGACCAAACCTGCTGCTGCTCCCAGGGAGGCAAACCACTGACTCTGCACCACCTGGAAGCTTACGAGCAGGAGAAGAGGATCCCTTTCCAGACCTTGAACTTTTAATGGCTCTGGGAGGCGCTTGAGTAACTGTCTTCTTGTCTGTTAGATGAAATAAATGCTGTGTTTATCTCATTGGAATGTCATATTAGTTTTTAATAAATATTTAAACATGCCAACAGTTTTGAAGAATAGTTGGAGAGATGTACTGTCTGTGATGCAAAAAACGTTTGTATCATACAAGAAAGCATCTTATTAAGTGTTTTAGAGGATGACAATAGGTTGGAAATTGTCCCCCTCTGCCAGTCTGAGGCCTGTGTAATGCTCCTCTTACACCTTCCCTGCAGTGACAGACCCAGCCTTCTCAGGGATGCCTGCAGCAGCCACACTGGGGCTTGGAACAGGAAGGTCCTGGGTTCCATCCAGCCTCAGTCTTTTTGCCCTTATTCTCTTTGTTCATAACTCTGTAGCACTGGATTAAGTGACAGCAGAGACAGGTCTACAGCAGGGCCATGGTGGGAACACACGTCTGGGCTGGGCACTCCTTGGAGCTCCTGCCTCAGGGCAACCAGCAGTGCTGCCCTGAGTGCCTGGCAGAGCTGGCCACAGACTGAGAGGCAGCTACCCTGAAAACATGTGAGACTGAGGAGCTGGTGACCCAGAGGTGGGATGGAAACAGCCATCCCACCAGCACAAGGAAAGTGCATTTGTGTAAGGGACATGACCTGTCTGTAGTTCTTCACAATGCTTATGATATTTTCCAGAATCCTCTCAGTTTCCTCTGTACTAGCCCCTATCAGTCCACCTGTGAAACTTTAGCAAGAAAATAATTACAGCCTTTCTGGATCTTTCTCTCCCCTTTTCCAGGCATGTGCTGCAAACTGGAAATATAAAAAGCGCTGGTGGACTGTTTCTGCCTTAATTTCAAAAGAAACAGAATTTTCTAAAACTGTTTTGATCTGCTTGGGGCAGCATCAGAACAATTTATTCATCCAGAAGTATGCCTCACCTTCTCTCAGAGAATTTCTGCTTCCCATATATTTTTGAACCCCTTTTTAGCTGTAGAATGACTGAACTGTCATTTAAATCAATGGAAAGTTCCCCAGGCAGTTCACTAGAGCAGGGTACAATCCTTAGCATCTATTCAAAGATCACAGAAATCACTGATGTCAATAGAAATCTTCTTACTTGGATTGCTGAGTTCCTAACCCCCCACTGGAGAGGAAGGACAGGACACTCAGCTAATGTGTATGTAACCTGTTAAGGAAGGAAAGCTTTTGTAGTTTTTACTCTTTTTCATGCAGACTCATTAACTTGCTAAACCAGATGAGCCTGGCAGATCTATTAATCTATATATTTTCCAGTTTGCCAAACATTAAATTACCAGAAAAGTAAATGGAAGCTCTCATTTACTTCTAGTGCTTAAAATCTCCTAACATGACCTAAAAGTGCTTCAAGCAAGAACCAAAAGGGAATAACCAAAGCCTACAACATCCTTGAGGTTCCATTCATCTCTCCATAAGGGAGCAGCCTTCCTCTTCTGGAGGAGCTCTGTGCACATGTATTAGGGTAATTTCCTCTGACAGTTCTCCTGATAGAGAGGAATATTCCTCCAGTTATCATATCTCCAGAGGCATCCCTGCATAAAAAGCCTGTCTGCACTATTAGAGGAATCACGTTAATGGGTCTAAAATGTTTCAGTCAAAGAACTGAAAAATTTAGTGAGGAAGTATAGAAGCATTTTGTTGTTGGGATATGTCTACATGAGAGCAATTGACTCATCTATATTTAACTCCTCACAACCTTTGACTTGAACTTTCACTTGACTCCCTCTCCTGCCATTTTCTTGGAATGAAAAATTTTAGCCTTTCACTTGACCTGTGTGGACTCATAAATTCTGGTTGCTCACACATGTAATCACAGAGCAAACAAAGCAGCTGGAAAAAAGCTCCTGCAGTAGGAAGCAAGATTTTTATGGTGCAGAGAGAAGAGACCATGAAACATCCTGCTCCCCTCCAGCCAACTTTGGTTTTTCTCACAAACACCCTTCCACATCTCACCCTATGTGTTGTGTTAGGTGTAGCTTGAAATAGGCGATGATTTCCCAGCAACCTTGTCAACACATGAGTATGTCCCACTTTAGCCACCTCAGCCTGAAGTATTTTTGGGAGAGCTGCTGGGCATTCATTCATCTCTTCTAGACCAAACCCTAGATAAAAACCCAGAAGCATTACCCTTTAGGAAGACATTAGTGTGTGTGGTACCTCTTTATTGCTTAAATTGAAAGATTATTTCTGCACCAAAGTGATTATTTTTAAATCAACGAGTCAGACAGGTGCAAAGGGAAGGGTTGGTATATTCAGACCATAAAATGTTTCTTATCCAAAATTAAAACCAGTATCCTCTTCTCTTTTGAAAAAAAAAAAAAAAGCTGACTAATGCGCTCTACATTTTTGTATCTTTGCTGTCCAAAGTAATAACTAAAATCACACCAAGCTTTGTGCATTGATTGTCCTGAACCTGCTTGGCAAGGATGGAAACTTGGGATTCATATAAGAAGAGTACTGCTTCTGGGTCCATCATTCATATTATGTGGATGATATTTATTCTATAAAAGCAGAAGTCTCATGAACTCTGCAATTTTGGTCTGAAAAATTATGGCAGGACTTCCTTGACTGCTTAGTGGTAGTGAAGTGAATGATGAGATGGAGAAATTCAGTTTAGCATGCACCTTGCTCTTTTTCTGAATGAGGCTGCTGGTAAGGACAAGAACATTTATCTTTGGCTGTCACTGTCTAAAATATGCAGATGTAGAAGCCTTAACTTACCATGGGCATTACTAGTTAATTAAGGGGATTCATTGATTAATTCTTGGCAAAGGACTGTTAGCCAATGTTCACTGCTAGGGAATTATTGAATTCAGATAAAGCATAAGATGGGTGAGAAGAAATACTTCTCTTCCCTGGAATAATGTTTCTGTCTGGTTCTCAAAATAGCAATTATATATCCTTTAAAACATTAAAATATTATAATTAATAAATTATTTTAATCTTTAAATAACTGTCTGTAATTTTATAGCAAAATATTAATTAACATATTTAATAAAGTATTTATCATTGTTCAACAATATATGACTGGGTTGGAAATAAGAAGTACAAAGACACGAGTCATCTTGCCTCAGGAATTATTTTTGAACCAAAGCTTGACACACATTTGACAGCTCACAATTAAATGTTTGCTTTCGAGTGATCTGCTGATGTACGGGTTTTCAGATTGCATTGCAGCAACGCATGTGCCTGGAACCCTAACCCTCATGATGCAAAGATTCAAAAATAGAACCAGTGTTATTTGTACTGCCTATTTGGCTATGCATGAAATTGTATTCAATAAAAGGCTTGTGTAGAAATCTCTTTCATATTTTCATAGCAAATAATGAGCATACATTAAGAACAAATTGTACGTATCTGAACTTAATGGGTGAGTTGACCCAGGCTTTTACAAATGAATACTAATGGAAGGAATCTGTAATATATATTAAACATTTAATTAAATTTTTGAGCAAGACTGTCAGGGCATGACAGAGTACGAGCCCATGTAAGAAAAGCAAACAAACAAAAAAGACCCAAGCCTGTATTTACAGGTACAAATCCAGGATGGGAAGCAAGAGACTTTCTAGCAGCTATTTTTCTGCAGAAAATCCTAATACCTCCTTGCTGCAACAGCTGGTACTTACACATGGAAGAAATCCAAATGGGATTGTTCTCCTTTGGCCTCTGTGGCTCCCTTGTTTTCTTTTTCACTAGCATTGGAGACTAGACAGCCATGGGTTTACTGTGCTGTGTCAGGAGCAAAACTGAAGTGTCTGTCGTGGTGTCAGAGCATGGAGCCATAGGGTGCCTGGCTGGGGTCTCTATGTGTGTAAATGTACAACCAGAGTCAACCTACATACAGTGGCCTGAAGTTCTATAAACCTGCACTGACTGCTGATATTCATCCTGTGCAAGCTGATGTCACCTGCAAATGGCAGAGAGCTGAAGTTCCATGTTTGCAATCCCTCTAAATCATTGTGAATATATCGCATTATCACAGTAGAAAATGTATATCAAATACAACTCTGGCTGAAGCATTTGACCTTCTGTATTTCATTTGACCGTCTGTATATAATACTGACCAGCCAGTATTTCAGTGAAAGCAGATGAACACCAGGAAACTAGGATATTTTCCCATGGCTAGGTTAATTCTTCATCATAAAAGTCCATAGCAATGTTGACTATTTCAGTCTATAGCAATTCAGCCTATAAAATTTCTTTGTGTTGTGAGCAGCACATTAAGATATCATTAACTGGTATATCTATGACTAGTGATGCTAGAGATCCTTGTGGTCTCTAGTAAGGTGCTAATAAACAGTTCTTAGCCAGTTCATTACCAAATAGAATATTGTTTGTTATTCAAGAGAGTTTTTTCACAGTCCATCCAATTTTTTGCTTAACTACCATTTTTAGAGTTTGTTGGTGCAATAGTGAAATAATACCACGTGTTTGTAAGGAATTGTGATAATATGAGAGGCATGTGAGAAGCAGCTCAAAGACCAAATAGACTGATTACTCCATATCAAAGCTGAGTAAATCCCCTGATGTTTAGTTGGTGTACAGCTGGGAGTTGATCAGCTGAGGAACTGCAAACAAATGATAAATAGCACCTATTCCTAAGAGCTAAATTTCCTCTCTGTGTTGAATTTTGTGAGAAGGATTGCATTCTCCATTAGTAGCTGTCAATTCCATCTTGGCTCGTTTTGTTACATTCGGGAGTTCTGATTTGTGTCTTGGGAGAACAGTTACATTTTGTCGACTGTTTCTGAGTGTATGGAGTTTTGGTATACACTTTGATCTTTGAATATAGGGTAAACTTCCCATTAAGGGTGAGTGCAGTGTTTGTTGTTGCTAAGTATTCATTTTTGTGCAAAGAAATGTTGGTCTTTTGGGCTCAAACCCCATCATGTTTTGGTTGTGATGACTGTTTTACTGCTAATTCAACAGTAAGCTAAGTATGTCTGCCTGGCCCCACTCCATGTCCTGAAGAAAAGCTGTGGTGGTGTAGAGACAGGGAAGCAAGAGTCTCCCAGCCCCAGAGGTCCTGTGTCCTCTGAGGTCCTCTGGTACTTTGAGGACTTGCAGCTTTTGGACTTCCAAACCTTTGCCTGCTTAGGGCCGAGGAGAGGCAAGTCCATCTTTCTGCACTTGTCCCACTTTGCAAACACAAGCACAAATCCATGTGCACATAAATGGACACCACCTCTCTTTCCAGCTGCTGCACAATAATTGTACCACGGACAAATTGCTCTCAACAATCTGCTTTAACATCTGTATAAACCCCACCTATCCTCCTTTCTTGCACAAAGTGCAGTGCCTTGTGTTTACTTTGTGATGTCTGGAGCTTGAACTAAATCTCAGGAAATGTTCACATTTACTGTTCACACACTCCAGACATAGCAGGTGCTGTAGTCACTGTGGGAAGCAACCTCCGACCCCAGGGCAGCACTTTCTGCCAGAAATGTGGGTTTGGTTTTGACACATTTGTAAGCTGGGGCACTTGCTGTTCTCTTAACTCAGAAAAGGAAAAAAGGTTTTACTTTCTGGCATTAAGTAGAACAAGTCAGAGATGGGATAACACTCCTCAATTTTTTCCTGGGGTAAGAAAAGGATCAGGTAATTTGCTGAAAACAATGCTATTCTCAATATCAATAGCAAGTTTCTAGATACTCATATGGGAATTGGCCCTCAACATTTTCCTATTAGCATGTGAGTGTTTGGAGTGAGGCAGAGGGACAGATTCAATGATTGCAATGGAAATGTTACTGTTGAAGGAGATCACAGCCTCACTTGAAATGTGAATTGCTTCTTATTGGACTGGCAGAAAAGCCAGCAAATAAGAAGTTGCATCCGATTTTGTTTAGCTGGCAGGCAACAAGCAGTGGTCAGCCTGCTGCCTCATAGCAGTCACTTTCTGCAGAATCTGTGGTTTGACTGCCTTTTATTACTACTGGCTTTTCTGCTGGTTTCATAAAATGTGATTTTAAGAGCTTGTGTGACCTCCTTAATTCATCTTGCAGTGCCTGTGTGTTTCAGGGGCTTCCCTATGTATGTGTGATCTAACTTGATCAAATACAATGAACTGTAGATGCTATGACACTTGTGAAGTGGGAAGACAAATACTGAATGGAAAAAAGAAAGTAAATAAAGTCCCTGCTAAACTGACAAGGGAATACAGAAAGGGAAGAGATGAAAAACAGTGAAAGGTTGCTTAAAGGGCAAAACTTGCATTTATGATATGCCACAGAGGTCAAGAGGGCAATGATACTTTGACGTGTGAAAATACACATAAAATTAAAATAGAAGAGCTTATTTATTTTAGAAAACCTCATGTAACATTGGCCAATGCAGAGGTTGGAGGAAGATTTCTGTCAGCAAATATGACACTGCTGTCTGCATGCAGAAGTCAGCACTGGGCCATGGGAAAGATGGGTCCTGCTGGGCTGTGTGTGCTGCTGGAACTGGTAAGTAGAGCCCAAAGGACCAAAATAAGCCCAGGGTTGTACACCATTTGCCTTCACTGGTAATTATATCAACTTCTGCTGCTAGGTTCAATTTATCAAGGCTGGATTTTTCACTTCTCAAATTAAATATTTTCCATCTATAGGAATGCCAGATACTGGCTTAAAAATGTTCCAAACAAGAATTGTACAGGATAGATTAGAAGAGAAGGTGTAACAACACTGAGGGAGAAAAAATAGGAAGTAATTGAGTTTTTCCTGTGTTTTGAAAGCTGTTTCTTCTTCCAATTTAACTTGGTTAACCTATGATGAGATGCTTTTGGTTTTCTCCTTCAGTGTGAATGTCGAATCCAGTAATTTTTCTCTTTCCTATAAAAAACATGCATTCAGATAAATTTCAGTGTTTGCCACATGACTTATGACTTTCATGGGATATGCCTTAATTTAAAAAGTATTTGCTTAAAATGGTTATGTCAGAACCATTAAGAAAACTTCATTTAGTTCCAGCCAAAATATAAACTGAAACCAAATAATATCAAATCCAGAACATTTTTACCTTAATGTGTTGAATCATTCAGTGTAATGTAATTATGCTGTGTGCTGGTCTCCCATCATCTTCATGTTATAATAGGAAAACTTGGTATGAACTAAGAGGAAGTCAATAATATCTATTATTCAATTAGCATATTAGAGACTCATAGAATAGTTTGGGTTGGAAAGGACCTTGAGAGGTGGTCAAGTTACAACCCTCTGCAATGAGCAATGACGCCTTGAGCCTCTTATTTCATGTTGATTTCTTTCTTTTACTTCTTGGGACTTACTCTACTGCATGAAAGTTTGGCATCAAATGACAAAACTATAAAATTGATCAGGTGTAATTTTTCATATTTGAAGATTATTTTCAGCTGCACTAATAATATGCCCTAGCCAATGGGAGCTATGGTGTGGTGTAGTGAAAAGTCTTGGGAAACAAGTGCTAATTTAGGATGTAGATTGTGGTGGAAATCAGGTTAAATGAGAGAATCATCAGGAGAAAGCTACTGCTGTCTCTGAGAAGGTCCCATCCATGGAACAGAGTTTTTCACAGCACACTGTCCCTATCACCGACGGCCACTTATAAATCATGGAAATAGTGATGGATGGGGCACCATGGAAACAGCCTTCACAAGCTGGACTTTGTAAGCTTTACTCAACCTGGTACTCAGTAGAGCACAGCAGAAAAGGGTGGCTTTGAGCCCTGAACCAAAGGACACCTGATGATCCCCAAGCCCCTGCCCTTCCTATGTCTCATGGTGCTCTGAGCTCCCCAGGAGACTCTTCCACGGTTTTAGGGACTCACCCTGCATCCTCAGGCACTACACATGCTGCCACTTGTGCTACTCTCTGTCTCTGATTCAGCCACTTAATCTGTTGGTTTGAAATAGCTGTGCATGTCCAAACTTAAGATTTCTGGGAGAAGCCTTATTTTCCATTTCAATAATGGAGTTAAAGTCAGAGTTACAGCCATGAAGATGAGATTCTCACAAGTGCTTAGTATTGGTTTATCCATAATTATGGAGATCAAACAACACAATGTTTTCACTAAAAAATGATGTAGATTTAGGCTAACCCTGACCATCTTTGAAGATCTCAGACATTTTCTGGGAGACAGCATGTTTACAGCTTATACCTAAGGTTAGATTCAAAAGTAACTATTAAGAAAAATGGCCAGAAAAACTGGCTTGACTTTTCCAAGTCATTGCAAACCCATTCATTATAGGCTATGAAACCCTGTAAAGCAAAGGTACATAAAAACCAGAACCCTAATTTTAGGAAACTGGGTTTGAAGAATATTGTCTCACATCTGTGCACTAAAACACAGAAACATTTGTTCCAGTAATCTTTGGTATATTCCAAAACATCTTTCAAAAATATGGCAATAAAATAATAAAAAAAAAAATCTCTGGCCGCTAGGTTAAATTCTGCACAATAAATAAAACTGACGATCATTCAAGAAAATGGTGCAAAAATTCTTGTTGAATTAATAGAGGGCATATCTTGAAGATTTTCTTTCACAGCTTGAAACTAATTTGCAGGTTAACAAATCATAACAGCTGGGCCCTTCTGCAAAATGTGGCCCTTCTACACCACATTTTGAACAAATCAAGTTGCTATAGAATGCCTGAGAGTTTGAGAGATACTGTGTGGTGTAGCTAAGTTTTCAATTGTGTAGCAAGTGACTCCTAGATTTAAAATGCTAATCTGTAGCATTTCGTATCTGTCACAGGGTATCAAATTTGCCATAAAAAAGGCACACAAGTCCTTAACAAGTTTTACCCTCATTTTGACAAATTCTCTTCTTTTACCTGCTGCTATTTCTGTGTGAAGAGGAAGGTGACAAAATGCTTCAAGTTAGATGACAAAAATATCTTTCCTACTGTTCAGTAACCTCCATGCACCTGGTCTCCATGGTGCTGTAGGGTGGGGAGGCCAAGAGGCAGGCAGTTCAGTTATCAGTCTCTACAGCCTGCCTCCCTGTGTGGAGACAGGGCAGGCAGAGGTTAAGCAGCAACATTTCTGCTGCTAGACCAGCATCATTTCCACTAATGCTTTTGTGTGCAGGTACAACTGAAGAAAAGAGTAATGAAAAAAACTCCAGCAAAATTGTAAAGGCCTTGCCATTCACTTGCAAAGGCAGCAAAAAGCCCTCTACAATTCATTTTGCAAAATGTTTATAAGAAGAGCCAAATCTTAGAAAATTTCCTTTGTTTTCACCCTTGTTTGTAGATTGACTGGAGGACAGAGAACAGGGGATTCCTGTGCTTTTTTCTCCTTTAGAACAAACACATTGTCTGCACAGTCCCACATCACACACTATGGTGACAGACCCTTGTCCTCTCTCCTCCATTGTCCCAGGGTCCAGAGCAGTACTTCAGGAGCAGCTGGAGCAGAGACTGAAGTTAGGACCACCTTGGAGGAAGCTGCCTGTATCAAGTGTGGTTATATGGCAGTAGGTGCTCAAAACAGATCTTTCAGCTCACCATAAGCCACCCTGCTCCACCCTCTTCCCCCAGTTCTTTGCAGAGACCTCAGCAAGGTCCGTGAGCTGCAGCTGGTCCTGGTCCCATGTCTGTCATGTTCAGTGGCTGTCTTGCTTGGTGGCCACTCTCAGTGCTGGTCAACCTGGCAACAACAGCATTTGTCTGCTCCCGGTTGGTTTCTGCATTAAAGTTTTGTTTCTTTTTCTGCTCAGGTCAGGGGTTGTTTTCCCCAAGGCCCTAATGGCCTGTTGTTAATCTAAAATAAAAAGCCTAATGTTTACCATCCTGTGGGAGACAGATAGGGCTTATATGGAAGTCACTGTTCTTCAGAGGTGCTCACGGCTGTGCATGGTGCTGTCTCTAGCTCTGATGGAGCACAGCAGATGTATCAGTAGATAATGCAGCTCTGCCAGTGCTACCTGCTGCTTTACTCCCCAAATCTAGACAGTGGCTTGGTAAATCAACCGTGACGCTTGTAATTCAGTGGAGTCTGTGCTCCCCTCTGCTGAGCCACTACATCAGGCAGATTTAACTTGCTTACTTGCTTTCTTGTTTTTTTTTTTTT
>VZSE01005023.1:338017-415142 GCA_013398275.1 Promerops cafer | reverse complement strand
TTTGTTTTTTTGTGTTTTTCTTTTTTTAAGAATGTCAGCTGTCTTTTCTCTGTAAGCTACATCTACAATATGAAGGACTCCCAGCAGAAGTTGTTTCCTTTATTACATGGGTTATGCTACAAAGATATTCCTGTCTTCTCAAATTAAACAGAAGGATTGTATGGCAGTTTCAGGGAGAGTAGAAAAACATAGCTCTATTCTGTGTGGGTGAATTTCCATGGAAGGCAGCTTATTTTGCTTTGGGCAGCATTTGGCAGCATGTCAGTGTCTGTATGGGGAACTTGGCATATATTACCTCTTTATTCACTGGATCTCATTTACAAAAGAGAAAGGCAAGTCCAAAAGCTAATTAAGTCAGACTGAAGTCACAGAGATTGTTTAGATTATTTTAGAGAAGATTCTGTTACAAACTCACATTCCAGTTTGGGTTGACATAATATTGTTATATGTTTTCACCATATGTTTATAATTTTAAACAGCTTGGGGGAAAACAAACAAAAACTCTTTCTCCTGCTAGAGGGACCTATTGGCAATATAATCCTGGGCAGAAAATTCAGATGCTGAATTGTGCCTCTCAGAACATCAATCAAACCTCGTCCGTAAAGAATGAGAAAACAATTCTTTTATTAACCTGAATTTAGTCAATGGTAGTGTCTTACTTTCTTAAAAAGAAGTATTCAAGAAACAAATTACCAGTTAAATTGCAATATTTTTTTCTCTAATGACACACTTTCTTACTATGCTTTACATTTTTAGTAAAGTTTTTTTTTAACGTATCATTTTTTCATTCCACACTTCTTATGCAGTCCATAATGGAGAACTTATTTTAATTTAAAAATCTTTATGGCATATCTCACCTGCCCAAGGAGAACAAAGAAAATAATTTATATCAGTATTTAGAAACTGAAATACAATGACCAACCTTTTCATCCTCTAACTCTAAATTTCACATGAGATTGCTCAGTTTAGAAATTATTATCCTGAGAAACACTGAGCTATTTTTCAGCTGCATCCCCTCTATAGTCTTACCTGCAGGTGGATTCTTGGCCAGCTCATCTTATCCCATGTGTCACTGCTTCTAACTTGTGCAGATGCTGTGCCTGGTCCTCACAGAAGTCACCAGGAATCACCAGGCAGCTGAACTTCACCTCTTCATTACTTTAAGGAATCATTTCCAATTTGAAACTTTTGTGGTTTTGTTCTGATACTTTTAATGACAAACTTGCTTTATTGAAATACAGCTCTAATTTTCCATCAGCTCAGAATGAAAACTTGCACTGATCTACAGAATCCATTCTTGTGAAGCTGATGTTTCCAAGGACAATGTTTGCATCCCCCTATGCTCAAAAAGTACAAAAATTTAAAGCATTTTTTCATTTTTAATTTCACCTAAATCTTGGCTTGATAGTAGAAAAAGTAATGGAAGTTGCTTCTTTGTGCACTATTCCACTTCCTAATGGATGTTTCCTACAGTGAGAAAACTGAGCTTTGAATGCAGTGTTGATGCAGTGGGATCTGAGGCAGTGGGAACAGAGAAAACCTTTTTGCAGGAGGGTTTCTACTAAGCTCAGATTAAATTTTCATTCAGAGAGAGTGGGTTTGCTATCAGTTTCTCAGCGTCCCAGTTTGACATTATTCCCATTGCCTTAGCATTTAGAAAACATGTCTGGAGAAAAACCACACAGAATTAGGCTTTAGCTAGGAAAGCACCAAAGGTCCAAGGCAGGAGTTTAAATGCTTTGCAGAACTGGGTCCTGGCAGCAAAGTGCAAACATATATATAATATGTACACATATATATATATATATATACATATTATAGAGCTGAGACTCTGGTACCTGTCACTAAGCACTAATTAGCTACAATTATGTACACCTATATTTGGAAAACATACAAATAAGAGACATATAAAATTAGATGGTCTGCCCTACTGACAGACTGTTTCAAATAATATTAGCTGCTCATATTAATGGAAATCAAATGTAATAATTAGTGATTCAGAGAAAATTGTAGGAAAAATCAGAGTTACTCAGAGCATTTGTAGGGAAAGAATAAAGAACTAAGATGGACAAATTGCATTTGATGAATGCCACACTTTTCAATGCACCTTTGCTGGGCTAATAGCAATAAATGAGGCTCTGGGCTCAGTGAGTGGTACCAGGCACTCTTCTAATAACAGTAATTCCAAAATAGTAGGTGAGAATGAGCTTAGAAATAAAAATGGGGAATCAAAATACTGTCTCAGTCTTGTTGAAAGAAGTCTTTAATTCTTTTTATTTTTTTTAATTTCTAACAAAAATGCCTGAACCAACTCTGAAGAATACAACTTTTTGCTGCATAACTTACCATTCCAAAAGTGTGATAAATTTATTACCAAACCAAGGTTTGGAGGACTGCAGACTTTGAATCAAACCTGACAGAAGATTTCAGGGTAATAAATCACTGAGGAAGGTGAGGATCACAGAGGTAGCACCCCTGTGAGTAGCAAAGGGGATTAAAAGCATTAGGAGCATTTGGTGGTCATCAGCAATGTTCTGGCTCTTGGGAATATTTACATCTAACTAGCTATATGACCTGTACTATCTATGTGATGAGATTTAACATTTTTTTAGGGAGTAGCTCCCACATGTGGGGGAATTTACAGACAGGTTTTTCCAGTTTAAGAATTCCTAGCTGAAATATTTATGTTCTGTCATTGTACCACATCTAATTTATCAGGAGCTTTTGCACAGGTAATAAAGAGATGGGGAAGACAGTAACATGTTTCACCTAGCAATATGGTAAATAACTCATCTGCTTTTAGATACTGTGGATGACTATATTTCTTCCTTAGGTATCTAGTAATTTAAATTGATGAACATATAACATCTGTTCTGCTAGTAAAGGTAAACTTTCATCTGGCTGAAAATATTTAGTATCATCACATATTTGAAACAGATAAAGGGTGAAAAGCTGGGGATTTGTGTGGTGAGAATGTGTGGCAGTTGCTGCTCTTCAGCTGCAGATGCAGCACAGGACTGCCCAGACTCCCTCTGTGACAAGGCAACGAGGAGTTGTTATTTTGATCATCTCCTCTGCCTTTCTGCCTACTCCAGGCTTCTGAATTTCACATTTTGTTCTTTCAGCAAACCCACAGTTTCCCATGGGGTCTGGAGCATTGCTCCAGATTCAGACTTCAGGCTCACCTGGGGTTTCCCAGTTTTCCCTTATGCTGCTCACTTGGGGAATGCTGCTGCTCCCAGTTTGTGCCAGCTGGGGTAATGGGGTTTGTTCTGTGTGGAAAATTGTCAACAGAATCTGCACCAGTACATACAGCACTTTACAGATTTTGCTTTTGTTGAGTACGGTATCCTCTCTCTGACTCTTCTTGGGTGAAACTGTGCAGGATTCTTTAAAAAATGTATTTCTTTCATCCTTGTAAAAATCAACACTTTTAGGAAAGTAAGTATGCCATCTTCAGAAGACACTCATCCTCAATGCTTTGTCTCTCCAACTGTTTGAAAGCAATGATTTACAGATTCATAGTGGAATGGCAAATGGAGATAAGGAAACCAGCCTGCAGGAACTTGCCATCTGCTGTTAACTGTAATATAAATGCCAATTAATGTTAATGATGACAATTTGTTAGATCTTAATACCTATCTGAACAATAACCCAAAAAAGTCAGATGGAACCCCATTAAAACTACTTTTTATGTAAGATATAGTTCATTGCTTGCACAGAGGGACTTTCCTTCAACAGCCTGGCTGTCTTCCAGGTTATGGTTCAGAGGGCTTTGCAACTGTATTGAGAAGAGGTGGTTGTGAAGGAACAGCAGGAGCTGCCAAGTGTGGAAATCTTACAGGTGGAAGGTATTGGTGGATGTTTTCCAGCTTGTCCCTCTTTGCTGCTTCTTGGGATACAGCACACCTCCTGAAAATACATGGCTGGTGTCAGGAGGAGAATGGATGTGCTGCCCCAGATTGGATTTTTGTAGCAGGAGGTCAGAGTCTTTCTGGCTAGCTCTCTGCAATAACTTTGCTCATAGCCTTCTCCCAGTGCTTTTCCCTATAGAGAGTACTGCTGATCCAGTAGCCTGAGAATGATGCAGAATATCTGGACTTGAGCTGCTGCAATCCCCTCAGAAAAATACCTATACTGTGTGTAATAGAAGTGCCTACATGGATCAGCACTTCCTGATCATGTCAGCAGGGGCTCTCCCAAATCAGAGCTACTGTCATCCAAGGGGAGCTGAGAGGGATCTGTCTCTGTTTGAAAAAACAGCAAATGAGAAATCTGGACACTGTCCTCTGTGCTCTCAAAGGCATTTTCTGTGTAATCTAGAAGGTCTGAGTATATGGCTTTGTCTCAGATACACAGGAAGGACAGTTAATTTAGATTACTAGAAAGAAAAGTGAGTTTATTGAATTAATTTGTTTAGACCGTATAGGTACATTGTCACAGCTAAGCCTAATTAAACAAGCAAACAAACAAACAAAAAAACAACAACAACAATAAAAAAAAAACCACCACAGAAATTTCTGACTTCTGGTTCCTTGTTTGAGCATGAAGCTATTCTTCTTAGCTGGAATATCGTCTCATTAAAAACTTGCCCTCTTCAAACCAGGAGTCTGAAGTAGAGCATCAGTCATGGGTTTCTCCCATATCTTCTGTTATCATGTCCATTTAAATTCTACATGCTAAAGTTAAGAGATCAAACTCTGCCTGTGCAACAACCAGTATTAATGAGCTCCTAGTACAGAGTAAGCAGGTAGGCACCTTTTTGTCTTTTAACTACTAACAGTTGCCGTGTCTCGCTCATGTTTACTGCACACGATGGAGCAGATTTGAAGCATTGGCAGTATTTTGTGGCCTGTCCTGTAGCACTCCCTTCATGCTGTCAAATGTGGCATAAAACCAGGCCTCTAGTTTCAGCTGGAAGAAGGAAAAGAAGTAGACGAACCTAAAGAGGGGCTTACTTGTTCTTTTTTCTTGTCTTCTGAGGACTGTGGTCACCCTTGACAACTGAGCCTGTATAGTGCATATGCTGTTGAAATTGTTTCAGCTTATTAACTCCAAAAACATCAGAGCATATAGTTAAATGTACCCATTTAGAGATGCAGGTTTAATTATAACCTAAGTGCATCACAGAAGTGAATACAAATTGGTGTTGCAGGAGGAGGCTGCAGTGGCTGACAGAGACAGTTCGTCTCCCTCACTTGGCAGCTCTTTGGGAGGTAGCTCCAGGGACAGCAGAGTATTGTCACCAGAGTTGTGTTGCTGGTAACCCTTAGCCAGGAGGGCTTTGGTGACAGGGTGCAGAGCCAGATGCTACTGGTGTGTACTAGTGAGCAACCCCCTCTGTGCATGAACCTGGGAGAGCTCCCAAACTCACTGCAGGATAAAAAGCAAATTCAATTGTTTTACCCAGAGTCTGAGGAGAGGATGTGCAAGATCAAAGAAAAAAAAAAAAATTGCCTTGAAGCTGTGCTTTCCTTGTAGATTTCCCTGACTTTCAGCTGAAGTTACTCCCGTCCTAAACCTGTGAGGAATCTCAGAAATGGGCAGCTGCCTCTGACCTTGCAATATTGAGAAGATAGAACTTGCTAAAATGTGCAGGTGTTCCTGGGGCCAGGGCACAGGGAAAACTGCTCTTTTCTCACTCACAGGCAGTGGCAGAAGAAACCTGGCATGCCTTTCTGAGTGGTGTGCTGGCCCTGGGGACCCCAGCCACCAAAGCAGCCCAGTGCCACCTGCCCTCAGGCACACCGGCCATGTGGGCATGGGGAGCTGTGGGGACAGTCACAGCTTTCGTCTGCTGTCCCCTATGCTGTGAGCTGCCACCACGGCCCCAAGGCTGATTTTGAGAACCGTGACATGTTTCACAAAAAAGACAGCAGATTTAGGCATTTGCTTTACTTAGACGTGGCAAAGACAACTAGCAATCACAACTTTGCATTTAATCACTGAGGAGGTTAAAAATCCAGTACAATAAGTTAGATTTTGCAAGAGATGAATAATACAACAAAGAATTCAACTGGTGTACAAAAAATGGAACAATGAGTCTCTATAGAACATTTTTAGATGGCAAAAGATATCATGCACTTTTGGTTATTTTCTCACTTTTTTCAGTAACTGATATGTTTTAGAGACAGCATGTATGACATGGCTTCCTAATGCCTCAACACACTAATGAGATTTATTTTTTTACAAAACCTGGCTGCAAAAGATTAATACACTAATGACTATGATTTGCATGCTTCTTTTTTGAAGTTTGTATTTGATACTAAACCTTGACACAAAAGCAAAAATTGTGAGCATTATGCATTAATAAATATTTCACATATTTGTATTAAAGAAATCTGTGAGTTAATAGCATTGCAATACATTTATTTATGAGAATATGCTTTTTAATTGCAATCAGCCAGTGTTATATCTTAGGATGATGAGTGGAGACAATTTCCACGAGTCCTACCACAGTTAAGAGTGCCTTTCTTTGTTCTGCATTGTCAAGGGAAAAATTGTGGGAAACTACCTCCCTTAGAGAATGTGTGCAAAAAAAAAAAAAAAAGGTTTTCATGATGGTATCATGCTCAGTCCATTAAAAATATTTGTGCTATGTTACCAACTATTTATGAAGGGAATCTTGGACAAATGTTCTGAATATACTTTTCTGTTTTTCTACGCTACTTACATTTTTTAAACAGCACTATTATCTTGGTGTGAAGATAAAACTCTCCTTTTCTGCCACACAAACATAAGAACACAGGTAGATTAACCTTTTCAGTGGATAATGGTAGGCTTTTTAATCTAGCAAGCTGCAAAAAGTAAGCCAATACCTGGAAGCTGTGGCTTGTGAAATTCAAACTTTAAATAAGTATTTTTAGCACTTTTAAAGAAGCAAGGTAAGTACTGGTTCCTCAGAGAAGTGCTAGATTTTTAACTGAAAGAATGTTCCCAATACAAAGAAATGTAATTCCAAGTGTTGGACTGTAGGTAGGAACTGCACAGGTTTTCTGTGATCACAGTGTTATGCCTACAGTTATGTGAAGAGAGCAGATGACAAATTACTGTGGTTATTTCTTTTGCACTCAAATCTATTAATTTATTCTGAGTTCTCAAAATTACACAAAATCCTTCTGGTTGTTGGTTCTGCTCTCCATTCTTCTTTCATGTGAGCTCTCTAAAGTTGTTAGTTGATCTTTCTGAAGTTTTCAGGATGCAGTGGACTAGACAGTATCCCCAGCAGAGTCAGCCTGGGGATTTTTGTAAGGCAGCTGTTCTTCAGTAGTCAGTGGTTCTTCTATTTGGTTTACGACTTTATGCTCCTGTTTTATATTCTATAGGAATAGGTCTACTCAAAGTTGAAGAACAGCTAGTACTTTTTCTTCAAAGCAGTCTAAATGCCATTCTCTAGTGTGATCAGTGACAGTCTGAATGTCTCTGACTCGTTACATTAGGGGTGCCCAAGCACACACAGCAAGGCAAGGGAGTTGATCATGGCTACTTTGAGCTTGAAAAATAAAAACAAATCAGAAAAAAACAAGTGCTAGTTGAGCAACTGGGAAATTTACTATCTGGTTTGACATCCTTCTGTTCATTACACCTCTCAGGGTCTAATGTTGTATGTGAGATAAATAGTGTCCTAATTTTTTTTCCCATACATGGACAATTTTATCTTGTGCATCATAACAAGAATGAATATGAATCACCAATAAATAACCCCCAATATAATCTAGGAATAAAGGATGCAGTAAAAGCTTAATATAGCTAAACTGGCATAACACCATTGTAGCATTTGTTGTTTTCATTATATATCAAATTCAGTTGTTCTTGTGTTATTGCAGAGAATAACTGGTTGCTCTTGAAAAGTTGAAGAATTTTGAATCTCCCCATTGAGAGATAAAGTACACAGGCACAGGTAAAATAGGTAAGGTTGATTACCCTGCAGTTGAATCTTTTCTCTACCATAAATTATAGCCCTTCCCTAAAGCAGTTGCTGTCTCCAGGCCTGAATGGTGCCTGGGATTTGCAGCCTCTCTTGAGGATGGGGTAAGGTCACATTGCTCAGTTTGTCCCAGGGCCAGGCCGGCAGGATTTCACCTCCTCCCCCTGTGCTCCTGTGCTGATGGCCCTCGTGTCCTTCCCCTCAGCTCCTGTCCAGGCTCTTTTGGGGTCACCGAGACGCTGGTCACAGCCAGAGCCGGTGGCAGCCTGGTTGTCTAAAATTTTGTCTCTTGGACAAAAGTCTGTGGGTGTGACTTCTGGGCACACCTAGGAGTCTCAAACCAATGTTTCTAAGGAAAATTATCTCAAGTTTTTTTCTTCTAGTAGCAAATTTTAAAGGCACATGTAACAGCAAGGTAGAAAAAACCCTCTAATAAGTGAAATCTGTGACAGGTTCTGATGATCTATTAGAATGGGCTATACTTACATGTTTTAAGAAATTTCGGTAGGTATTTCAATAAATCAGGTCTTGGCTGTGTGTGATTCCTTCTTATGCCATTATATTCCTCCTTGTTATTATTTTATACAATATAGATTGCCAATAAATCACTGCATTTTCAGTGCCTGGGATTTCATGTGTGTGGAAATGTCAGATTCATAAAACACCATGCTAAACCTGCTTTCATAGATCAATCACAAAAGAGTTTCATTAAGCTCACAGCATTAAAGGAAGGCAAAAGCTTAAGAAGATCCATAAATAATGAAAAGCTAATTGGAAAATATTTGTATGAAAAGTGTTTGAAAGTCACCAATGTTTCTTCAAAACACTCCAAATAGATTTTTAGAAACCTGAGAAGTCCATAGTTTCCTTTTATTTTTTAAAGCTTCATCTAGAAAGCATCTAGTTCTGTCTGCAGCAGCATCCTTCATTTGTCAGAGTAGCCTGGGACAGTTGTTGGCAGAACTGAAAAAGGAGTTCAGGAAGAAAGTAGTGTGGTGTTATCTAGATTGTCATGGCTGCTGAAGTAAAAATATTTCATTCTCCATTTGCACCACCCGCAAAGCGAAGGACGCTACAGAGCCATACACAGCTCTGTGTAGCTCCCCAGCACGGACCTGAAAAATCCTCATCAGAGACAAGGTTGTGCTTGAGGATCTGCCAAGCTGTGTGAGCTGTAGCCTGTACTCTGGGAACATCTCAGGTTACTGTTTCCTTTTTGCCAGTTCCTGTTGGCTGTGTGGGAGCAGTGGGACCTCGCTGGTGCTGGCCTTTGTGTGAGCCCGTGGGGCTGCAGATGAGATGTAGATGCCTTGTAATATCTGATGTTTAAGTTGCTTTTCTCAGCTTTGCAGGGGGGCTTTCCCCCACCTAGCATCCTCAAGGCATTTGGATGAGTACCAATACTTTCTGGCAAGCTGTATCCTGGGCAGAGCTGTCTCAGGGACCACAGTAGATCTTGAAACCTCTCATGCTGATCCAGTGAAGATTTCTCAGGAGGTGCTGCCCTTGGGCTGGGGAGATCATTACATGAGTGAGGAAGTGCATACATAGTCCTGTGCCTGTGTGCATAGTCAGCTGCTCTCCATGCCACATCCACCCTGCTCTCGGTGAGTGTCTGAATTTGGCCCTGTAAAGGTCTCTTTCTATACAGCATATTTAATTTAGACTAATGCATTGTGATAATTTTTGCAGCTGTACAGGTAAAACCTGAAAATATAAATTTGTAGTTAAAATGATGTAAGTTGTCACTACGAAGCAACAGACTCACTGACCTGATGTTCTGGCTCTGTTATATCTGACTTACATGGTTCTATTTTACTGCACTGGTGGGGGTAGGTTAGGGTCAGATTGTTACCTTGGCCATGTCACCTACCTTCACTTACACAAAAGTAAGCAGGCCCAAGAAATTTTCTCCTGATATTATTATTCTATATTTCAAGCCATTCCACTGTAAGCAGCTCTGAATGTAGCAGTGACCCCTTTACTACATTCAAAATGAAAGATTTCTCAAGCCATAGGTTTTTTTCTTTTTTTTTTTAAAGGTACAGAGCTGAAATGAAATTCCCTAAGCACAGCCAGTGTCTTCTGTGCTCTTTTGCACTATTTTCCATTTGGGGCACAAAATAAAAAGTGTATCTTGGCTGTGTATAATTAATGTCATGGAACTGTGATCCTGGCATGACACGAGCTGTATCACTAAGAGCAGAAGGTAAGAAGAAATCATGATTGCTCAGCAATTTACACAGGAGGATGAAGGGGAAAGGCATTTTAAATTAATGGTTCTAAGGCCTTGATGTTGCCCTGCCACATTTCATAAATCTTTTCTGAGCAATATCTCCTGTGAAAAGGACTTCACAGTCGCTTAGGGAATACCAAACAGGTACCCATTTCAGGAGGAAACTGTTTTTACATTTTGCTTCAAAATGCAACCCATGGAAAGAAGTAGCATCTTATAGAGTAGCACTTAATGTCTGCTGACTGCAAAGGAGAGTCCTGCTTCTCAAAGCCATTTATCTTCGAGGCAACACCTGTACCCTTTGATAAAAGGTTCTCCCTGCCAGGCTTAAGTGCCACAGCAGAGTTATCTGAAGGCTGGTCCCATGCCAGCAAGGTGGAAATGCCCCTTGCCATCTCTCAGCCCAGCTGTTAGCTCAGACCCCAGCACTGCATGACCCTCACTCAGAACATGGGTGGCTCTTGGCTCTGCCTTTACAGGGAGTTTTGAAGCTCTGTGTGTCCTGTGAAGTCAGTTCCTCCATGCAAGCACCACAGAATATCTCAGCCTTCCTTTAAAACAGCTGGGGAGCAGATGTGTGTACTTCTAAGGTCTGAGGAACATAGGGGTGGGAAATCCCAATATGTGGGGTACATTCAATACTGAGCTTGCATTTGGTGTGGTTCAGCAGCAGCACTGTTTGGCAGTGGGAAGTGCTTCTCTGTGACATTCCTTGCCCAACCAGCCCCTTGCCCCAAGGCCCCCTTCCCCTGCCCACCCCAATGCTTTCTTTGTCTTCTATCTGGAGTAGATAGCATGTAACCTTACACGTTATGTATGTTCCTCTCAAAGACTTCAGTGGTGTAGGAGATCAGTCTTCATGTGAACTGATGACATTAATTGACATGTATAACACAGTAGTTAGTACATTGAGAGAGAAGGATAGATGACCTGCTTTAATATATTCAGTAGCTCTTACTTCCCTTACAGTATTGCATCCAAAGCAAAGAAATGCTTTTACCTCAGACTGCTCCTGAGTACTAAAAACACTTGAGCAACAGCCCAAGTGACTCCCTTACAACAGTTATTTCCCAAAAATAATTCCTTATGCCTCCCTCATGACTGTCATTTGCTACAAAATCATTTCCACTTTGATCTGTACAGAGCCACTAATGCATTTTGTGAATAAAAGCAGCCACTGCTTAGCACTGAAATCCTGAAAAGATTGCAGAGGACAAACAAATGGAAAAAAAGGGCACCATGTCCACAAGCAAAGACACAGTGAAGGGGTTGGAATTGGAGGGAAAATTTTCCCCTGAGCTGGCAGGGCTGGCAGCAGCTGTGAAGAAGGTCACAGCACAGGGGCCAGGGGCCACTGTGCCCTGATGGCCACAGCAGCCCCAGCAGCCACTGCTCCTCAGGGACATACATGGGAGTAGCAGTCTCATGCAAGGGAGGGGAAGGGATGGTGAGAGGTTTAATTCATGCTTTCCTGATAAGCCTGGGTGGAAATGGCACGTACCTAACCCTGTACAGCACACCTGAGGGACAGCACAGCCCCGTGTATAGGTCAGTGCTGCCTCCAGCCACACCCAGCAACTTCATTTCACCTTCCCACACTGCTAGCTGAGCAGCTGGTGCAGCAGCTATGGCTCTCCAAATATGTTTTCAGACACAATGGAAAAATGATTAATTCTCACTTTATTTAATTGCAGATAAATAAGGTATTGGTTGAATAGTGGTCAATTTGCTCCATGAATGTTTAATGCTTTTTATTTGATTGAATCTCCATATTATTCACTACTCCCTATTTTTGTTCTTGTCAGGCAGCTTTCAGCAATGGCTACCAATCTTTCTGCATTTCAGCAGCCTGCATAATAACAGTTTTAAGTAGAGTGATCTGTTACTTGGATAATATACTAATTATGAGTGAAAATTAGGAAGCTTATTTGAGAAATGTGAAGACCATTAAAATAAAATTAACTCCTAAATGAGAACTGCATTACACATAAAAAAAGCTAGAATTTACAAAGATACAGGCACTGTGGAAGTTTGATATGAGAAGTGTGACTTTTTCAAAGCATATGATATCAGCAGGACTAATTGGGGATGACTGTTTGAGAATGCATTAATACCTGGAAAGAAATGAAGTGCAAAACTCCTAGTGCAGGGAATCCCAGGAAATTTTTAGTTTTGCTGAAGTGCAAGGTACATTTTGAACCTATGTTGTCTCTAGTAATAACTTCAATGACAGCAGCTAAAAATAAGCACTATGCAAACACAATGGAATTCACCAGCGTGAGAAGGCATTTGACTGCAGCATGGTCCCTGTAAATTGGGATTCTGATCTGCTACCAAAATAACTCCCCTCTTCAGTTAGAAATGCTGTCCTATACTGTAAAAGTCAAGTAGATCCAGGGGGCCAGTCACCACCTCTTCCTGAATCTTAACAAGAATGGTCTTAGCAATAAAGGGTCTACAAGGCTGTATAGTCAGATTTTAATAACCTTCATTCAATATGTAGGCTTTGCCATCAGTATGAAGTTAAGATTTAAAAATAAACCTTTTTTTTTAAAGTTCAAATTGAACATGATTTGGGAGTAGTGCAAAAATGGAACAAGCAACATCTTGTGGGAAATACTGTCCAAAATCATAACCATCTAGCTGAGATAAAGTGACTGTGCCAACACATCATGTGATGATGGTTTTTAACCTGTGACAACACTGTGCAAAGGGAAATTTGTAACGGAATCTCAATGAAGCTGCTGATGAGGCAACATGGAAGTTACTCCAAAATTTGCTTTTGAAGGACAAATATGAATGAGGATACAGATTTGGCTACTCTAATTCAAGCTTGCTTCTCCCTGTTCAGTGCTGGTTTTGCTGTTCTGTATCACTCTTCTGAAGCCTCTGCAGGTCCACTGGTGCTTCTCTTGGAGCTGGAATGCATCAGCTGGATCTGGTTACAAGGTGACAGTGCAACTCTAATGAGCAGGGCTCAGAGAGCTGTGTGACCACAGCCAAAAAAGTGTCCTGCCTGTGCATGCTCCTGACTTTGGAAAGGAGCTCTGAAACCCCATCAGGGTGTACAGCAATCAGCCTGGTGCAGAGGTGAGGGCAAATATTCTTCATAGATACTGGAATGAAATGGAGGCAATTGTTTCAAAAAATGTGACCTCTAGAGGAAGCAATGTAAATTTGAAGAAATTTATTCAATGCCTGTGATTTCAAGAAGCTTCTGTGGAAAAGATGAAATGGATCTTAAAAATTACTGTAAAACATACATAGGAAAATGGAATCTGTCTACATGCACCTTATTAGTAATAAGGAGTAGGAGACTTGGTTAGATCTTTAGATCTACCACCATGCTATCTAAAAACATGGTAATGGTTGATTTTTAAAAGGTTTCCTTCAGTAAAATGGAGACAATGTTCTTGTCGTCTCATATTTAGCTGACTTTCTTTACTGCCTCAGCAGAAGTATTTTTCTTAACTAATTTCTAGTAGCACAAGAGCAGAAGCCCTCAGCACTATCCCTGTGTTCAAATAATTTATAAAAATAATAGATCAGATGCTTCCTAACTTGCACAAAGTGAGTTAGTATAGTCTAACATGAAAAACAATAATGCTGAAAGACAAGTCTGCGAGAGTTGGCTGAATAATTAATACTTAAATTGAATCTGATACATTTTGGTTTTCACTCCATTGACAGAAAGCCCATATAAGTTGACTATTTCTGTAGATTTGTTTTGTTATTCTATGATTCATTTGCTCTATAGATCTCTTTTGGAGTATTGTCTGTATTTTTTAACTGTGATGGTTGCATTAAGACACAGTGCTGTTTCTCATTCTTAATAGTGAAGCACTAATGTTAACAACCAGGACTCTGATACTAGTGTTTATAGAAAACAAACATAAAATCCACTTTCTATAAATATTTGAGCATAAAAACTTAGTACTAGATTTACATTAATATTGATAATAGTAAAATATGGTGTTATGTGTTTTCCAAACGTTCATGCAAAGTTAAACAAGGTCAAATGCAGATTGTTTGAAAATGTGACTGAACATTCATGCTGCTTTTCCTAGGTTCAGAGCTCTGACAAAATTCTAAGCCATGCTGCTGTCAGTGAGATCTTTTTCTTCTTTCCTCACCTTAATGTCTGTTTCTTATATGTGAGTGCTGTCATGGGTTTACAAATGGGACACTCCACCTATTAGCATTGATGGTGTAAGATGTGTGCTAAGGGCGCCCAAAACACTACAGCATTAGTTTAGATCCCTTGGAGCTTATTTTAAGGAATGGCATGATATCCCTGATGGTAAACGTGCTGCCACATGCTCCCAGCACAAGCCTACTGGCAGATCAACTTCCCAGTTGGAAGTCGACATGATCCCACAACCTTATTGGTATTTTAAGATAACCACTGGAATACCAGCAGCGAGTCACTGGAAAACACGTTATGTCTGAGTTCACTCTGTATATCAGAGGCCCAGGAAGCCCAGCTAAGCTGTTTTTAAAATACCTTCATAAAACCAAATTTTTCTAAGTCCCCAAATAGCAAAGCAATTTCAGGAATACAACAAAATAAACAAGAAGAAAAATATGAAAGCGAAACAGTAAGTGTAGGCTGGGTATTCTCTGGAAACACCATGTGTTAATCATAGACTGCAGCAAGGAAAATGGAACATGGGAAAAATTCTGAATAGTGACATTTGGTAATTGCAAATGGTACAGTGAGTACCAATAACCTTCATCATACTCAGAAACCTTAGAAACACTGTCTCTGAGTGATGCTTGAGAAAAGGAGAAAAAAACTCTTTTCCTGTAAAATAGAGTGCTTTTCCTTCTTGGTACTCAGCTTCTGCATGAATAGACTGATGGTGGAGTAGATGCCTTTTGTGAATGTATTTTAGCTGCTGTGTTGCTGATATCATGGAGCAACATGGTCCAGCTGGAAGCTTGAGGCCTCTATCTGATGTGTAGAACTCTGCAAGTCCCCCTTCTCACCAGGGCACCCAGAGACCAGCACTTCATCTGGTTTAACAGCTGCCCCTGCTGCTAGTGCCCTCACCTGCAGAAGGTGCTCAGAGCATGAGCTGGTGCCTTTGTGGCTGTCTGTGTGTGTGCATGTGAGTGGTGCAGGGCACCGAGGAGCTTGGGACACACATGTCCACATGTGTCCACCTGCCATCACTAGGGCAGCTACCTCCCCTGCATTAGTCTACCCAAAACTGGAGTCTCCTCTCTCTAGATGCAGAAGTGTTTTGGTTTGAAATGACAGGTGTCTGCTAAGGAAGGCAGGAGCCTCCATTGAAATGGAAAATGTAAACCCCCTCCCTCTGAATTTTGAAATTAAGGCACTCAGGCAAAGATATGGGAATAGAAATAACAGTTCTTTCCTAGGAACATTAAAAATACAAACTCTATAGTACAAGGAAAGAAACCACTGACAGAGCCAGAATATAACCTGACACCCTGTTGGTCAGGGTGTTGGTAACAGTCCAATGAAATGGTGGCTGCAGTCCTCCTGGATGTGGTTCTGTTGAAGCAGTGATCCTGTGGAACAATGTAGGTTTCCTCTGAAGGTCCAGTGTGGTGTAGATGGGCCTGGTCTTTCCCCTGAGAATCCAGTGGGAAAATGCTCTCTGAGGTGTTCCATGTGCCAGATTATATACAGGTAGGAATTCCTGGCTCCTCCCCCTGGGCAGAGCATCTCACAATGAGACTCAATGGCCCATTGACTGAAGATACCTCCTTGAGGGAGGATTGGTTGTGGAAAAGATAAAGAAAACTGCCCTACCTGGTTTTATCAGGTGGCCAATTAATAGGAGATAACTGCCCCACCTTTGACAGTTGGTAATAGAATACAAACTTCCCACTGAAGACAAAAAGTTAGAGCACATTTGTTCATAAGCAGTATTTCCCCTCAGATACTTTTCTTAAGGAGGTAAAAAAGGCCCTCTAGGTACTTAAAAAAATGAAATTTACCTGCAGTTTTATGTTTTGACCTATACTATTGGATTAGTGGAGTTTTTGAGAGGTTGTTTGTGGAAACAGAAATAGAAGGTGGATGAGCTGTCATTTCAAGGATCTCTTTTGTACACATAAGCAATCAACAGTAAATACATTTTGGATTCATGAATCTGCATATTTGTGTGGAGATACCTTTCTGATAGAAATACAAGGACATCAGCTGTATGGATCCTATGCTGAAATTCAAGATACAATTTCTGCTGGTGAGGAGCAGATGCTTTATCCTGTCAAAATACCTACAGCTTTAGTATGTATGAAATTATTGTTCATATTCTGCTCTTAGGGTTTTTTGTGCAAAAGCAGTTTGTATTTAAATTAGCGTTCTATTTTAATGAAATAATTCCCTGTTAATAATGGGTTACTGGCTCTCTTCTCTAGTTACGGAAATTCTTCCATATTCAACATAGAAGCTTTCCTCCTTGATATTAATACATCAATCTAATTATAAAAGCCTTAGATAAATGGGCAGAACAAATTAATTTAATTCTGCCCTGCCTTACAGTCGCCAGAACATTTCTTTTCTGTTCACATATCTCTGCATTGCAGGTCATATATCTCATAAAGTTTTCAAATAAATCCTGCTTATTACTGATTACATTCACTCTCAGTGCCATCAAATTCATTTTCCACTATGACGCTGTTACAAATATTCCATTTTGTTGCTAGCACTGAACATCCTTAAGAAGTCATTGTCAACTTGTTATTACAGTAACATGTGGCTTTATAACAAGATGTCTTATATTCATTTCTGCCATGTTTAAATATCCAGTTGCTTTTACTTTGCCCTGTGTAAGAAACCATTGAATGTAAAGGAGAAGGTTAATGTAATAGGAAAAATAAATCAATTTCATGTTCCAACTAACAGCCTTAATAGTTGGCTAAATCTCATCAAAGTTTTCTGTTTCAGGATAATTTGATAGTGGGCCTAACATCAAGAAACAATTACTGGCTTGAAAGCAGCTCTTGTCTTTATGTCTCATTTTAAGACACATCAAATAAAAATTAGAAGTAAGGGAGATGATGTTATAGTTCACACTAGACTCCTAAGCATGTGAGTCAAGTTCAGTATGCTTGAATGGCTTGAGAGGTCAATGAAATGTAAGAGATAGTACCTGGCCTTATTGCACTGTTTTTTAGTAATTAGAGTTTATTGGAAACCATATGATTGTTTAAAGCAAGGATGTAACTGGATCTCTATATGAGTGAATTTCTTTGTACTTGTTTGAATGTTTTTACTACAACCATAGCTGCCAGCTCACGTGTTCTTAAATGGAAACTCAAAGCAAGAAGCTTGTCTAAAATGAGATATAAGTACATACCATTTTAGGCTTCATCAAGAAGTTTGCTAGTGCTTCCTCCTGATGAGTATGGTCACCAATCCATGGATGCAGAGAATATTAATTATTTCAGATATGAACAGATGAGTGTGTAAGAGGTTTTGATTTTAACCAGGGACTTGTGTCTCCTCAGACAGTCAGGTGACAGTCCCAGTTCCTAGTGCTAGGTGTTCTCTTTAATGATTTTTCAACTTGGTAATAATTTTCTGCTAAAATGGGTTTTGGGATCTGAATAATGAATAAACAGGAACAGAAACAGAGCTATTTCAGGATCCCCAAAACTGGCATGCCTTCCCTCTAATGATAAACATTTAGCTGTGTCTGTGAACTTAGGCAAAGTGGCTTAGGCAAAGTTAGGCAAAGTGAAGTTATCAAAATGCCCTTGTGCTGTCTTAAATTCTTAAATTCAAAGTGAAATAATTCAAAAATTTAATTCAAAAGTTCAAAGCCTGGCCTCAGTTTGTTGACTACTGTGTGCTGTATCGTATCTCTTGCCATACTCTGTGTATGTCCACTTGATGCAGATTTCAAAAAAGCATGATTAGAACTTTCCTTGATCCCAGTAATTGGATGGATAGTTTATACAGCACTGTCCGTAGAACATATGATTTTACTGGCACAAATGAAGAATGTGTTGTTCTTGTGATAAATTTAACTGATGTGATTTGCCTGTACCATGGGCCCTGATAGGATACATTCATGAGTACTGAGAGAGCTGGCAGACACTGTGGTGAGGCCAGTCACAATCAGGCCAGTCTGAGGACTGGGAGAAAGCAAAAATCACCTCAGTCTTGAAAAAGAGGCAAAAAAGGATGACTCATGGAACTACCATCCAGTCAGCCTCACCTCAATCCCCAGAAAAGTGATGGAGTGCCTCATTCTGGAGGCCATGTCTATCTGCATGGGAGACAAGAAGGTGATCAGAAGTCAGCAGAGTACCACTAAAGGTAAATCATGCTTGACCAACCTGATCATCTTCTACAATGAAACAACTACCTGGATGAGGGGAGAGAAGGGATATTGTTTACCTCAACTTCATCAAGGTTTTCAACACTGTCTCTCACAACATCCTTCCATAGGCAAACTCATCACCTTCCATAGGCAAGCTCAGGAAGTGTGAAATGGGTGAGTTGATGGTGAGGTAGATTGAGAACTGGCTGAATGGCAGATACCAGAGGGTTGTAATCAGTGGCACAGAGTCTAGTTGGAGGCCTGTCACTGGTGGTGTCCCCCAAGGTTCAATATTGGGCCCAGAATTGTTTAACTTGTTCATCAGTTACTTGGATGAAAAGGTAGATGCCTCCTCAGCAAGTTCCCTGATGACACGAAGCTGAGAGGAGTGGCCAATGCCCTGGAGTGCTGTGCAGCCCTTCACAGGGACCTTGACAGGCTGGAGGGATTGGCAGAGCAGAACCTTTTGAAATTCAACAAAGACAAATGCAGGGCCCTGTACCTGGGGAAAAATAACCCCACACACCAGTACAGGCCAGGAACTGACCTGCTGGGAGGTAGCTCTGAGGAGAAGGACCTGGGGTCCTGGTAGACAACAAGCTGTCCATGAGCCAGCAGTGTCCTTGTGGCCTTGCAGGCTAATGGTATCCTGGGGTGCATTAGGAAGAGCATTGCCAAAAGTCAAAGGAGGTGATCCTGCCCCTCTACCCTGCCCTGGTGAGGCCACATCTGGAGTGCTGTGTCCAGGTTTGGGCTTATCAGTACAAAGGAGAAATGGAGGTACTGGAGTGGGTCCATCTGAGGAGAACAAAGATGAGTGGGGGACAGGAGCATCTTTCTTAAGAGAAAAGGCTGGGGGAAGTGAGTCTGTTCAGCCTTGAGAAGAGACAACTGGGAGGGGACCTCATTCATATCTGTCAGTATCTGAAGGGAGGGGGTCAACAGGATGGACCAGGCTCTTCTCAGTGGTTCCAAGCAATAGGACAAGAGGCAAAGGGCAGAAACTGATGCACAGGAAGTTCCACCTGGATATGAGGAAGAACTTCTTTACTGGGATGGTGACCGAGCACTGGAACAGATTGTCTAGAGAGGTTGTGGAGTCTCCCTCACTGGAGATATTCAAGAATCATCTGAATACAATCCTGTGTCATGTGCTCTAGGATGATCCTGCTTGAGCAGGCAGGATGGACCAGATGACCCCTTCCAGCCTGAACCATTCTGTGATTCTGTGATTCTGTGACTTGGGCAAAGCATTTGACATTGTCCTGAACATCTTTGTCTCTAAATTGGAGAAGGATAGATTTGATGGAAGGACCACTTGGTGGGTAAGGAATTCAAAGGGTTGTACTCAACAGATCAGTGTTCAGGTGGAGCCCAGTGATGAGCGTTTCCTCAGGGGTTAGTACTGGAACCAGTGCTGTTGAACGTATTTGTTGGCAGCATGGACAGTGGGATCAAGTGCACCCGCAGCAAGTTTGCCGATGACACCAAGCTGGGCAGTGCAGCTGACATGGTCAAGGGAAGGGGTGCATCCAGGGTGACCTTGACAGGCTGGAGAGTTGGGCCTATGGGAACCTCATGAAGTTCAGCAAGGCCAAGTACAAGGTGCCACACCTTGGTCACAGCAATTCCAAATACAAATACAGGCTGGGTGGAGAATGGACTGAGAGCAGCCTTGCAGAGAAGGATTTCGGGGTGTTGGACAAGAAGCTTGGCATGGCCCAGCAATGTGAGCTTGCAACCCAGAAAACCAACTGTATCCTAGGCTGCATCCAAAACAGCATGGCCAGCAAGGTAAGGGAGGGGAATCTGCCCCTCTGCTCTGCTCTGCTCTGCTCTGCCCTGCTCCAGTGAGACCCCACCTGGAGTCCTGCATCTGGCTCTGGGGTCCCAACATTAGAACATGTTGGAGCAAGTCCAGAGAAGGGTCATAAAGATGATCAGAAGGCTGGAACACATGCTCCATCCCTGGAAGTGTTCAATGTTAGGTTGGATGGGGCCCTGAGAAACCTGGTCTAATGGAAAGTGTCCCTGCTCATGGCAGGGCAGCTAGGAACAGAGAATTTTTAAGGTTCCTTCCAACCCCAACTGTTCTATGATTCAATGTTTTAACTTGACATATGTAAAGTATGGCACTTCTGGACAACAACATGTCACTATTTTTGACTTGAAGTGTTCCATAACTGGTATGATGAGCCACTGACATTTTTTTTGAGATTTTGAAAAACATTTTGTTCTTACTATGATAAACAAACTTGTAGTCAGAGTAGCCTTAAAATCTAAGTTCAGACTATTCAGCCACTAATTACAACCTTGAAAAAAGCTGGGGGGATACAAATGAGAAAAAGGAAAAAAAGTAGTATAACTGTTGATCTTGAAAGCACAGACAGAAATAGCATACTAAGTAGAAGAATCAAAATGAAAATAACACGGGACAAAGATAGAAGCGGACTTGGAACTGGTGACAAGTATAATGGAGTCCTACTGACATTGATAAATTTTTCCAAAAACAGTAAAGTTTTATTTCAGTTCCCATAGGAAAAGGATCACATCAAAATACCACTTTAAGAAATATCCTTTGGAAGTTTCTCTTGCATGAGTTAAGCAGCAGAATACATTAGATGATGAACCTATCTGACCTTAAAATGTCCAGTAGGTCAAAAAAATGTAGTTAAAAAAAAATAATTGAGGAAATATGTGTAAAACAGTATTACTACACAGTTTTACACATTTTTCTTCAATTTAATTTTAACGTTCTCTATTTCACCTCCATAACTGTCCCTCTAGGACCATGATTCCAGCATTTAGAGAATTAAACTTCTCACCATTTGACCTTAGAAGTGGCTCAAATGTGTAGTGGTCTGTAACCCGGTACATCTGCAGGATGCTTCAGTACTGCCCTGAAAGCAGTCAGACTCGCGTGGACGTTGCATTGCACCTGAACTAGACATACTGCAGGAGTTTTACAGTTGGCTTCATCAGTCCTGTCTCAAGGATTTCTGCATCTCTGTGCTACAGGTACTCATTAAATAAGATTTACCTGTTACTGTTTTGGTACTGTAGATGTGTGTGACTAAATCAGAAAAAGTTTAGAATTTAAATATTTCCTATTTGTTTGGGTTTTTTTCTTTAGCTATTGCTGTTCTTGTGGTTGTTCATTACCATTATACATTATGTACAACATCAAGGCCCATTTGTAAACTCTCAGCTTTAATTCTTACACCCAGATTTCAAGAGAAAGATTTGAGGGATGGAAAAATTAAAAAAAAAAAAAAAAAAAAAAAGAAAATTTCTTTTCCATTCAGGACAGCTCAACAGTAGAGACCTATTTAAATTATTTTTATATAGTCACATACTTTCTGAGTTCAGATAAACAGAGAAATCTGGTGCATATGAACAATAACTTTGAAAGCTTAGTAATTATCACCAGAAATCATCATTAAGCCTCCAGATAAACGATGAAATGTCACTTGGTTTCACAATACAATAGGAATAATTTCTACTAATTATTCCTGTGATGAATTTTGCTCATTATCTTTTACTAGAAGAAAAGGAAACTGAAAAATCAATATTTCAGTTGACTTTTTTCATCTGGGAACACAGTTATAAAGAGAACCACAGGGCAGTCAAGGAGACTAAGAAATATTAAACTAGGAACCAATAGTGATTAACAATAAATGCACCTGTCATCAGCCTGCAAACAACTGCTGATTCAGAGGAAATTTCTGTCTCTTAGTCTTTCTTTAGAGACTCAGTTTTTCCTTTGCCTTAAAACAATCATATTGATGTCTCTTTTGGATGGATTATCTAGATTAATTTCTGTGTACATTCATCATCCCTTCTTTCTTCCTTTGCTCATATAATGTCTGACTGTAACACTTGTTTCATCCCACATTTGCTATTTAGCTTTGCATTAATTTTGTCTTTTTCAGTATCATCACTCAATCCCACCCCTGCTGATATGAGATCTTTCCTTAGCTGTCTGAACACAGCTAGAAAAGCCAATGAACAGTTTACACACAGACATCTTAGGCTGGGGAATCACTTTTGTTGGGAACATTAGTCAACCTGGTTTTCAACTTACCCTGAAATTTGATTAACTGTGATGCAAGAGAAGATGTCAGGATTGTGATCAGCTGCTTTATGGTCTTTAGGGCATCTGTAAGGCTCAATCAAAACATCTACTCCATCTACGATGTGTTGCAATTAATAAAAAAAAAAAAATCAGTGCTGTTGAAGACTAGAACTGATCAGAAATTTTCTTCTGGAATGTTTTGCCCTCCGAAGATCCTGATCTATCAGGAAGAAATGTTCCTATGGATTGTGTCACCTGGGGGAAGCCCAGCTGGTTCACCACTGGTCACCTATCCTGACCTCAACCACCTTGATGCTGCCTAAAACCCCACTTTTGAGCACATGGGGTCCGAAATTTTGATCCTGAGGGGAAATTAGAGAAAGTCAAAGAATAGGATTGGTTTTAGAGTATTTTGCTTGTCTAAAGAAAGTTGACTTAAAGTTATGTATAGCACTCTGTAGTTTTTGCAGAAAATGGGTACGCCAGAGAATGGTTTCATATGTTCTTTTTTAGGGTACTTTTCTTCAGCAGAAAGGGATCATCTTTTGTGAATGAATGTTTCCCTCCATTTTTAGAAAGCCTAAATTAGATTTCAATATAAAACTTTTAGACAGGAAAACTGAGACAGAAGAATTCTTCCCAAAATGACATGTAAAGTCATATATATGTTTATACTTATAATTGCAGTTACAATTGGGTATATGTATACATATATAAGCACATAAAAAGATATATACAGAGAGATTAATTCAAATTATGCAAAGGATTTCGGTCATTGATTTTCCCTTTTTTTAAGGATATAGTTTTGAAATTTCAATTTCTTGCAAGTGACAATTACAGTTTTTATAGAATTCTGTGTAAAAAATATTTTGCTTTGTCTTTTCTGTAGATGAGGGAATCTGAAGTCTGCTAACCACAAATATGAATGAAGTAGCATTCTAACAGAGTTTCAGGGAAAATAGAGCATGAAATTCAGAGTATTCTTGCAGTTTTGATAGAAAAACAAAACCGTTTTTACAATGTTGAAAAATAATATTTTCAAGAGTCATACCTTGCTTGCTGTATTCAGAAGCTTTTCATTGAAAGTGCATACATAGAATAAAAATATCTAAATGCAATGCGTATTTTTCAGTCTCCCAGTGTGGCTATGATATTATGAGACAAGGTGTATACTAATTTACAATTGCTAGTTGAGCTGTTTCAGGGTGACAATGAGTAATTGACCAATAGGTTTGGAAACAGATGTAAAGTGGCAGTGCAATGTTTCCAGTGGGGTTATTATAAAACACTTACTTTCTTAGTTTCCAGTATAGACAGCTTTGGACCATATAATCCATCAATGAAATTGTTACCTAAATTAAATCCTGACTCAATTTAGAAATAAAATTTGATTCATGATATTTAGAAGGCCCTTTTAGTGTACTAGCTAAACACCTCACAAACCTCACAGCAGCCTCACTTGTGTATAAGTTGTGAACAAAAACCTCCTGAATGAGTTTTCCACACTCATCAAAGAGTTCTGTGACAGAACTGAGCACTCAAGTCTACCTTCACATGTTAATGTTAGACCTAATGGTCTAACTTCAAGCTCCTTTGTCTTTACTGCCAGTGGAACAAGTATAGCTGCATGCAACTTAAATTTATAAAGAAATTTGGTATAGAAAAGTGTAGGAGAGATAAAAGAATTGGTAAATTCAAAAGCTGATGTTGTATCTAGGCTGAACATCTTTATGACAGCAAAGAAAATAACTAGCTGTAAGCAGCTAAAGGACATTCTGCAGTTTCAGATATGTATGCTGCTCCAGTTCCCATTCCCAAGGTTGTTTACTATTATGGCACCATGGCTTGTGATATCAAGTCATCTCATATAATGCTACTGACATTTCAGTGCATGTCAAATACATTTTATGGGTGGATGAAAGCATGAGATTTTTAAAAAACGTATGTCTCAATGTATTCCATTGCATTTCAAACATCAAGCAAGAGCAGCTTTGGAAATGTGTCTGCTGCCTTTTAAGAAACAGAAGGCTGAATTCCACGGTTACATCCTGGCATCTGCAGAGTTTTCTCTGCAATTCTGAGCAAAACTGGGAGCAAAATATTTTAAATCATTTATCAATAACTGGACTATTGTAAACATTTGGTCCTATTACTGGAGCATACAGTATGTTTAGTTGTGTGAGTGACACTGGATGCAATCTCTGCCTATTTGTATAATTATAGCATAGTGAAAATATATGGCTAGATAGAAAAAAAGCATGTGTATGTCTGGTCCTATTGGTTTTGCACTTTGGTGCTTATTTACTCGGTTACAAGTTATGCAATATATAATGATAAATTATGTACACATGACCCATAAATCCATCTCCAATTGTTTAAGTTATGAAGATCAGGCTAATTAAATTAAAATGTATTTTAAGTTACTATCACAGAATCTCTGAAGTAAAAATCTGTGTAAAGAAGATGATTTTGATATACCTTAAAACTGATATCTAAAGAGAATTGAGAACAAATTGTTGTCTTTTGTTGTAATGGCAATGGAAAATCTATGTTTTCAGTTGTCTGAATCACATCCACTAGCAGTACTCAGAAAAATGTACAGAATGCTGAGCAGCATTAGATCCTGAAGAGCCTGCGTTACATGTTTTATTTCAGAGCTTCAGTTATACTGCTGAAGTAGGATATTGAAGTTACCAGCTTATCAGAAAACTATGCATAATTTTACATTTTTTGAGAATTTAGTCTCAGGCTTCCTAGTTAGTTGTTCAGTGACTAAATTTTTAGATTGCTGCCCTGAGTTTGGTGCCTGGTTTCAGTACAGTGCTTTAGGAGACATAACTGCCAAATAATGAGATTTGCAAACTGTGCTGAGCTACTTAAGCTAGCCAGCAGGAACTGCTAGGAACAAAGGTGGGCTTAAGCTGTCCTCCAGTACTTACAACTTTAGTGCCAGTGAGACTCACAAAACTGTAACTCTACTACATAGGGAGCTATTATTCATTTCTCATGAAATGCATGTGGAGAAGACAATGGTGACCCTCCCCTAACCTTTTATCCAATAAGTCATGATTAAAGTACTCACCTAGGTTGCAGGAAACGCAGATTCAATTGTCTTCTCTACTTAATAGGATTCAATCCACTCCCCCAGGTCCCAAAAGAACATCATAATGGCCACACTACAGGCTATTCTGAGTAAAGGCTTTCTCAGTCCCATGAAAGCTGTTTCATGCTGTCTGAAATAATTGAAACTAGTGCTAGTGCTTTTGCAGTTGTAGTGTTCTAAGAATAATAATGAAAGAAAAGCTTGGTGAGGAAAGGTAATATCTCCTTCATGACCATCCAGTGTAGCTGGAAGAAAAGGACAAGCTCAGGGTCATCTAAGACATTCTCCAGACCTACAGTAGAAACTTAATTTCAAAATAATACATTTAATGTGGAAATGCAGACTTTGTCCCTACTCAGGTAAATACTTAACACCCATCACTTATTCATGGGATGAGGACTTGGCATTTAGAGAGCAGAGTTAGATAGCTCTAGCTTCATTGTTGTTATAGCCATTCACTGTGTAAAAATGGATAAAACAGGACATGCAGCTGGAAGGTGTAAACTATTACATTTTTTTCTAGCACAATTATTAAATACTCTTCATCTTGTCAGCACACAAAGCTTTATGTCCTGGTAGCTTGGGAAAGATGTCCTCATCAAAGGCAATATGTCAGTTTTGTCAAATGTGTTTCAGTGGGTTATTTCAGATTGTCTCACCTTTATTTTATGTGGAACACTGACTCTTTAATGAAATTTCTCACATCAAGTGGCTTCTTCCATCAGAAAACACCTGTTTTTCCCCAGAGCTGCTTGAAAACAGTTTTCCATTCCGGGCTGGGTGCTCTGGGATCTGCCTTTCCAGGTACTCACCTCCATGGTGGATGCCTGCAGGGTTCTGCTTGGGAAGCATTCAGACTGGGCACACACGGAGCCCACCAGGGTGTCTGCAAGGACAATGGGAGGTGCTCGTAGCCCTGTCTCCCCGCTCGGTTGTTCTGATGTCCGTTCAAAGTGGCAGCCGTTACCTTCACCTCTCCTTTATTTCTCCATTATTAATTTTCACTGGAAAATTAAAAAAGCTCTCCTGTGAAGTCAGAGGCCATGTATGGTCTCCATGAGGGAATAACTCTGGAGGTAGTAGCTGAAGTTTGGAGACTACATTTTTACTGTTTTTCAGAATTTCATGGAGAATGCCAGTTAAACAATGTCCAACAGCCAGGATAACATCCCAAGGTCTGCAAGTACAGCTGAGCTGTTGGACCGCCAATCCCTCATATGCTGGTAACAGCCTTGTCATTGTTGCTAAAAAGTTAACATTTTATTCTCCTTTAACTTGAAAAATTGAGTACTGACAACTGTAGCCCTTAGATTTTTTGGGCAACTCATAAAATCAGAGCTAATTCATTAATTTTTTGAAACATATTTTCTCTAGGATTATTTTCTACTTTAGCATCACTTTTAACTAGTGAAATTGAATTATATTTGAATTATACACTTCCTTCCTGACCCGTCCTATTTTGCCTGTCATTGACAGAAACAGTTATATTATACAAAAAAACATGGGGCGAGGAGAATAAAATACAGATTAGGACAAAAATAAAAAATACTAATTCACATTCTTAGTTAATCAGTACAAAAGTTTGGTTAAAAAATAAAGTCATATAGGGAATCTTTGGCTGGAAATTCTATGCTGTAGACCTTTAATAATACACAGAAAGCATAAATTTCAATCACATCAAGGCTTAAATCTAGTTTGAAAAATAGCCTTGGAGGTCTCAATTTTCTTGTTGCAATAATGTTTATTGCACAAATTTTTGTCATTAATGGTCAGTATTAAAATCAGAATTAAAACTCCATGGATTGGTCAAAAGTCCAGGTAATGTATGTTTATACAAAGTCCAAGGAGGCAAAGAATGCATTTCTGCTTGGCATTGTGGTGTCATTAACAAGGTCAGGAGTTTGCAGAGAGCCCTCTCACTGCTGCTCCAGGGCAGCTGTAAAGGAAGAACCTGTTGGTTGGAACTCAACAGTTTCTAGAGTTGGAAACACTTGGACCACTGCAAGACTTGTCCCATTCACTTCTCAATATAATGACACTTCATAACAGGGTATGATTTCCTGCTGACAGGGATGGCACATGCAGAAGTATTGCCACAGCTTGTGGAAGAAGTTAGAGCTGAAAACATGCACAAGAAATGGTTTTTTTCTGAGGCAGCATCATCCAGTGCAGGCAGCTGCCATCCACACAGCAAAGAGCTTTCTATGAACTATAACCAGAACTTTTACAGGGAAATGGGGAAACTTTGCACTTGAAAAGAGAGTTTTGTTTGCATTTTTTTTATTTCTTATTTTGATAAAATTTTCAAACAGGTGTTGAAACTAATGCTCTTTGTACTTCAGAATGTGTATTAGAGAAAAAAATAATTTTGCTATGACTCAACTTAATATAGTTTTATTCTAATTGCTATATTAGGAATGCTATAGCACATATTCAGAGATGCTTTCACATTGACAGGCCACATTGTTCATCTCTATTATAATTTATATTAATTTTTATTTTTCCAGTCTTATTTAAATGCTTTTAACTTTCTGAGATATTTTAACATTAGCAAAGTGTTACAATTTGACATGATCAAAACAAACACTTCAATATTTCTGATTCTATATTTCTTGTAGCTCCCATACCATGAAAACTGATGACACGTTGACCTTTCTTTCTGATTTAGAATGAAAACACATTTTTATTTGTAAAATATTTTCATCTAAAGGAAACTCCATTTATGGATTGGACCCTGTTGTGACTCTGATACTATGGGGAGGCAGCTAGCCATCACTTAGAAGAAGCAGGCACCTCCACAAAATGCTTCTAAAATAGGTTTTTCACACTGTTGTGATAAATCATCAGCCAGAGATAACAATTCCCCTGCACTAATGGGGAAATGTGTTACAGCAGCTAGTTTAGACTTTGACAGAACATTTAGTTGTCTGAAGTCTCATCCGAAATGGACCCAAATTCAGAGATAATTTATTTATTACTAGTGCAAGTGACTCTAAGTAGTTGCAACCAAAAAACTATCCATGAGGTTGTTTAGATTTGAGTAGATGGTGGGGAGGGAGCATTATTTTAATTTACACTATTTCAGAGTTCCCCAGAAGAGTTTCTTTTGTTTATTTCCTTTCTATATTCCTTCTATTGCATTCCTCTTGTGGACTTATATTTTAAAAAATCTAAAACATTGGCTCCCCTGAATCTGTGTTTGCACCACTTCTGATTTTGTCCTAATGTCTTTAGGCACGTAAGTCAACCAATTATATAAATCCACGCCATTGCCTGACCTGCAGCAAACACAGAATTAAGAATCCTGATTAGCTGGTGAGGATGTTGGCTTTCCTTCTTTCTGGATGTTCTTTAAGAGTGGATTATGTTTTAAAAGTGAACAAAGTCATGGGGAAACTAAGCTTTAGAAAAACATGTTTTCTGATCAGTTACTCTTTTCCCAGGAGCCACATATGATAGATGTAATTTTTCTTGAACTGCAGAATCTAAATACCCTTAGCCTTGTTCTATGGCTTCCTCTCTCATTCCATTCAGAAAACTGCACTCTCTGAGTATAACTGGGACCCCTGATGCCACGTTACACTCCAGACAATTGCAGCAAGACTAAGCTTGTGATTTGTACTGTTCTGCATACAGACCGCATGGTGCAGCGCTATTGTCAGACTAGGACAGCAAAACTTGGGGGTTTTGCCAAATATTTTCTTTCCCAGTTAAGACTCTTGAGTGATCTGAGCTCTGCTGAATTAAATAAAATATTCCTGATGGTGACAGCAGCTCAGTCCATTGAAAACAGTCCATGCTGCCTTTTTCATGTGAACAAAACCTCACAGCTCCATATGTCACAGGATTTTGAACACTTACTGCAGGATTCCTCTAAAATGTTCTTCTTGATTCAGCCATGCCATCAGCAGTCTGTGCTTCATGACAAAAGTACATCTAATATTTCATGTAATTTGACTTAAAACACCTGGGGAGAGCAGGAAACTTCTTATCTGTGTTTTCACCAATGTTAACTAAAGTACAGAAAAGATTAAAGATTCCCTATACAGCAAAAGCAGATATACAGATGCTCCAAACCCAGCCCTGAGCCAGGCACAGTCCCAAATCTGTACAGCTGCATTCCTGTGGCTGGGAGCCATCAGCAGGGCCCAGCTGAGAAGAGGATATGCCTGGTAAAAGCCTGGTTTCCTGATGGCCAGACTGCAGCTGTGCCATGGCCCTCAGGGATGAAATATGGACAGAAAAAGACCTGCGCTGGCTGCCCTTGGGTCAGCAGCATGCCCATCTGGGATTTCCCAACCACCCATGCAGTCTATGGAGGATCTGGACCAACTCAGGCAAACTTCGTGCTTTGGAAGGCAGCAGTATGCCCATCTGTGTTCATTGAAAGTCTAGGAAAACTACTTTAGAAAGCACTCAGCAGCTTTACAAGCCCTGAGAGTTGTTGCAGCATGCACTTCTGGAATATCCTGTAGATGACCTGATTCATTATGTAAAACTATAAAAAGCCAGTAGTACCAGACATGAGTCAAAGCTGTTAGGCATTATACAGTCCAAATAGAAATGTTTAGCACTGCCCATTAGTAGAGTTACCTGATATAAGTTTCCTCAGTTTGCTTGCCTATGATAGCTTGCAAAATTGTTGCTTAAGTAAGCAATTAACTCATCGTGTTTCCCAAGATATGTTTCTAAAATTGAGAGTGTACCTGCAGAACAGTCAATCTCCTCCTGTGGGGAGTTGAAACTCTCAAGTTTTCAAGTGGCACTGTGTGCCTTGATGATTCAAAAAGCTTCAGTGTTTTGCCTCTTCTTGTTTTTTTTCCTTCCAAGACTTGCATTATGTGGGGATATAGCAGCTTTTCAATGCAGTGGATGACAGGACCATTGTGTTGTGATGGGGTGTGTATGTGTATGTAACCATGGCTACTACAATTTTTCAGACCATATTTTTCTTTTACATCGCTGCAGTCATACTTTTGGGGTTACATTATTTGACTTCATTTTGTTCATTTCTGAACAGGAGCCTTTGAAATAGAAGTCTTCTCTGATACAGAGCTTTCCACCATCTCCTGTCTTCCTGACTTTGTGAAAAGGGGTTAGAGTTGAATTATTTACAATTTGACTGAACCTTTTAGAAGTTGATCACTTCTAGGCAAGTCTCCAAGCTCACATCTACTGTTGACACTAAGAGCTGCTGTTCATGACACCCTTCAGGAAAAGCATCCTTCCTCTAGATAAAGCCCAGCAAAGCCACCTTCACCCCCTTTATCACAGTGTGCAGTGCGACCAGGTCCTGAGCCAAAGTCTGCCAGCATCAGTTGAATCTTTTCATCTACTTCAGTGTTACTGTTCAAACCCTACAGGAAGTGAGTCTTTCCCACTGTTAAGCAGCAAGCAGGAGGATCTGAGCTGTGGTAAAGCAGAAGTATGGGGATACAGTGCAGTGCTGTGAAGTCTGTCAGTACATTCAGAGGGAATGTCACTTGGGAGACCCATCTAAGAGTTAGAATTGGTCTCTTAAAACCTGTTTTTCTGACTTAGATGTAAAAGACACTGTAACTTATCTTCACCAAAAAAAAAAAATTTAAGCAGAACCAGTTCTTACAACTCAGTCAAGCAGCAAAGCTATCTAACCTCTGACAGAAAAATACTGAAAGCACTAAAGAAAATTCTGCTGGTTTAATGACTGTCACTGTTTCCTTCAGATAATTTAAATCAGAATGAGACTTCATGTAAACATCAGAGCAAAGCAGTATAAGCCTACAAAAAATCAGCAGAGCTCTTCCAACTGTGAATCTGGCCCCAAAGGCACACTTTGAATCCGATAACTAATTTTTTTTCAGGCTGGCTATTAAGAACAATCCATGACAACAATGGCTAATGGAAATAGCCAGTTCCAAAGTGTAGAGCTAATGTATTTCCTTCAAAAGAAATGGAATTAATCAGTTATTACTATTAGCTGCCCTGCTTGGGCACAGTTTCTTCTGGAATGTGCTGTGTGTGGATTCATAAAGTGTACCCTGTAAACTAAAGTGCTAAATAGATTGCAGCATCAATTTTCATTCTGCTTTTATAGAGGACTATTTTTTACTTTATTTATACATATGTATGTTTTATTGATCCCACCTTTTGACAGGACAGATATCAGTTACCAATAGTTAAAAAACCACCATTAAAATATTAGACCAGTATGAGGTGATAATGTAGCTTATATTGCCTGGCTCTCATACCAGCTTCCTGGCCAGGGAGTTGGAAGGATTTGTTGAAGAATAATAATTCTAAATTTGCCATACTCATGAGTGCAATTAACTGAGAACAGACTTCAGGGAATAAGGAGTCTTCTGCTTCTGGCTAAGAAGTGATTAGTAACTGGCATAAAACTTCACTGTTCGGGTAAATACAAAAGTGAGACATTAAAATTCTAGAACCATCCAAGCTCTCCTTATCACTACTTATGACTACTGACAACAGGCATGTTTGTGATATGACATGAAGCCAGAATTAACTTTACATATAGAATTTTCTATTCTGCTCACACTCTATGGAGACAGTATTGCTGTCTGAGTGATTGGTTATCAGCGCAGCTTTTTGCTTTGATGCACTCTTCTCAAGTCACATTTGCTTTTCACACAGTCTGTTTTCTCACAGCTCATGCTACCCTCATTAGTATGTTAATCAATGCTCAGAAGAAGTGTAGAGGAAACTGCTGGTTAGTTAAAGCTAACATTCAAACATCCTAACCCTGGAGCCATGGTGAATTTGCTTCAGCCGTCCCTTGAGACCTGCTCTGATGTTGGATTCCCCAGCTGTACAGACACCTCAGGCAGCAGCCCAGTTGCCTGGCCCTGATGGGCAGTGTCCCAGTGAGGTTGGTATCCCATGTGCACACACACTCCAGCACCCCAGAACCCACCACATCACAACCTCGAGGCTGCTGAAGGCAGTCTGTGAAGCAGCTGTGGGAATGGAGGTGAAGCAGCAGACTGTGCCCTTACCTCATCTATAGACTGCTCTTTAACAGTGGTGTGGATAGAGCCAAGGAATCTTCTAACTGTAGGTCTGTGTCTCTCTTCCACCACAGCCAGAAAAATCCTTCATTTTATGCATAATATCAGGCCCAGAATGGTGTGCCACTCAAGATGCTATTTTACCTGATTTTTTTATTCATGCTTTTGGGGAACCTTGTTCTAATCCCACTTTCCATAAAAATTAATCTGTAAATGTGTTCCTTTCAGCCATAATCCCCCCTTTTTTTCTGTTTTAGTGAGTATCCCATAACTGACTCTTCTTGCATTCCAAATTTTTTCTCAAATATCTTTCTCTCCCTCCTTCTCAGATCAAATTTTTGACTTTTCAGGCACTCAAAACTTCCCCTCTTCCCAGGGTATTTCTCAGTATTTTTACTACAATCAACTTCTCTTTCAACTTTCTCTTCCACTACAGAGACTGTGTCTGATATTTTTCTCCCAAAGCTTTTTTCCCATCTGAGGCTGACTAGGCTTTATGATCCAAGGGAAGAATAGTAAATGTTGTGATATCAGAGGGTGGATTGTAATATAAGTTTCGAGACAGATGTATCTTGCAAGCCTACTCTGAGTGGAGAGGAAAGCAAACACGTAAGTGAATAAGCACCAAATTGCTCAGTTTCCTTAAGCGCAAGTGCAAAATGTTTCTGCCCGGGAAGAATTGTTGAGAGAAACCATGCCAAAATTAGTTCATGGCATGAAAAATGACCATTTATGAAGATGCAGGGACACTAAGGTAGAAAAGTGTTAAAGCAGGCCTGCTGAGCCTATGATCACCATTTCAAGGTACAGCAGCCGTTTGAATGTGACTCTGTTCTTGCTCGTACAGTGCACAAAGAGGAAACAGAAACAGATCACAGGTAACTATTGCAGCCCTGCTGGCCCTGGGATTGTGCCAAATGCTTCTGTGCCACTGACTTAACAACTAAGTGTCTGACTCTGTCCATTCATGCTACCACACACACCTTTTCTAACTAGAAAGTAGCCAGGTAGAGCTTGTAGTGCTGAATGGACAATTCATTTAGAGCATGACTAATCTATAGGTCTGTGCAAAAGCTTTGGAGAGCATAACTCATTCAGAGCCCTGGTGGATTTGGACACTTGCCAGCTGCATAAATAAATATGTCCTTATGATTGATTTAAGAGTGTATCTGCTTCTCAGTCTTTTCCCCTGTCACCCTTCCCAGACACAGCAAGTAAGTGATTTCCTAAGCTGTCGGGCTAAGCATTGGCTCTGTCCAGGCTACCAGCTGCTTCAAAGAGAGACAATATTTACCCAGGTCAAGCTGCCCCTCTACCTCAGAGATGTACAGAAACCTTTCAGGAGGCAGAAATTTCCTTTGGTAAACTATGAGGAGGGATCAGGTTCTAAGCTTTAATGACAGTGGCAGGTCACAAGTCTTAGTCTGCCATTCCCACCAGAGCGTGGCCAAGGTGAGGGTAGGACAGCATGGACAAGGTGACCAGACAAGAAATTGCAGAGCTAGGGCATTGTGACAGGTTTTCCTCTCGTGAGAGGTGGTAGAAGCCGAAGGGGAAAAGGGTTCTGCAGAAAACAGCCTCAGGAGCATTGGGCTCACAGGGTGAGAGCCACCACCTGTAAAAACCACTCCTGAAATGTTTGTCAGTAGACTGCCTAAGCTCAAGATATTTCTCAGTGGCAACCATCTTTTTGTTTCATAATTCATTAACTATTTAACTATTTTTGGTGCACTGCAGTTTGCTTAAAGAGGCATCAGTTTCAGAACATTACTACATATATTAAATATCAGCTTGTGTCATTTAATTTCCCCTATTCACACAGGTTGGAGAGCTAAACAAAAGATTGAAATACTATAGTTCTTTCCCTAGAAATCAACAGCCAGTATTATTTTCAATCAATTAATTCCATTGCTCTCTTATTAATAGAATCCATTTTTTTTTCCTAATATTTCCTGGTTTTTAAAGGGAAAAGTCCAGGAAAGATTAAAAATTATTCAAATTCCACTGAAATTAATAGAGCCATACCACATGTGACCCATAAAAGAACTGCTTGCTCCTTTCAGTTCTACAGAACTTTAAACCTCTTGGGAATACCTGAACGATGACAATTTTTTTTAATATAGGAAGACACAAAGTATGTTCAAAGATATTTTCACACATAAGTCCAACCTAAATCAGTGGGATACAGGTGCAAAAGCAGTTTTTGGATCTAGGTGGAAGGCTCAGACCCTGAAATTGTTCCTGGGCTGTTTTCTCCTTTCTTAAGATGACATTATTTTCTCAGTGTAGAGATTAAATAGAAAAACACCCCAAAATTTAAATATTTGTACAAATGAGGAATTAATTTTCATAACTCAAATTCCTCTTAATTGTTACTGACTTTTTGGGAGATGTAGTAGGAAAGAATGTCTGTATTTAGCACTCAAAAATATGTCTTTAAATTTAGATATGTGACAATTTATTTTGTGTTGCACAGGTAAAATCTTTACTATCCACACTAAATCCTAATGAAGCCTTCTGAATTTTAACTTTATATAACGAGACCCAATTTCACAAGTTAGTTTGGGTAATTTCTTTCCTTGGAAAAAAGCCACTTATTATTCAGGGGGAAAAAATATATATAGAATATATAAATTTTTCAAGTAGGTGTTTATATAATTTGGTTCATTTATTAGAGGTTTTGGTTAATAGCATTTTAAAACAGCTAACAACACTTGCTGAAGAAATTTAGGGTCTGACTCATCTTGTTGAAAATGGGGGATTGTATGTTATTTCTGCTTTTCAGAACATCACAAAACTTACAGGTAAAACCCCCTTTCCATATCTGAAGACTACTGCTGGACTATGTATGTACCATTGACAATTTAGATCTATACCTGGTTAACTGAGAGCTTGTGTAATACCAAATAATAAAGATGAATCTTGCTAGAGATATTAAAAGGAAAAAAAAATCAAAGTCAGAAAATGCCTTTTATATGGATTTTCTTGGTCAGAGAATCCTGCTGCTGCAGTGCAAAATGTGACAGCACGCTCATCTGCGGCAGCTGCAGCAAAGGGAGTGACACTATGGATCTGTGAACTCAAACAGCCACACAGGTACTTTTTACAGGGTTCTGTTACAGCTGGTCTGTATGGAACGCTTGTCTCTGGCATGTGACATTGCCACAGCTGAGGCCAAACACCCTAAAATGCCATAGACTAGTCAATATGTAGTAAAGGCACTCTTTTCTCCAAAAAATCTTCATTGTAAAATGTTCAGCAGAGTCCTGTGACTGAAGTGACAGAGAGAATCAACTCTGAGGGGTAACAACACAGGTGGGGTTTCCCCACACAAAAGGTCTTTCTCTATGTATAAGTACCTATTTATTTTGGGGAACTTAACAACCTGAGGCAGACAACGGTGATGTGTTATGCTCATTCCATAAGCTCAGGGGTCATATAAGTCTGCATTCCACAGTAAACTTCCTAAACTTAATAAACTCAATGCTCAATAAGCAATTGGACTAAACCCTGGAATCCCTGGCTTGTCCTGTTTTGTGTGTGCTGCTTTCTTCTGGACACCGACACCGCGCGGGGTTGGTAGGACATCAGCGCTCCTGGTCCCTGCCACGCAGGGGCCCTCTGCCTGCAGGGAGGGACCCAAATCGTGGGACACCACAAACAAATGCTGAGGCTTATTAGGAATAAGCAAATGTGTAGATAAGTGCTAGGAGTGCTATGTCTCCATACACAGACACAAAAAATTACTTCCTGTATGTGGCAGAGACAAGGAGATACTTCCTTCAAGATATTTCTGACCCTGGCAGTACCACACATCAGTAGCTCTTTCTTTTTGATAGGAGGAGCTGTGATAGGCAGAAAAGCTAAATATAATATGTCATTTTTGTTCAAATAACACCCAGAAAGATGAAAGCCATTTTGTTCTGTCATCCCTACAAGCCTGCCTGAAGAAAAAATGTGCACGTCCATCAAAGCCAAGCATTTCAATCTGCTGTTGTTCGAGCCTTCAGTCTTGCTTGCACTAAGGAGCACTATGGTTCTCATGAAAATGAGTGCTTATACATTGCTGAAATTTCAGAAATGTCTGTAGAATAGGAATAACAAGAGTTTTAGTGCCACATCATCTCTAAGTTCCAAACTCACTAATTTTCATACTCACCTATCATGTAGAGTTTGCCATCTCCCATTATAACCTAGGCTCCTCGCAATACCTGGAAAGAGCTGGATGAATGGAGAGGAGATTCTCAGAAGTGAGTTTATCTCACCAACAGAAAATGCTTTTTAGAGGGGTGTTACTTGTGTACTGGCCTCTTTAGGGAGGCAAGATTGTACCTGAGTGATATTCATGGGGGTAAAATCTCCTCCATCTAAGATCAATGTTCTGTTCTCTAACTTGAGTTAGGTGCCTAAGTAATTTCTTTTTAGAAGAAATCTAAAAGAGAAGAAGATTTTATCCCATGTAACTTGATTAGTACCTCTCCTTGAAGAGGAGTCATAGGATCAGGTCCTCACTTAGTCTGATTTAGAGAATGGCTTTGGCCCCAGATGTCTCATTTCCCCTTGATCATTCTCTCACTCAGCTGCCTTTGCCTCCATTATTCAAGGACAGGCCTTACCTGTTCTACATTGTAAATGCAAAACTCAAAAATTATGGAAATATTTGCACACTCCTTGAGGCCAGACTTTCTACTGTGTACCTCTTATTGATTTGTGTAAATGTTTCCCATTTCCATGGATGTTCTGCTGAGGGTGTAAAGTAGGAGCAGTGTGTTTAATTTAGGGCTATTAATTACACTGCATCAGAGTACTGAATTTTGAATATAGGGTCCTTTGTGAATCTTTGACTCTTTAACAGTCTCAGGGAACAAAGCTTTTAAGTTCAAGCTTCATATTAGTGAGAAACTTGCAATTAAACAACACTGATTTTGGTCTAACTACACAAATGCTAATAAAATCCCCCGCCTGTAGCTTGATGTGGATCTTTGCTTCTGCCCTTACAAAAATTTGGATTAAGCTCTCCTTGCTTCATTCTGCCTTTCAGATAGACAGCTCTGAAACAGTCCATTTTGAGAGCAGAGTTTGAAAAAGATTAAACTTACCTTCTGCTAAAGATCTGAAACATGGTTTAGAAAAAAGTATATAAATTCTACCACTGCATGCAAATATGCTATTTAGAAGAAGATAATAGATATGGTTACAGTAAGCAAATAATGTCTTCCTAAGTTTTTAAATGAGAAACTTTTGCTGCCAAGAACCTATATTCATTTTGCATGCCTCCTCTCTTTTGTTTTGACCACCAGCCATTTTCTAGGTATGACACAACATGTGCAAATCAGTGCCAAATTATGATTTTGATATCAAATCCTAGTTCAGGTGACCAAACTTAAAGACCAAACATGTGCAGCAGTTTTCCAGTTAATCATTTACCATAAAGGGAACACATAATTTCCCTTATGTCAGTCTGTATATGAATGCCAGATTACTTCGAAGCAGCGTTTTTCAGCTTCTGACATGCAGATTGCCAGGTCTAAGGACTATTTCTAAATACTATGTGGAGAACATAAGAAAGAAACAGACCTATTATTATTAGACTTATGCTCTCTATTCAGCAGCCTATTTGTTTATTATAATATTTTTGGAAATGTATATAAATTTTTTTTGGAAGGCCAGTGTCCAGTCACTTAATCCACGTGCACTGTCAAACCTAAGAGACCTTATGCTGATTTGCACAGAAGCCCTGAGAAACACAGACCAGACATTTTGACTGTTTTTGTGCACATACAGAAAGTAGTGTCTGGAAACAGCCATAGGCACTGGATCACAATTATCTCTGCTATTAAATTTTAAAATTATTCCTGGAACGCACTTGGGCCCAGGCCAGCTTGCATTTTCCCGTACGGTTCCTGAGCACATTTAGAGAGTTATTAAAAGGAGGCTACTTTGTTTCTGTCTTGGAAAAAAAGGTATTTGTTAGAGTGGGTATGGGTGGATTCAAGCTAGCCAGTTTCAGTGACAGAAAATGCTCCTGCCATACTGAATGTCATAAACACGGGTAGTCCTTCTGTAGTTATCTTACTTTACTCCAATTTGAGTAAAGTATCCAGTTCCCATCCTCTCTTGTTTATGAGTATTTGTGTGTATGATTGAACACCTTTTTGGTTTTTGCCCTGAGGTGACTCTCTCCAAATAGCAGCAAAGATTACAGTTAGGAAAGAGATGTAAATGTCATAGATGTTTTTAAGTTTCTACCTCCTTCAGCAAAAAGATCTTGCCAGCATGGGTCAAATCTGATATTTATATTGCATATGCTATTTTGGTTCAGATTTTTGTTCTGAGGACACTCTGTTTTCCCATTCGTTCAGAACTGAGTCATAAATAAATTACAATTTATAAGCAGGCATTTTTACAGTGCTCGCATGTTTGTCTATCTTCAGTATCCATGCAATTTGTGCTCAGGTCTTAAAGATACCTGCATATTACCCCTAACTTCTGAGCTGTTCTTCCTTTGTAAAACATCAAGAAAACACCAGCTTGTGCCCCCAGTAAATAATACAATCCCTGTTTGAAAGATGCCACACGTTGCTACATTTAGTTAGAAGGACAAACCACATTTTAAAATACTTTTAGTACAACATTCAGTTTGAAAATAACATACCAAATTTTGATAATCAAGACTGTAAATCATAATTTGAAAAATTACAATGACAAGAAATTGTGGTTCCTGAAAGCCACACAGGGAGAGGAGAAGGAGCAGAAGTGGAAATGTGAGCAGAGTGGAGCAGAGAGGAGAGGGAAAGGAAGGGTAGGGGAAGGGAGTTCTTTGCCCTGCATAACAGGATAGCTGTTTCTCCTAAGGTTGTCCCTCAAGATTGCAGATTGCAAAAAGGTCTCCTGCCATTTCCCTTCCTCACTTCAAGCTATGGACATGTATAGTGATCAACTTAACAAGGAAAAAAATGAGACTGTTTCCTTTCGTATTTTCAATGGGTTTTTTCTCAAAGGTTGACATATATTATATTACATATGTTGTTTAGTAGTTAGCAAGGAATTGCTGGGTAGTTGAAATGCAAATATGTTCATGCCCAAACCAAAACCAAAAAACAGAGCACAGTTTGTGTGACTAAAGTTGTTACAATCTATGCCACAGAAAGGAGAGACATAAAATATCATTTGAACAAGATAAAATTAGTGTAATGAGTTAATAAAATTAATTTGGTGTGAAATTCAGTCCATGTAAAGGTGCTAAAATAAATCTCTGTGAGTGGTGTACAAGCCACACATGGGACTTCTGTAGAGAGCAACCTTCATGCCTTGGCAGAAGTCAAAGTATTTCATAAAGGTCAGTATTATTCATTTTTATTGGTGTTACAAAAGATTACAAAGAGTGTTGAAATATGTGAAAGCATTGTCCTGAGAGGTCAACCAAGGAAACAACACCATGTGCTATGAGGAGTAAACTGTAAGTAAACAGTGAATCTGCAGCTTAAAAAATGTCAGTACAAACTGAACTATAGAATTCCACATCATGGAAACATGTGAAAACAAATAAAAAAACCACAAATAATAAAACCACAAATAATGCACAAAAAAAAATTTGCTAAAAATATTTAAACTTCACCTGTTTTGTCAAAGGGAGTTTCCTCTGCAGTGTTACAAACCTGTGATACATTTTATATTTTTAATTCTGGAGGGGTGAAAAATAATTGTAAGATCTATACGTACAGGATAGCAGGTATAGTGATTCTGAAAATACTTCTTCTTCTTCTTCTTCTTCTTCTTCTTCTTCTTCTTCTTCTTCTTCTTCTTCTTCTTCTTTTTAGCCTGAAAGCACAATATGTTGGTCCACAGGAAATAAACTCCAGATGTACTTGCAGGCCATTCTCAGCAAATTGATTTTTTGATCAGGTTCTCCAGGAAAATGCAGTCTCCATCTAAACAGATTATTGCACATCTAGAAAATTTTGGAGCTCTTTAGTTCAGAGCTTTTCCTTTTTATATAGTTTCACAGTGTTTCTGAAAGAAACATCTCAGCTTTGGTTGTGTTGTGGAAATTTCCATTCCACAAACTCCTCCTTAAGAATTAGTAAACCAGGTCTTCCTTGCCATAGTAGTTTCTTTAATATATTTGTAATTACAAATCCTAAACACAGTTCTTTTTCTAGACTAGTGGGCAAATATAATTATCAACTGCAAAAGGAGATTCAGATACATTGCATAATATAGTTGTCTTCCAGAGTAGTGACTTCAGGTAAACCAAAGTTTTAAGTTGTGGATATAAAAGTTTCCCACCTACAGGAGTAACTCAGTGTCTTCTGTTCATATTGGAAAAAGATAGTAAACTCTATAAATTCCTCATAGGTGACTTTTTTCTTTTGCTGAAGTACACCAGATATTTGGTTAATTTTTATAGCAAATTAATTCAATCTAGCGAAGAAAAGATGCTCCTGTGCTTTGGTTTATGCCTGCATATGTCAAATAATTACTACATTTCTCCTGTCCTGTTACGTAAAGAATTTTGTGTGGAAAATCCATGTTATGTGTCACAATGATAACAGTAGAATCTTTGCATTACCAGAATTGGTTTGTCAGTCTTAGGACATAAAGAAAAAAGCACATTTTGAAGAAAATCTCTATATTTTTTATGTATAAAAGTTGGAAATATAGATCAGCTTTGGAAGAATGAGCCCTTCAGGAATCTTTCATGCTTATACAGATATTATATTAAGAAGTCAACTGTCAAGAAATAGGAGATATTATTCCACTTCCATTAGAAAAGCTTTTTGTGTCTCACCAGAGTGAACACAATATGTGATGATTGGTAGCAAAGCACTCTGTCATAAATTGTTATTATTAATTATTTCTATAGTGCCATAGGTGTGTATACCATTGTACAGACAAATAAAATCTGACAGATCCTAACCTCAAGGACCATGCAATCTAAATTGCACATAACACAGGAAGGGATGGCAATAAACAAAGACAGCAGGTGGGGGAATGAAGAAGGCAAAACTTCCACAATTGTGAGATATGCATTTCGTAAGATACACATCTTGTTTGTTCCTATTTCTTCTTTGCTGTCATTTAAAATGAGTGCATGAGACCCAGGAAAACGTGTGAACAGTGTCTGGAATGGCAGCATACGGAAACCATGTGTGTTTGAGTTGGAGAATTCTGGAAGAAGAGATATGAGATGGTCTTTGCGGTAAAAAGGGCAGATAATTTCTGCCCTGGATGACCTGAACTCTCAGCCCAGTGGAGAGTTGTGTTCTTCATGAGATCATGTGCTTGCAACACCACCTATGCAAGCCTTGCTGGCACATGCATGGGAACTGCTTTGGTGCTGAGGGACAGGAACAGACCATCTAAGCTCAAGAACAATCAAGAAGAAAATCCAGCAAAGGTGCAGACAGTCTGCAGGCTTCAATAAGGAGCTCCTGACTAAACTGAAACTAAAAAAGGAATCATACAAAGTTAGGATCAAAGCAGTTGGAAGACAGAGACACAGTCTGAGCATGCGGGAATGGAGTTAGGAAAGGCAAAGCCCACCTGGAGCTGAATCTTGGCAAGAGTTGTCACAGACACGATCCAGCTAGGCTGGAAGGAAAAGGAAGGCTGGGGAAAATAGAGGATTTCTGTGAGTGAGCATGGGTCCTAGTGATAGAGGTCATGTAAAAGGCTGAGGTCCTATGTGTCCTCCTTTACCTCAGCTCTGGTGAAGCCTCACTAGAAGTACAGTGTCCAGTTCTGGATTCCTCAGTACAAGAGAGATGTGGACATATTGGAAAGAGTCCAACAAAGGGACACAAAAGTGTTGAAGGGACTGGAGAATCTTTCTCAGGAGGAAAGGCTGAGAGAGCTGGGACTGGTCAGCCTGGAGAAGAAAAGGCTCAGAGGAAATCTGATCAATGTGTATAAATACCTGAAGGGAGGGTGCAAAGAGGATGAAGCCAAGGTCTTCTCAGTTTGTGCTCAATGACAGCACAAAAGGCAATGGGTACAAACTCAAACACAGGAGGTTCTGTCTGAACATTAGGAAAATCTTTTTCTATTGTGTGGGTAACTGAGTATGCACAGGTGGCTCAGTGATGTCCATCCCTGGACATCCTGGAAACCTGACTGAACACCACCCTGAGTGTCCTGCTCCAGCTGACCCTGTCCAGAGCACAGCACTAAACTGGGTGGGCTTCAGAGGGGTCTCCTGGCTTCAGCCTGTCTGTGATACACCAGGCACTTACAATGGAGGTAAAATCACAGAGTTTTATTTCACACCACTTTCAGAATAGACTTACCTGTGAAAAGAAGAAAACCCCAGCATAAGTATGATTACTGTTGCAATTATCCGTAGAGATAAGATACTATGCTATTTGCATAATTAATTTTATGTACAGATGCATCAAAGGCAATTTAGTGTGAAACATTTTATTAGGTTCTGTCAATAGCAATGAAGAGAGTATTATTTCATTTCACTGCAGTTCAAAAATACTCCTAAGGGTGCTGTTTCTAATTTCCTGTTTGGGAAACCAATTGTGCTATTAGCAAAACAAAGTCCTCTATTGTTTTTAGCAATAGTCAGTTTTTATAATGCTTATGTCTTGGGAGATACATGCAGACATTGAAATGGAAGAGATAAGCCAAGTGACATATAAATCTTCAGAATTAAATCCTGAAAGCATGTTTAATGTGATGTTTGCTGTGACACATGGTTTACTGGTGTTTCTAACCTTGTGAAACCTTTTTAGTTACATTTATAATTAATTTGATTTCAGCCATATTGCTAGCAGTAATTTATTTAGAAACTATCCAATGAAAATAGTGTTTTATTGGATAATACAACAGCTCTTCTATCAGCATATATACTGAAATAATATAAATGTAATTATTTTTGTAAATTAAATGCTAAGGTTGAGAGAGAGAATGACTAAGACATTCTCAGGATTGGTGTAATTGCCTAGACCACAAAAAAAAATTGAATTGAACCCAGTATTTCATCAAAGTGGAAAATTGTTTCTTCTGCATATTTTCTACTGTGTAGATTAAATGAGTGCACTAAAATAACACATTAACATTTGCATAAAAGGTAAACAGGATATATATTATATGTATGATGTAGCCAATTTAACAGTGCAGCACAGATATACTAGATATCTATCTAATTAGATATTTAAATAATGTTTGTTTTTATTTCTAGTGCAGTTCTTGAGAGCTAAGTGCACTCAACTGAAGTTTATTTGCTGCTTGACTCTCTCTAAACAGAATAATTTCTTAGAGAGTGCCTATGAGCTACCCATGCAAAAAGAAAACATTAGTCAGTGTCAGAAAATATTACATGCTAGAGTGTTATTTGTCTAAAGAGTACATCGGTGTTTATTCTGGGTGTTTTGTTTGTCTTTAGCTTATGTTTTGTGTTTATTATGAGATTTTGTCCTTATGACTATTTTCCTTTATTATTGGTTCAGATAAGGATCTTTCTCAGATCATTATGAAAGCTACTGATTTAGTTCAATATCATTTCATTCATAAAAATTTATTATTCTACAATGTCTCTTGAAAATCTTCTAAAAGTTGCTGAATTTTTATTGACCTCATGATTATCCAAGATGTGTATACTTTTGATTTTTTCATACTAGCTTTGGAAAGTGCCCTTTTAAGGGGAGAGAAAATGTACAGTAATTTTTCTCTTTTTCCCTTTTTCTTCGTTTTGTTCTTCCATTCTGACTTTTTAGGACAGCAATAAAGCACATATTTAAGCATAAATATATGCCAGGATCCTGTAGAATCCATTAGCTGCGTGTGTCTCAGTGCTTGTCTAAAGCACAATTAATATAAAACAGATTTAAAAAAAAACCCACCCAAATCTGATCTTACAAAAAATACCCCACAAAATTATTGATAAATTTTAAATATTTGCATCCTTTAAAAGCACATACTACCAATGAATGATTAATTTGATGCTCATAGCTACCTAAGAGATCTGAACTAGTGGCACTGAGTCATCTCAGAAATTTATCTTACACTTAAGGGCTCTGTTTTGCCCAAGTATTAATGTAAAATCAGTAAAATCAAATCATATTTTACACAGAAATTCTGCCCATTTTTATTTTCTGCTTCTTGCATTGCTAATGTTTCTCATTTGGGAATAAAGGAAAAGTTGCTTGAAAGAAGAGATTCTGCTTTGTTTTTCTGAAGACTTATGAGATTGAATCATGAAAGACATGATTGAGAGAAGTGAAAATGTTTTGAGCTACTTTCAGTTTTATTATGAGCATGTTGGATACCTTGTGTAATAAAAGAATGTTGTGGTTGTGTTCCTATCAAATTGATTAGGACTTTCACAGGAACCCTCTGTGTTATCACAATCCTTAGCCACCAAGAAGAAAAAAACCTAGAGAATAAAGAAACTAAAAAAGATGTCAGAAATATTCCCAGTCTACACGGCTAAACAAAGATTAAGGAACACTCTCATGAGACTTGCAGTGTTCAAAGCTTTAATTTGACAGACATGGAAAATTCCTAATGACAGCATATAAGAACATCTTCAAGGGGGTGATGACAAGCCTGAAGACCAAAGACAAGAGACAGGGCAAGAAAAAACAGTCTTAGGATAAGTATCTTATGGCAGGACCCTGAGGATGCTAATAGAGAAAGTCTAAAGAGATGTTCAGCTGATGGATGTTGAAGGGTTTTGCCCATTGGGAAAACTCAACAAAACAATCAAAATTATCTTTTCTGTTTCATATTCGAAAGTTGGAGCTCAGAGATCCTAACTTCCAATTTTACTCTCCAAACTCTCACATTATTTTTTTGCTCCAGAGACACATGGGTACAATAACATAGAAGAGAAAGTAGTAGAAATAAGAGTAATTGAGCAAAAGAGATGTGATCTCTCTCAGCTCATTTAGAAAAATGAATTATTTTAATTGGAACTCTGACACATCTTTATAGAGTGCATAAAAATATAGGCCTGGGGATTTTTTTGAAGGTTGGCCTACAGAGGTTCATTCAAATCTTTGCTGAACAGCTCGCTGAAGCTCTAATTGAAACATTTAATTTAGTACTCCATAAAAATACCTCGAAATACATTTTATCACAGTACCAGCAAATATTAAGTGTTACTTATTACAAGGAGGGAAAAATGATCCTGTGAAAAATTGATTTTTGCTTCAGAGGTGCCAGAAGGAAGCTAATTAACAAAATGCACACTGCATACGTGAAGTAAGTCAGTTTTGATTATACAGGGAGATTTTCAGTGTGAAAGGACAGTGCATTTTGTCATTGTTTTAAAATTCTCTTTTAAGCAGCACGTGGGAAGATCTGTAGCTATCTACATGTACATAATATTGTGCACTATTTGCATAGCAGATATTCATTTAAAACTCAAACAAAGGAATCAAGGACAACTCTACGATAAATCAAGGACACATTGAAGAAAACTGAAGGTATATAAAATATCAATTTCTTTTTTTCTTTTCTCTTTGTGTGTGTAATAAAAAATGGCTTTTGAAGAAATTCTCGGTTATGTCTGACATTTCTAGTGATGAATGCTAGTGTTCACTGGGGCATAGTAATAGGGAAAACAAGGAACAATTGAATGTCTTGAAGTAAAATGAGGGTCATTTTAAAGATATGCATAGAGGAGTCTTATGCACTAATAAATGCAGCCTGTGTAACTCAAGGTTGATAAGAAGATGAAGAGCCACAGGTCTGTGAAAGAATGTGCAGAAGTTAAATCCTTCTCCTGCAGGAAAATGTCTGGCTACTTTTCCTTTCCCCTAATATTACCACAAAAAGTCTAGTACTGTTCATTTCCAAACTGCTCTGCAGTTTGCTATGAGCCCAAGAGAGAAATTTAAACGAGACTTTAGTTCTGCAAGTCAGGGGGAGTGTGGGGCTCTGCAAGCACTTCATGAAGGTAGTAAACAGCAAAGTCACCACTAAAGGTGCCAAGGAGATATCCTGGAGATGGCCTAGGAACAATGAGTGCACCTCGTTCAGCAATTTACTACACCAAACATTTTATTGGCAGCATTACCCTGTGAAGTGGTGGTGGCTCAGTTATTCTTGGGGAAAATAAGTTTTCATTCTTTTTTCATTATAGAAAATTATTAATATTCCTTTTTTAGAATAAACAGGTAATTAATGACTTTGAGATATTTTCCTTTTGCTGTTGCGCTTATGAAGATTTACTTAATCAAGTGTGAAATTCCTGTGAATTTTAATGTATTAAAATAGTAACGTTTGACCAATTGATGAGCCATTACTTATGGAAAACAAGAAAGAAACCTTATCCCAAATTGCTTGCTAAAACTCATCAGCTTAAGCCGAAGGAAGCTGCAGTTATATATTTGATCAGTATTTCAAAACTGCTTGGGTTAAAATAAGCCTTGTGAAAGTAAAAAAAAAAAAAAAGAAAAACCATTCCAAATTGGAAATAACAAGAGAAATGTCAAATTTCCAGAAAATTATGACTTAGAACCTTAGAATTGATTTCATATCAATTGTTACATATATTTATATGCTCAGGAATGCTCCTGAGACTTCAAAACTCAATCTTGCTATTACTCTGCTTAAGTTTATCTCAGCTTTTCTGGTGGGAACGTTGTTTATTCTCTGCTCTAATATAAGAAAAAAAAATTAAGCAGAAAGAGCTGATTATGATCAAAAGAAATAATTAATTTATGCATGAAAGACTAAACCTTTAGAATGGCAGGGTTTTTGTTATTTTTCAATAGTTTCTTTTAGATAAAACCAAAGAAGTGAACCTTAATATGCAGATTACTGGAGCAGGCATAGAAGGTAGTGTATTAGCTAAGTAAGGATGTTCTGTGGGCAGCAGAATCATGGAAGAATAGATAGATAGATAGATAGATAGATAGATAGATAGATAGATAGATAGATAGATAGATAGATAGATACTGATAGATAGATACTGATAAATAGGGTTAAATAGGGTTGAGACAAATGAAAATCTGAGGTTTACATCTGATGTTAAATACAAAACTGAAGTATATTACACTGTTGTAAGCAACCTAGTCTTGAAAAATTTGAAAGTACTGAGATAGCTCCTAAAATTCAAACAGTAAGAGAAACCAGCAACACCACAATAGCACAAGGCAGGACAAGAAGTAGAAATTGTCAGACATGTAAAATCAGAGGGATGGGGCTCTTTTTAACAAAATAAAAGATCATTTAGTCTTGGAGAAGTTTCAGAAAGAAAGAAAAGTAGAACTATAGCCTGCCCTGGTCAGATCAAACCCTGACCCTGCTCAGATCATAACATCCATTTTTGTGCTCAGCTCATGTCAAGATAATAGATCAAGATAAAGGCATGAGTTTTAAGACTTCCTTTTAGATGTTCTTTCACTTTTTTAGGATTCCAGTATGAAAAGTCGTATCTCTTTATACTAATGAAAATCTTTTACTGTACTCTAGAATTATAATATTCCTAAAATGAATGTAAATCAAAATGATGGAAAGAATTATCTACTGAAAATTGAAATATTAATTATTATTTTTCCAGTTGATGTCAACATCCTAAAGTGATTATATTTTTATAGAGAAATATTTACTTTGAAACAATCCCAATCATTTAAAATTCTTAGTACACTAATGAGAAATATTAAATGATTTCAGCTTTTTAAGTTCAGTAATAAAATTACATGCAGAGGATGCTACACAGAACCACAGACCATACCAAGTAAGAATATGTGCCTCAGTAAGTCAATATAGCAACTCTGAAATAAATAATAAGTTAAGATTGCTTAAATGTTTCCTGAAACAGGAAATCTCATTGGTAGTATTCAAATATTGAATCAGAGAATCACAGAATCATTTAGATTGGAAAAGTCCTTAAAGATCATCTAGTCCAACCATTAACCTTACATTTCCACATCCACCACTAAACCTTGTCCCTCAATGCCGCATCTACACAACTTTTAAATTCTTCCAGGGATGGTGGATCAACCACTTCTCTGGAAAGGCTGTACCAGTGCTTGACAACCCCTTCAGTGAAGAGATTTTTCCTTATATCCAATCTAAGCCTTTCCTGGTGCAACTTGAGGCCATTTCCTGTCTTGTCCCTTGTTACCTGGAGAAGAGACTGATCCCCACCTGGCTACAGACTCCTCTCTGGTAGTTGTAGAGAGCAATAAGGTCCCTCCTGAGACTCCTCCAGGCTGAATAACCCCAGCTCCATCAGCAGCTCCTCACCAGACTTGTGTTGCCCATCTTCGTTGCCCTTCTCTGGACACACTCCTGCACCTCAATGTCCCTCTTGTAGAAGGGGCCCAAAACTGAACATGACTCGAGGTGCAGCCTCACCAGTGCCACGCACAGGGGCACAATCGCTGCCCTGGTCCTGCTGGCCACACTATTGCTGGTGATGTGACAGAGCTCAGAGTATTGTAAGATGTGTCCAAATTATATTGGAGCCCGCAGGTGAGGAAATATTTTTCTAGGTTACTTTGGTCAATGTTGTCATCAAACTCTTCAGCTGAAAATTTAAATTAAAATCAAGTAAGTTGCTTTCAGTCTATGGTAAGTTGTTAGACCATTTGCAACAAAATGGTAGGACACATGTAAGAATAAGAGTTCTGGTAGTCTACATGGGGTATTCCTTTTTTTTTCATTAGAAGACAAATATATTTCTTTAAATATTTTGAATACTATGACAATCTTTAAGAGGCTGCAGTGGCGGGGGGAAGTGACAAACTTATTTGTTCATGTTTGTATCTAAGAAGATAAGCTTAAATTACCACAAAATAAAATACAAGGGAAAAGTGTTCTAAAATGAGCAACCATTTGGAATAAGCTTGCTGAAGGAGATATAATGAGCAATATTGATGGTTTTTGTAATTGCAATAGAAAAAAACATTTCAGGCATAGCTGTCCTTGTCTTTGAAAAACAGATGTGGACAAGATAAATTTTTATTTTCTGTTCTGGTATATGTCTTATTCCTTCTTTATGAGACATCTAATATATTACAAAGTTCCAGTGTAATTTAAGTATACTAATGACCCTTCCCATGTCAGGCACAATATATTCAACAATGTTACTAATTTTTTTATTTTTCAGATACTGTCTGAAAGTGCATTTCTGTTAACACTGATGCCAAAGCAATTTGAGAACAACTCAAACTTCTCAGATAGCCAACATGTAGAAAAACTGTGTTCTGGTACTTTTATAACATCAATTTTTAAATTAGGCCACCCAAAACCTGTGGGTAAAGAATAGGAAATTCATTATGTTCTGAAAAGCTTCTAATGTTTTTTTTTTTAAATATAGACAAAAACTTCAAGATATGAAAATGTTATTTTGTTGGCATTCAGTCCATAGATGTCATATATGATCTTATGACTTACAGTCTCATCAGTGAGAGAGCTGAATGACTTATCTACCATTCTGTTAACCTTTTTTTAAAGGCAATATATTTCTCTCTGAAAAGTGCACATAAATGTTTTCTCTTGTCTTACAATTGGCAATTGAATGTACTCCTGCACAAATTAACATCTCCAACTTCATACTTTCAAGTGCTTCTTAAAGAAAAGTATGTTTTGAATTTCCTCACTTTCAATTCTAGTTATTGGACATCATTGTGTTTGGGATGGAGTTTATAACAAAAAAAAAGTTGAATTTTGTACTGCCACTGCTGTTAGTTAATTTCTCCATCATTTTTTTTATTCTAAAGTAAGTATTTTAGCATCAATATCTAACTTTCTTTTTTCCCCACAACAATTTTATTAGGCATTAGGCCTTTATTAGTCCACACATTTAGAAGCTTTCTAGCACTGCCCTTCAGTTCAAATACTTCGTAACTTCCCTTAAGGATATAAAACAGAAAGAAGTCATAATGACCCTCATTTTCTTCCTTGTGGCAACTGAAATGGCAAACTTTAATTCTGTCATTCCAGTGAGATGCCCTGAGGCAAGTAGAGCCTAGCACTGGGTCCAGGTGGGCTAACTATTGTACAGTCATATAATAACCTTGACTAGGTCAGCTGAAAATTTTAAATTTTTTCCCTGTTCCATTTTTATGTTATCATATCCAAACTGATGACAAATGTAATTTATGACTGTTATTAAACTAACCTTTTTCTTCCACCATGGCTTCCAAACTGCTTTGTGTAGCATAGCAGCTTTTGTTTTTCATCCTGTTGCCAGCTTTCCTATCTTCACGATAGTCCAGCTGTACCTTTTGGATATATATTTCATATGATATGCACAAGTGTTTTTTACCTGTAATATATGAATGCTAAGCTTCCAAATTTCCTTATCACGTTGTTACCTGTTGTGCTAAAACTTTCACTGAAAATATCTAACAAGGTCAGGTTTTCAACTGGTCCATCCTGTCCCAGTCTGGAGGGCATCAAGAGACCTGATGTTCCTGCCCAGCTCCTGCTGGAGCTCATTTCACTCAGAAACATCAGTCCCTGCCAGAGCCACCCTGTAGCAGCTCTGGGCTCCTCTTGCTCACAGCTCTGCCTGTGAGCCTGCATCCCAGCTCAGCCCAGTCCCAGCGCAGCGCCCAATGCCTGGGGCTGGGGCTGCCCCCCTGCCCTGCTCCTGCCTGGGGATGGGATGGGCCCAAGCTGTGGGGTCCCGCTCTGCCCCTTCAGAAAAACCCTCATGGCTGCTGATCCCCATCACCCCCAGCCCATGAGCACCCTGAGATTTCCCTTACACCCTCTCTCCAGCCACGTGAATCCTTTTGGTACAACCATAATGACCAGCTGCCTTCCCACTCATGTCTGTTTTGGCTAAACATTTCTATAACCATCTGCAAAGGTATGAGCTTTATAATGCAGTTTAATTTGAAGTTTACCTTGGTATAAAAGTGTGCTGCCTTTCTCTCCTCTGGGAATAAATCCTAGTCACCAGTTTTACCTTGGCTAACTATGAACCACAGAGAAGGAGGAGCTGCTGCAAGTGAACCTTCAGAGAGACATAAGGAGTAAAGCTTTTCATGCCAAAGAGCTGCCAGAAACTTTTCCTGTCAACAAAAAAATAAGGCAACATTATGTTAGTCAAAAATATGCTCTTGATGCATTTAGCTTCTGAGTCTCTTTTGAAGCGTGGTCCAAAATTGCTGAAGTGATTGGCATTTGACAGGCCATTGCTGAATCTTTTGTTATTTCTTGTCACCCTTCTCTTCTGTATTATATCACTGAGTCTGATGGGAGCTGAGAAAGCTAACCTACTTATTCTGAAATAAGGCTTGATATCATATATCCAGCAAGAATATTTGGGGTTTGTGCATTCTAGGAAATGGGCAGCAATTCTATGTGCACAACTTAAAAAATGCAAGATAAGATGTAAAAGTCAGTGTTGGAGTCTTTGCACGCTATAGTGGCTATTCTAGCCAGAAAATATTCAGTGCTTCAAAAGTTGTTAAAATCATTATCAGAAAGTTCAGAGAACACAGTTCAGTAAGCATGGTCAAACTAAGTAGAAGAATTGCCTATGGAAGGCCAGCAAATTGGAGTTGGAATAATACGAACATGGTTTTTGCTAGCTTAAAACTCAAGTCTTTCCAATAAGTTAACTGATCAGTATACCTAAAATAATTCATGGGCCGTCAGAAAATGTTAGGCAACATAATTTTATTGTTAACTTTCAAATGTGACGTGAAAGTTCTTCCAGTGTGAAGTACATGTCTTGAAATGTTCATGCATGGATGTAGGGGAGGATTTATGTAATCTGGATTTAGCCATCTAAAAGTTTCCTTTAGGCATCTCTCCTGCCATGACTGTGATGGTGAGAGAGCATTCAAGGGAGTCTTCTTACTAATCTTATTTAAAATCAGTCTTTGCACTCAAGTGAATGTTTTCTGTTAACTGTAAAGGGAGCACTGATAAATAATAGCCTGAGTATTTACACTTTTGTGGAGTAATATTAGGTCAGAAAAATCATGCATATTGCTGAACATGAAGCTTATCCTCATCGCCTCTTATGTGCTGACCCTTTCATCAGTATCACAGTTTATGGCACTATGATGATGACAACAGCAAAAGTGTGTTTTATGGAAAGGAACATAAGGAATGGCTGAATTACACAAAATGTATGGATAAAGATATATATGGATTATGATATATATGCCATAAAAGGCATATAAAGGCATATGATTATATGCCTTTAATAATGCATGACAGAAGTGAAATGGTGTGAAAAGCGTTTCATTTGCTTGAGAATGACTCATCTTTCCAAAAAATTGCTTTGTAAGGGAGACAAATCACAACCCCAAACCTGAAAAGGTTCACCTATTACAGGAGGTTATGGACCATATATGATGAACATGTTACTATGTTTGGGACCTCAGTCATCTCAACAGGCTGTTGTACTATGTCGTTCAGCAAGGAACTTGAATGTACTGAAGTATTTTTCTCTGTGAAGTTGTGTGATAAAATTAAGCATATGTGCTGCATTGTGATTTTTAGACAGACAATATTTCTGACTGTCAGGACAAGGTAAAATAGCTCTTCTTGCCTGCATCTGTGTTAGTTTCTGTCTTGTATTTGGGATATGGTGGCTGCATTTCAACATTGCCTTGCAGTGTGTTCTTGGTACATCACTGGAAGTCACAAACACTGTAGGAATATAAAAATTAAAGAATAGAAATGGAAGGAAGTGCAGATCACACCTCAATTTCTTCAAGAAGAGTTGGGGCTATCTTCACTCACAATTTTTCCTGTCCATTGTGAAGATTAAAACATTTATAAACATTATGGGCATACTTCAGTCACGTAGCTAGATATTGAATAAATCTGAATTCTTTAGAGATATTTGCTTCTGTGTCAACTGTGTGTGGACGTTGGACACCTATTTCACTTTGAGTTGCAGTGAAACAGCAGGAAAAAATATCTTCTCAAGCAAAGCTGGACACTTTTAAAATTTGTGAAAGACAGGTAGAGGTTTAATTTCTCACCTTCTGACACTTTACTTCAGAAGAAAAGAGTCTGAGCAGTAGATGACAATTATCATTGTCAGGTGATTTAGCAGGAGGTGCTCAGGTAAAGGATCTCATTCTGACATCCACGCAGTCCAGTCATCAACCAAGTTTCATCTGCGTGAGAGACTGCTGTCTGCAGGGTGCTCACTGCTTGGAAGAAAACAGATTCTGCAGCATTCAGCAAACTTGTCTAGTGTGGGGAAATCACCCAACAGCCTGATTGCTGGTGGTGACCCCAACTCCTTTCCGAACAGGAGGTGGCTGACAGTAAGAGCAAGTCCCTTTCACAGAGGTTCAACCTTGTAATTCAAACCACTTCTTGCATAAGTGTACGTGTAGACCGGGTACCATCTGATTGCTGTTAGTGATGAACACCCTCCAGCACTTTACATGTAGATTGTTCTGTAGATTGCCTTGTTGAGCAGAATAAGAATGTTTGTCTTTGTATTTAAGATATGTTTGAAATGCCTAAGAAGGGCAATTTGAGTGGACAATTATGCATGGATAAATAAATATTGATTGAGATTTTCAGTGTAAATTCAAATCTTTCATTATATTTATAAATCAGTTAAATGTTGAGCTTTTTTCCTGTGTTATTGCATGCCCTTATTTTTTTTCTGCTAGAGAAAGGGAAAATGTGTTGAAATGCACAACAAAAGATCACCCATTAAATATAATGTGGTAGTGTCTGGAGACATTTTGTGTTGCGTTGCCCTGAATATGTCCTTAAGAGACCAGGTTTCTCAAAGAGTTCAGTTAGGGCTGAGCAGGCATCTGATCTACAAAATGGCACACAAATCAGTAGGAAAAAACATAATCTACAGAAGCCTCTGTATAAACAAAAACTTTAATCTTTCTGAGGTAAAAAAAAGACAGGGAGCAAACTGCTTGTCAAAAAAAAAAAGAAAACAAACATCTGGCACAGTATCTCTAAAAAGATCTGTCATTGACTTTATTCGGATTTCTCGTAGGGGAAAAATGTCATGTAACTCTATATTAAAACATAGAGTATGTTTTGGTGCATGAAAGCTGACGTGATGGAAGGTCAACAAATCCATCCATGCATATATGGATGATGGTTATTAAGAGAATTCCAGGAAAAAGAAAAAGAAAAAAAATTATGAACGAGATAATGGAGAAAACAAAATATAAACACACAGGACTTTTTTAGACATGTTCAAATCAAACTATGCTCCTTGTGAGACTGAACCCTTACTAGCATCATTTGAAATAATTTCCAATTCTTCAGGATTCATAGAAAATAATTTACAACTATGATCTGATCTTACTGCCATTGCAATTGCGGCAAAAGACCAAGTAATTTCCCTCACTGGAAGACTGGAGCTATAAATCCTCTTTGCTCTCAGTTCTTAGATATTCCTCTTGTCCAGATGCTATTCAAACAGTTTCTTATAGGATTAGGAATGAGAAATTGCAGATGGAGTAGTGCAAAATATTCTGATATGAATAACTTTGGCATGGGTAGCAAGGCTGGTCCTACAAAATGGAAAATAATGTCAGTATTTTGCATCAACTAGGCAGAGCTAGACTTTATTTGTATCGATGTTATTCACAGTCTCACATTATATCCCACATTTCATTACAATTACACATTATTTTATAACTGTCAGAGAAGACTTATCCTTGCCATTGTTTTGAAAGGAAGTGTGGCCTGCCAGGGAAAGTTGACATACCTAGATACCAGAAAGAGAAGCTACAAAGTGTTTCATTCTACAAAAGTATCTCCAGAAGCTACTGGAACACACATCTTTGATACTGCCCTATCTATTTGCTCTGTGCAGTGCATGGAAAACTCTCTGTGGTCTTTGTCTGTGAAACGTGTCACGCAGCTGAGAGATCTGCTCCTTACAGAACTGCGCTGTGTTTGTCTCCAGAGATTTGAATGCTGATGAACAAGCTCCTCTAGGCAGTCTGAAAAGTCTATGAACAGACCTCTCTAAAGCAGCTGTGAGAATAGACTCAAAGAGGAAAAAATGCTTTCCAAAGGTCATGGCATTATATGGTGAAATCAGTGAGCCAAGAAAACAACTCTTATCCAAGAACAGAGCAAGTAGAACACTTTAAACAACCCAGGAAAGCAGAATTTGGAAGATAATGTATAGGAAAACAAGAAAAAATATAATATTGACTACTAACAGTATTAGACACAGATGATGTGATTAAAGTGAAAATAAAAGAACTCCCTCATCAATCTTACTTGAATTTATATCATTCCTTCATTCCCTTTGCTTCTTAGGTGAAGTGGGAGAAAATAATAATTCATAGGAATTCCAGATTTTTTTTGTCTTTTTGCTTGCTGGGAGGTGACAAGAATTAAAAAAGCTTTCTTTTTGTTCATATGATGTCATAGAAAATATTTTATTAAGTGTTTCAGCAAAAATAAATTTATTACTTCTAGTATCATGCAGATATTTTTTTTCCTATAATTCTTAACTGACAAATTCACATCCTGGATTTAAACACTATGTAAAGAAGTAGGATTCCATCCCCTATTTCAATGCAATACACAGTTCCTTTCAGTAGTTATTTAAATTAAAAATATACAAGACAGATAAAGCATCTGAACAATCGATTTACCTAAAATTTAATTTTGTGACTCACTGATAATCTGCAATATATTGATAGGATTTAGTAAGAAAAGATTAGGGTTCTTACTTGTACTTGGTCTCAGAAACACAGTTTTTAATGCAGAAAACGTAGTATTCCTTAGGTAATGCTGTTTGACCAAAAAAAATCCCCTGGGTGGTCTAAATGCCATTGCTATCTTCCCTGTAGTAAGCCAATTTGCATCAAATGAAAATATTTGCTTTTTTAGATGCCTCTCACAGGAGCAACTATCAATCTTGCAATTGATGTGATTATGCATAATTCTGAATGTAGTCTATCAGCCCTCAAGAAACTTGCATTCTTTGATAAGTACTGGGAGAACAAAGTATCCTGACATTTATTTAGAGAGTGCAGATGGGGATTGGGGTGATGTTTTGTTCATGATTACCCTTGTTTCATCAGGGTAGATTGAAGTGGATGTAATTGAAATGATATGGCGTCTTAATTTTTTCTCTCAGTCGCTACAGAATATTGCAAACTATTTTGCTTGTTTCAGAAATGCAGAATTAGTAGAAGATTAATCATTTTGGCCATTCATTCACCTATTTAAAGTTGTAGTGCTGAAAAAATCTGGATGAATGACAAAAAACTGCCATAATCTGTCTGAGGAAAGGACATATGTGTTTAAGCATGGAACTACAACATAAATTTTCCCATTCTGAAAGTAGTTAGAGCAATTTGGAAGCTGCGTAAAGTAAAGGCAATTTGTTAAAGACAATGGAAACAACACAGATGATGGCCACATATTATAAATACATAAAAAAGAAGAAAGGCATTTTTACTGTGACCTCTTCTTTGGCCTCATCTGCTAACACTATTGGTGTTATTAGTTGTATTAATTGTCTAATATTAATTGTAAAAGACTTTGTAATGAATTTTTTTATGTTTATAAACATAAAAATCTGTGCTGACTTGTGGGTGATACTTGTTCCAAACAAAGGTGCAAATTAGTCAGTTGTGTTCAAAAATTTAATTTCCCCTTAAACTTTTTTAAGTTTTATTTTTCACTGTTAATTATTTTCAAGGTTAATGAACAGGAAATTAATTTGCCTATGCAATTTGCAGAATCCCACGTTGGTGGAATGTCCTGCCATATGAAATATTGTGGCAAAGTGTAGATAAAATAATGTCAAGGAATGAAAAACAGAGCATTTCTGCATGTGTATGCTTCTAATATTTTACGTAAATTAAAGGCATTGATTAATACATTTGAAGTTGATTCCATTTGTAATTGCTTTCTTTCTTCAGTAAGACTAAGTTTTAAGTGCAATAATAACACAGAATCAGAATGCTGTGGTTAATTGTGTGTTATGGCTTCTAAAATTGTGTACATGATTCATTTGGAGATCTTACAATGTTCTTGCACAAGCCAAATAAATAAAAATAAAGGCCTCCTATTAATAATGATTTTTTGACACTTGGCATAGTCTTTTGTGTTGCCTGAAAAAATAGACACACAGCTGTTAATTGACAAGAAAAGTAATAATCCTTTGATTACAGTAGCTAAAGGCTGTCCTTTAATGGATTTTGCTTGTCACTTTTAATTCTTTTTAATCTTAGTCTGCATTTCATTAGAATGGCTTTATCATTCTGATGGCCCTCCTGTCGTTATTCTGATTGAATTAATGGGTTGTCGTCATAGCACAGAGCTCCAGTGTAAAATATAATAGTGTTTTATTTATAGTCTTCAGGGACATTTTAAACATGATTGCTTTGCCAATCAGCTTTTCTGGTTTTACATAGTACATTATTGTAAATGGAGTGCTGTATTTTGCTTTCTCTTGCCTGGTAGGTACTCTGAGCAAAGCTTCTGTCTTAATCTTCCGTGACTTAATCTACCTATAAAATTCAACAGCCAGTTGGTGAGGGAGCTAGAAAAGGACTGTTATCATTTTCTGTCCTGCTCTTCTGCTGCGATTTTGGCTTTCTGTTTAAAAGCTACATGCCTGCACTGCAGTTTTCCTAGCAGATGATACAGGTACTCAAATATTATTCAAAAATTACCTCTGGTCTCATAATACATCTATTAAAGTAGATTTATTACTGTCTTGTGTTCTCAACTACAACTGTACAGCTGTAGAATGTGTGATATTTAGGCCTTTATGCTTCATTTACTTCTCTTAGAAAAAAGTAGTGTTCAAGGTGCTGTATTTTTTGTATGATATTGAGGAGTCTGATAATCTGCTAATAATTTTAAAGATAATACCATTTAATAATTGTGGGACGTGGATTGGGGAGCTCATGATTACTTTTTTAAATTAAAAACGATAAAAATATGCTGGTTGCATATAGAATAACATTTGGATGGACAAGAGTATTTTTCTTGGTTTTACGTTGAGAGATGCATCATCAGCAAATTATTGTAGAGAATCCATTAGTAAATTACTGACGATTATATTTGTGATGCAAATCCAGCTGTGACACCAAGCCATCCTGTTGTTATTGGCCTATATAATACTGTGCTGCAGAACAGATGTCATGATTAAAATAGGCAACATTTTATGATTTATTTTTGTAAAGTTACTAGAGCATAGCTTATATGATAACCTTGCCAACAAGTTAGGTAATAAGGAAGATATGTGGAAAACAGTTACCTAAACTCATATATTTTTATTTCAGCTTCTGTGTAACCATCTCAATTTTCCCATCTTTGTAGAGACTTTCTAAAATGGGGTGAGGTTTTCCAAGAACATTAGTACTTATATTTATTGTCCAAAAAATGTTGATGAAGAACCATATGCTAGCAATATGCTGTATCGGTAGGTCAGGTTTTCAAGACAAGAAGTAGAAATGCAGAGGATTTTTTAAAAATTGAACTGAATTTTCTCAAGAAAGAAAAAATGTATATCATATTTAAGGTAGTCAGTGTTTGTAGTGTTAAACAGCATTTTCTTGGAGAGGGCTTCTTATATATTTTGAGTTTCTCAAATCTATTTCTAAGTGTTGTATAAGAAATCGCTGTGTCTCAATATGTATATATTCATATCTACATATTGATATATGGTTTTTTAAGCTCACTGCTCTTGCAATTAACTGTTTAATCAGAGAGGGAGAATGAAACATTTATTTTATTTTAATCAATTAAATTTTTCTTTAAGGCTCACTTTCACATGCTGCATTATTTGCAGACTTTAAACATATAACAGATATGGGACTGTGACCTTTGTTCTTTTGCTTTCCAATGCATTAAGTCGCAGATGTTAAGAGCTTGGCAAATCATGTGCTGCTGCTGGTACTTTGCAAGTTTCAGATGCAGCTACATTTAACTGTTCTAACCAGTGACAGAGTCTCCAGAACAATCACCTCTATGTTTTTCTCTTGGAACCACCAGAGAACACCCTTTGTGGCTGTCTAGTTTTTTATCTGATTTCTATTATTATTATTTGAATTCTTAGAGTGCTCAGAAACCTGAGTTAGGTTGGCATTGCATTTGAGATCTCCTATATAATTCCTGCATAATAACACTCCAGTGTGAAATGTTTCCAGAACAGAGAAAGGTCACTTTACAAATTGTGTTCCATTGAGTGGAAGAGCAAGATATGTGGAGGTTTTTTATAGTAGCCAGCTGTCCACATTTGAAAACTGTTCAGATAGGAATATTTTAAAAACACTATGCTTGGCACCCTGGGTCTTTTCTTTGGTTTTTCCTTATTGGGTAACTGCAGCAGAGTGGCTCACATCAGCACTAGGATATTGCACAGAAGTTCATTTAAGAGCACTCTGATGAATCAAGACATTCTTGTGGTTCACGGGCATTCCTATTCTCTTGTAATTTTTAATGATTTCTAATATTGCACCAACTACCTAAGCTGTTTTCCAATGCCAATATGTAATCAGTTATACAGATTACTCTTTGACTTGGATTGAATCAGCCTGTCCTATTTTCTATACCTATTTCCTTCAGAATAGTTGTCTTTATAGCTTGCCTAAAGATTGGCACATAGATCTGTATGTATTTGCATTTCTTTCTCTCCTCTATGAATTTGCATTCATGGATGTTGCCAGACTAACTCAGTAAATTTACTATTTCTCTAGTCTGAGTTAAATGATGGACAAGAGCAGATGATGGTTTCATATGGGAACTATTAAAAGACAGTGGTCATAGAACCGTTTTCATTTACCAGAAGCGTACAAGGAAATAAAATATCTCCCAGAAATCTTTTCCTGTAGATTTGCTCCACTGAGATGAATCAGCAAAGAAAAATTAAAAAATTTAGAAGTGCTTTTTGAAGGATCACTTACTCTCAAGAGGTCTGCTGGACTACCCTTAATCTATAGCTAAAATGAGGGCTTGTTGACAGGGGTAGGTGAGTGCTGAAATACAAAAGAGACAGAAAAGACAGAATAGACATTTAGGGAAAATTGGAGGCAAAAATTGACAGAAAGCAGGGAGGAAGGGGGAAAAAAGGAGAAAGAGACTAAATCAAAAATACTTAAAAATGACAATTGAGATATATGCAAGTTGAAAATATCAGGATTTTGATTTCAGCTTAGATGGATGATATTTAATGCCCTAAGTCTCTAGACAGCCTATCAATAGATGGGCTTATCTTTCTTCATCTCTTTGCTTCAGCACTGCTCTATGGGTTATAATTAAAGCTGGCCTAAGATAGCAACAAAACTGAATAAATTATTCATTGAAAACCAGCAACATTTTCTAAATAATGTATTCAATGAAAAATATTCAACTAAAAATAGGTACAATATACACAGTATTCTGTGAAGACTCAGAGCTGGCCCTTGGGCCCGTATTTTATCATAAGGAGTATGATGAAATTGATTTGTTTCTTTTTTAGAGGAGACAAGCAAGAAAATATTTCTTTTTCTAGCCTCACAAGATATGCTATATTAATGCACTTTGCTGCTAAAACTTTAAAGTTCATTTCAGTATTCTAATGGGCAAATGTTAACTAATCCCTGCATGGAACTTAGCGGCAGCCTAGATATTGATGATAATGGTATGATTATGGTAAGAAGAGGAAAATAAAAATCATTCCAACCAGGTGAAGGCATATTTGGTGCTTCAGAAAAGCTTCCAACACCCAAAGAAAATTAAGAAAAAAATTGTCAATACCAAAAAAATGGTATGTGGAAAATTTTGAGTGCAAGTGATATGAAAAAGGATTTGTCTTATAGATAGAAAACTGCATTTCCTTACTGAGCTATCTTCTTCTAAAAGTCCTTTGCAGTCCAGTGGCAATAGAAAGGACAGCAATTGTCAATGAAAAGCAATAGGGAGAAAATGGGAAACAGAGGATACAAAAAATTAACAAATAAGTATGGGAGTATAAATTGCAGAGTATTTAAAGGAAGATCAAAGAAGCAGAATAAAAGGCAGTCTGTTGATCTAAGGCCTATGAGCTTCAAAAAATACATTATAAGTAAATACATTTTGTCAATGTTGTATACCACATAGGTATACAAAAATCACGTTTTGAATATATTTTAAATTTATATATTAAAAAAATGATTCAAAGAAGCCAAATATAATCAACATGTATTTGAGTAAAACTAATAAGTTCAGTATGAAGCTAGTGAAAGTGAGATAAGAAACTCTATCTGTTCTTTTACCAATCATTAATATAAACACGAAGATGTAATCTACAAAAAAAAAAAAAGGGGTTTTTTTTAAACCACCAGACCTAGCCCATTCATTGCTAAAAGTTTTCAGTCTTGCTGAACCTGTGAAATATTTAAGTAAACATTGGGTGATGAAGGATATTCCAGAAAGCTGAAGGAGTACTGATGCTGTGTCAGAATTCAACAAGGCTGATATGTTGTGCCAAAAAATCCATGAGCCAACTTCATTTCTTAGCAAATTAATGTAAAAGCCAGTGTGCAAAGATGTTAATCTCCTCAGCTTTTCTTCTATTTTTCTTTGGTTTCTTTCCAAGAGCAAACATCACTTTGTCCAGCTTATGCTATCACTACAGATTAGCATTCCTTCTTTGTGGTTGCCAGTGCAAAGGAAGAAGGAGTGGTGGAACATATTTTTTTCTTGGTTCTCCTATCCATAGGATATTTCTGCTGGGACCCCATCTTGCTTCCTTTGCTACAGCTCTGGTTAGAGAAGACAATGAATTTAACATAGTAGCTTGGTTATTATTTTTTTGATCAAGATTTTTAGGAAAGCACATCAAGCCAACTAAACACTTATTAGCTAAAGGCAGATTTTTGCATGTGTGGACATGGAAAACATACAAAGGAAAAATATTTTTTTTCTTGGTAGTTTCCTCATTTTAATTCTAAAAAAATGCCTTATTTTTTTTACTACACAGGCATGGAAATTCATGTGGAGCTAGTTGTCAGTTCTGAATCCCCAGAGTAATGAGGCTGAGATACATGAACTCATGTTTCATATTATATTCTGATAAATTAGGAGTGTTCAAAATACAAACCGAAATGTCAAATATATTTAGAACTGCCCCTTTCCCACTGCTTGATAAAAAGGTGGGCATGTTGTAATTAGCTTTACATTAAGATTTACAGTTTAATTACATTACAGAAATATGTGGTTTAGTGTTACCTTAAATAAATTCATATTTTTAAAGATGCTATCAAAATAATCTTGTTGAAACATGGAATGGTGAAGGAGTTATTGAAAGAATACTGAATTTTATTGTCAATTAAGTTGAATGCATTGTTTGTGGCTTTATCACACAAAACCATAGTTGCCTTTTTGTACCTAAGTCATCACCACCCTGCTTGTCAGAACTTTCTGAAATAAAATCTGTTGAAAACAGGAACACTGAAAGTAATTTAGGGAAAATACCTGTGTTTTGGCTCTTTCAAATTGCTTTTGTTAAAGCATTTGAAATAAATAGAACCTCTCAAAGGTTTCTTGTTCAACAACAATCACTGTAATCTGCATCTATTATAATACTGTGTGTTGTACTCCTTTGACAGCAGAGCTAAGCAATCAATATGCTCCTTTTCAGCAATCTCTGCTGAACCAATCTCATATGGTTAATAGCTGAGACAGATGCATTCTATAAGAATTTCACAATTGTACCAAATGCATGTTGGCCTCTTACAGCCTTCTGTTAGCAAGCAAATGCTTAAAGCAATGCTGCAATAATGTCTTCCTTAGCTCTTAGAATAATTTAAATGGAAGAGCTAAAATCCATATTTTAAATCTAAAAGAAACATTGGTATAGAGACGTAGTTTAAAATACATAAAAAGAAATTATTATATAAAACCAGCACTCTCAAAAATCTAAAATGTCAGTATATGCAAATATTTAGCTAAGATACCCAAACAGACTAAACTTTATGTAGGCCATAAAGAACACAAACATCCCTATTATACACAGCCCATGCTTCTAAGTGATATAGACTTTCTTTTATTAATCCATATATCTAGCTAACTGTATTTGTTCCCCTTTTGTAAATAATTTTTTGAAGTTTAATTGCTTTCTGTATTTATAATTATGTCTCATTGAATGTATAAAAATGTCAGCTAATAGTTAAGTCTGCTTAATAGATCTGCTTAGTGCCACAGCCATGTGAGGCAGGGAAACTAACCCAAGATGACCTGAAGTGGCTGTTAAACAAGTCTGGACATGATACGTAGGAATTAAGTATTTATCTCAGTTTTAAGGTGTTTGATAAATTTCATATTGTTTCTAATATCTGCATGTGAAGGCTGACATCACAGAATCATAGAACCACAAGATAATTCAGTCTGTAAGAGACCTCAGGAGGTCTCTGGTCCAATTTCCAGCTCAAGCAGGGTTAAATATGAGTTCAGACCAGGTTGTTCAGGACTTGTCCATTCTGGTATTGAAAATATCAAAGATACAGAACATTCAACCTCTCTGGGCAGCCTGTGCCACTGTTTTATTCTTTTCATTGGAAAAAAGTTTTTCATTACCTTCAGTTTGGACTTCCCTTCTTCCAGCTTGTGCCCACTGCCGTTCAGCCTCCCACCACACACTGCTGTAAGCAGCCAAATCCATCTCCTTGACAAGCCCTCTGTAAAGTACTGCTGATAGGTACCTCCAGGGTGACTAAGCCAAGGTCCTTTACCTCCCCTTACAGGGAAAGAGGTCCATCCTGACCATCCTGGATGCCCTCACCCAACAAGGAACTGTCTTGTAGTTAGGTAGTGCAAATCTCTGGAATTGCCCCGGTAGTGCAATGTGCCACCTTGCTAAGGTACTTCATTGCAGAAGGACATTTTGAGAACAGGAGCAGTTCTTCCTTTCACTTCTAGTTCCTCTCCACTGGCTGATGGCTCTAATTGTGATCATACTTTTCACTTTAAAAAACCTGAGAAAGAGAAGATTAGAACTGGTTTCAGCAATAACTGGAAAAGAAGAGATTTTTGGTTCATGTTTTGGGCTAAAGAAATCACTAGGGGTGTTATGAATTACGTAGATTTTTAGGACAAGTGCAATGTATAAAAATATAGAGTTGCTTAGTGTATTCTGTCTAGTAATCCATTTTCATAGCTGAAGGCCTTATTTAACTAGTTATAAACTTAGTATTGGATACACTCAAAAAGTTTCTTTTTAATAAAAAATAAAACTTTACTAAGTATTTTAAGACTGAGCTGTACCTTATACTAAAATGATAATCAATCAAGATCATAGCTTTTAGTCTAAGAGTAAAATCAATTTCTTAGTTTGATGCTCAATGTCTTCTAGAATTATTCAGTAAAAATAGTAATAATTATAATATTTCTGTTATGTAGAATTTCACTGAAATTTACTCTTTGCATAGACTAAATTTATCTTCCTTTAGTTATCCTGGAAAATATTATTTGCCTGAATGAACAGAAGACAGAACTTTTTCATCTGCCACAGGATTCAAATTTTTAAAGATCTTTCAGTATAACTTTGAAGTTTGTGTTATCATTTTAATCCTAGACATGCCAAAGGCAGTCTTTGCAAGACAAATAAGGAAGAATGATAAGCTGGACTGAACTTTAGCTGACTGCATTTGGATACTAGTCTAGAGAAAAACCCAGAAAATCATTGTGTTTCTCAAATTCGAAGAACAGGTTTCCACAGTCATTATTCTTTCTTCACAAAATTTGCCTAAGCTTTCTTAGGCAAGAACACTCTGCTCATCTGTGTTTATGCCAGATTTTGATCAAGTCTCTTGAGTACTACTGCATTGGAAATAATTAAATTATTAATTATTAATTATTTAATTATTAAATTATTTTAACTATGTTAATAGTAGTGCTTTGAATGAACAGGAAAAAAACACTGATATTCAATTTACTGTCAATCTGATTAGCAAACATGCTTTCTGGAAAAAACTGTAAAACAAAAAGTATAATCAATACCATTCTTTTGGCAAAAGAGTTTGTGATTTTTTTCATAATTTCTTCCCTTTCTTGGGAAAAAAACCTCCCAAAATACTTATTTATTTTAAAGTTGCATTTTATTCTGATATGGCAGCTGCATGCAGGATGAGCAATAGGTTTACGATGTCATTTAAGTCTGGCACCAGAAACTGGCAAAAAATGTCTATTTTTATTTACTATTTGACTTGCACTTCAATGTGTCATATAGTGCTTAGAACCAAAATATTTGCACATCTAATTTGATTTGGCAGTTGCAGACAGTACGGATTATGTAAGGAAATAGAAAGTTATAGTATTGCCAGTTTGGTAAACACTTTTCATGAGATGTTTCAAAACCTTAATAAATTAATAATGCCAGAAACACAAAAGACTTCTAAATCCGAAAACACGAAATTGAAACTTTAGGCTATGGCAATTGACAAACTACACTTCGTAATAAATAAGAGAATCAATGCAGCATTTTTCTCCTTTGAGAATTTCTACAGAGAAAAAATATCTGCAGTTATTGTCACGGATTAAATATTTATTTAAAACAGTGTACTGGAATTAGTCTCTTTTCAAATTTTCCTAAAACCACTGGGTATACTGAGCTACTAAAAATTGTCAGAGTGGATTTTAGTTGATTTCAGAGAAGGTATTCATCCTGCTAGAGAACTTACTGCTTTGCTGACATATTGGAGTTATGGTTTTGGCCAACTTGCTCATTAACTTCTAAGCTTTCATGCACCTTTTTCTTAAATATGCAAACATTGATTAGAATTTTCAGTAGATAAAGGGCATTTACATGTAATTGCTGCAGATTACCCAGATGACAAGCTCATTATTGGTGGAAATAAATATTCCTGGAATTTTAGAGGTTATTTATAAGTTTGTCATTGCAATCATCTTCTCTTTGTTCTAAAATGGTAAGGGATGATCAAACAGCCTATTTTGAACAACTTCAACAACAACAACAAAAAGCTATATTTCTCTCATTATTACTAATCTTCTTCATATTTCTCTCATTATTAATAAACTTCTTCATATCATACAGGCCATTTAAAGGAATATATTTACTATACAACCACTGTTTAATAGAATCTATCAATGTTTTTTTTACCATTTAATCAAAGAACTAGAACTCATATACCTATCTTCCAAAAAATTTCTCCTTCTTTTTGATTAATTTTAAAATAAGTTAATTCACAGAAAGTTGAATTCTCTAATTCAGGATGGTGCTAATGCACCCTGCTTGATATCCAGTCCAAAGCCATATTGTCCTGCATTATTTGGTCCTCCTTCCTTACCACTGAAACCTGTGGACACATCTGTGAAGGTGCTGGCAATGCACCAGAATAAATGGGGATGTTCAGTGTGCTTTGTCTCAGTCTCGACCTACAAAGGCCATTAAGTTCCCAAATTATGTGTTTCAACCTGTTATCCATGAAGTATTAAATTATTATCCATTATTAAAGTTTTTCCAGCCCTGATATTCAACATTTATGGACCTCAAGGTGTGGACAGAAATCTTGAGATGACCTATGTTTTATGGTTTCAACATAACCATCCAAAAAGAGAGGTAGAAAATTTGGGGGTAAAAATTAAATTTGTTATCACATAGGAAGAAGGAGATATAATTCCTTACAGAGGATCAAAATTAAATATTTGTTAGCTTGCAAAACTGGTTGTAAGAATATTAAGAATTTGAAGGTTTACTGAGCTCTAGGGATAAGATATAATAAAAAAACTCTGGCAGGATAAAAAAAATAAAATAAACTGACTGAGAAGGCAGGTTTGATAACCATCTATAAAACCTAGCCATGCAGTGGAAAACAAAAAGTCGCAATTTCCCTATAGAGCATGGTAAACAAAAAGTCATAATCTCCCCACAGGCCACCCTCACAAGTTGACATTCAGGAACAGTACTGAAATAGTGGCACAAAGTCTTACACTTCTTCAGGGGAGAGACCAATCCAGACAAACAACAATCCCAGAAATGGTCCATCTCGTTTAACTTTAGTTATCTAAAATCAGGTGTCTATTTTTTCATCTCAGGCCCCAAGCCTTAAGAACAGTTTATCTCATCTATTTTAGGACCCTTATTTCACAAGGACCCTTGTTTAGGGCTGTCAATTGCTCCATTGACTGTAAAGTCAGTCTAAAGTGAGCAGTCCAGTCTATGGCCAAATGTATTTTTGCGTGGTTGAATCAGGGCAAGTAAATCTATCCATTAATTACAATGCACTTATAGTAGAGCTATATGTTGAATTAATTTTTGCTGTGGATCTGTAGGTGTACCATTGAGGGGTAGTTTCAGGACTCAGCAGTTCCCTATTAGATATGCAAGTAGTAGGTAGGCATATGTAGGGGTTCGTATAGGGGAATGTCTGAAGTGGTGCAGAAGCTGAACACTTTGTCTGGAGCAGTAAATTCTCATAACACACAAGGATCAGAAAATGTGTGTATGTGTATCTCTGTGTGTGTCTGGATATGTAAATTTGTGGATAGCCACCTTTGTCTGCCACATGTCATGCGCAGTTGTAGATTCAGGAAAAGGCATAAAAATGATGACAATTCCTGGTCTCCTCAGAGCATTTGTCTTGACAGAAAAGTCTGATCGATGCTGAGGAAGAGAGTGCCTCCTGCATGTGGAATTTGTGGCTGATGCCCTGGGGAATTATGAGATTATCTTTATTGTTTTTATTACAGTACCATCTGGGACTACTAGGCTTGGAGCTGGAGCCTTCTGTGGCATGTAACATGCAAACAGCCAGAAGGTGTCTGCCCTGCATTTGTAATAATTTAAATTAAAATAAAAAGGACGGCATATATACAAGTAGAGAGAGAGAGACAGACAGAAAAAGGAAAACAATTTTGAAAAAAGGGGGCAGGGAGAGGACAGTAAGGTAATACCACATCAGTAGCCACAACATCTATTTTTGCATTACAGCAAAGGAGAGGCTTCCCGAGGCAAGGATTCTAGATGCTAATAGGTAACAATCTCCCAACATATGGAAGATCCTGAAAATAAGGGTGAAGGTATTTTGAAATCCAAGTAACTAAGAGATACACATTGATGAGGTCAGAATGTGGCTTAAAGCAAGGAAGAATGAGATCTCCTAAGAGGTAATATCTAACATGAGCATAAGCTGTGCTGAGCTTTGACAGTAACAACAGGTATTTCATGAGGTTCATTCAACTGGACAGATACTATGTTCAAAGACATTCAAACAAATGTGTTTATTGCCACATAATTATAATTATTTCTTATAGATAGTTTACAAAACTAATCTTGAAATCTACAAAACCAATACCTTGAAAGCATTTCAGCTTCTTTGTGACTTGTATAATCACTAGTTAATTATCATGCTCTGAAATTTGTTTTGGGGAAAAAAAGAAATAGTTACATAATTGAAGGATGATTAACTGGGCCAACACCAATAGCTTCATTATAAACCAAGAGTGAAAACATTGAAGTTTTTTTTAAAACTCACTGAATATGTGTTCTGGTCTTCAGAGTTTCTTTATAGAAAGCCTGACAGCATGAGAATCCTTTTAATGGCCTTCAATTGGAAGCTGCTCCATCACTGCTAGATTTTGTGCCATTTAATCAGTTATACCCTCAAGAACATCCTGCAACACAAATGACACAAGGTAATTCAGAGCTGTTAGATAAGGGGATCTGAGGCAGTAAAAGCTTGGGGCTGAATTTTTAAAACACACTTCTCCTATGTGTTGGACAATTTTGACACACAAAGGCATGCACATCTGAAAAAAGGGAATACAATAGAAGCCCTTCAGAAAATTATAAGCATTGCTCCTGCAGGGTGAGTTTCTGATTTTGTCTCTGTAAGTAAAGCAGTTGATTAGCATGGAATGTCTAATGTCAAATAAAATATAAGGAATTACCTGCTTTACTACCAATGGCTTTAGTATAAAAGAGACAGACCATTGCACTCTAATAAAATCATAAACAGAAGGCAATCTGTTGCCTTTCTTCCTTTTAATTTTCCCTGAATTCTTTAGCCTTTATTAATGACAGAGGGAAAATAGTCAGAGGAATAAGATTAGATGCCTGTAAAATGTTAAAACATAGTAAATTTTTTTAAATTTCTTTGTTGAAATTCATCTCTGATGGTTAAAATTGCACAAACAATGTACAATTGAACTAATGTAAATTAAGCAGCAGTGGCTGAAATAGCACTGTCCATTTTGCAGATTGCCATTCTCTCAGTCTGGACTTCCATGGGCCTTTTAAGAGTACTGTGTGCTGCTGAAATACGTGAAGTATGATGAAATATGATTTAATCAACAAGACTTTGATTAATAAGACTGAAATGTCAAGTTATTTAAGATTAATAAGTGACTTACCTTTCACTGGCATTACCAACAGTAGTTCAAACAGTGAAAGCAGTGGAATTTGTTTTAGGCAGTATTTATCCTCACTTTAAAATGAAAAGCAAATTAAATTAATATTATCTTGTGCAGTGTAGTTATTTTTCACATCTGAGTGAGGAAGGAAGGTGAAATAAGGAATTCAGCAAAGGTGATGAAGACATGCTTGGCTCTGGCATGAACAGAATATGTAACTTTACCTTAGTTTGCTGTATCTGAGGTTCTAGGAAAAAGCAGGCGAAGTCTGTGGACTTGCTGTTCATCATAAAGCAGAATAAAATGTACCTTTTGAAGACCTGGTGTAGTTCACTGTTTGTTCACAACAGCAAGCAGTTGTGTTAGCCAAGTGAAGGAGCTTCTGCCTGCCAACACAGATGCAGCACCGGACACGCTCCAGCCCCTCCAAAGGGAGTCACTGTGGTTTGCATCTCCTAGAAGAGCCAAAATTATTGACTGGCAGGAGGGAATTCCTGCACACTAAAGTCACATCCGGGACTGGATGTATTTCGAGAAGAGGACAGCACACGTAGTAGCATGATCAGATTCTCCCTGCTTAGCTCTTTGTAGAGATCTGGAGTCCAGAAGAGCTGCACAGGGAGCCCTCCGTGGTGCCCTGCCATCGTCTGGCTGTCGTGGTGCTGTGGGGCTTGGATGAACACTGTGAAGTGACAATGGCTGTGGTATTGAGGAGACAAGAAGGGGGCATGAAGAGTGGCATGGAAAATCAACTACTATTTAAAATTTACTTGTTCTTTTACCTTGTATTTATAGGTTTGATGTTAAATCTCCAGAAGTTAAAGGAAGTCATGAAACATAAGCCAAATAACAGACGACTATACTAGACTAAAATCTCATATTTTACTTGGTTAAAAATATTGAATTACACAAACAACAAATGCTGGCATAATCAATTTGATTATATAGTCATATAGATCAATGTTTTACTTGCCATTTAGTATCACTTATGGATTTGACATCATTGTCTTCATGGGCAGTTAACATTCATCTAATTATAAATAAACACACACTGTGGCAAAAGTATACACTTCTGCATATTCTTTGTTATATTAGTAAGGAAAATTGCTGGGTGGTGGATTGCTAAGGCAGCAAAAAAGATGGTTTCTATGGCAGCATTTTTTTGCTGCTGGTAGATATATGAACAAGATTTGGCTCTGAAGTAACAGCAGGTATATGAATTACAAGACCTATATAATTTTCTGTACTGGGTACAGCAGTGACACCTGAGTGGGTAAGTATTGAACTGGTAAAAACAAAAAGGATCAAAGAGCCAACATGGCCATATCATTACTAGGCTTCATCCATTTCTGAACACAGCCTTGTGCCTTATATCTTTTAACTGGCTGGAAAAAAGACTTTGGACTGCTGATGGCTTGATTTTGTACTTACACAGCAGCAGCATCACACAGCACTGTCCAATGTTTTCATATGTAGGAACTTCCACTGTGCCATTTTGATTGTATTGATGTGTTTGATGTGCACCTAGAGCAGACTAGAAGTCCTAATAAAGAAGTGATGTTTATTAATGAGCATTTTCCTAGTATTGACTCATCTGAGGTTCCTTAAATCTCCAAAAGTTTCTGACAAAATATAATTGCATTGCTTATGTGCGTATTAGCAGTGGAGCATTATGGTGGGCTTGATATTCTTCTGATGCTAAATAAAAAATGCTAAAATAGGGCTCACTTTTTGCAGCCCAAAACATGTAGGGGATACAAAGCATGATAGGATCACTCTGAATGGGTGTGTGCACCCACTCTTTGCTCTTCTCCAGGAGTATTAAGAGCTGGTTCCTCTGGCACAGTGGCAACTGCTGCATGGAGCACTGTCGTAGGTCACATTTTGGCTTTGGAAGTTATTTTATTCTTAGAGCTCTCATGATTGATCATTCATCAAAGTTCAGACATGTGCCTTGTAAGTTTGGTGAGCACTGTGGAACAGACAGGAATAAATGTTTGGGAATTTATTTTGGGAATGTATTTTTTGAAGGCAAAAATTGCTGCATAGAAAAAACGAAGGTGGAGTTATGAAATGCTGTGAACTTTTGTAAAAAGTAAACTTTATCACCTCAAACACTGTCTAATCTGCATGAGGAGAGAAGTACTTCCGTGTCTCTGTATGGGCTAACTCAAGCACTTTCAGTATTTTCTAAGGTACTAGAGAAAGAAATAATAGCAATCGCTGCATGTTATCATGTATTTCATACTAAACCATCAGAAATCAGCTGGTGTGTAGAATGGGCAGTCTTATTTTGAAAAATACAGCAACGTGGAAGCATTCAGTTTATTGATCCTGTCTCTCCATTACCCTTTCCCATCGGTCGTTCTTTCTCCGCACCATAAGCAGTGAAGCAGATAAAGACAGTGTCAGAAACACTCATAGTAACTCTCAGACCAAATCCCAAGCAACAGAAGAGATATTGCCAGTGGGTGTTTTTTTTTTTTTTTTAAGTTGGAGCTTCTTTGTGTTCTTAAATGCAGATTTTTTATTGCAATCTTTATATTAAAATGATCTTCATTTTAGCACGTACATTCTACAATTAAAAGAGTCTTTTACCAGCAAGACCAGTGAGTTTTTCTCTCCCTCTAACTCCCACCAGTGCAATGTTCAATCCAGTGATGTAAGGGAGATAGGGAAATAGGATAGACACTGTGAGTAGTCTAGATAAATTCTCCGCACTTGTTTTTACAATTAAGTCTACTTTGCTGTATTTATGAACCAGAAAGCAGAATGGGTTCTTTAAAGGGCTCTCCCTAGCTGCATGCCAGTTTTGCAGTCTGCTGTTGGAAATAAACTTATACTTACACCAAGTTGTTTGCCCAGTTACACTAAAGAGAGCTGAGCAAGTATAAAAATTGGAATCTGAAGGTAAGGAAATGCTCAAAAGAAGCATCTGAAGAAGATTGTCTAAGTTGTGATGTAGAGGCAGAATATTCCTCTCTTGGAAACATCTGGAAGGAACAATAAAACCTCATGGGAAAGGTAGAAGAAAGGCTTTAAAGTTCCATGATCACAAAGTATTAAATTATAAAGCATGACAATATTCAGAAGTTTAATAAAATATCTGAGTCAGTAACAGCCCATTTCTTTGGTCCTTTCAGTACATTTCAGTCACTCTTCTTTTAAAATTAGATTATTTGTATTCTCTCCAGATTTAACAAATCTCTAGCTATTTTATTATTGAATTACCCTGTTTGGTAACTGTTGTTTTTTTTCCCAGGATGTGTCATTTACCCTTTTTTTTTGCTCCCAATAGAACTTTTTACATTGGAATTTTGTTTCTGCCTCTTGGTATTAATTTGTGGTGTTTTATATGATCTTTCTAATGTTCTACAATTGTGTATATGTAGTATTTCTGAAGATACAAGAAATGAGTAGGACACAGCAAATTAACAGCACTAATGAATTATTGTAAAAATTAGGTAGAATTCTATTTGCTGTAGACAACCAAAAGGCTCAGACAAAAGATCTGTCAGTGTTTAAAGCCTTTTGGAGAACCAATTTTTGAAAGGCTGAAGCCAGTGTTACTTTACATCTTGGAAGCCTGAATTCTGAATATATGCTGTCATTGAAACACGGGATGAAGAAATCTTCAGCTTCTCAGACTGTTTTCAACTCCATGTAACAGAATATTTGGTTTTGGGCAGAGGTTCTAGGAAGGAGAGGTTAGTTTTTATTCAGAACACAGTTACATAAAGAACACTAGAGATAGCATGTTGAGTATTAATCTCTGCAGTATTAAATCTATCTATCTATCTATCTATCTATCTATCTATCTATCTATCTATCTATCTATCTATTTTCTTAACATTTTCAAAAGTAGACTAGTCTTTTTGTGTTATATGTTAGTCTTTATGAAAAAAGAGTAACCTTTATGGAATGTATTTGAACAAAATATTAGAGACTAAGCAAGAACAGAATTTTAAAAAATCAAACTGTCCCGCTTCTTTCTTGTTATTATAAAAGGAAATTTGACAATGTCATTTTAGCAGTCAAGGTGGCTAAGACTTTAGCAGTCCATGTAGACTTCTTATGGAGTAATGCATGTGAAATTGATTTTATCTAGACTATTGCACATAGTAACTCAAAATTACCTGCCCAAAGCGTAATCACTCTCTTCATTTCTGCACTGCTTGCAAGTATTCATAGAGAAAAATTGCAGGTATGCTGTGTGATTATATAGCACACACTGAACTCTGGCATCACTCAAACAGTCCAACAGACCTTCATGAAATATCAGCAAAACCTGTAATTTGTTAAAAGTCCATTATCTTCTTTTAACCAAAAGATCCTGTGGCTAGAATATAGTCACACAAACAAATTTATCCTTACAGACAAAAAATTCTGAAGAGTCCCTTTTTATTATCATTTACTTTACTGTAATATTGATAGCACATTACAAGCACCTATTCCCCCTGTATAAACAGGAGAAGTTCTGGACTTTCTGGTGAAAAATAACTTTCAGAACCAGGTTTCCATATTATTTGAACACTGATGGGGCCACACTGGTCACTCTCTTTTTAATTTAATATAAAAGAGAATTACATAGGGTGGGCCAGCTGCAGAATAAGTGTCATCCCTCACCCATTGTTTGGCAGTTCCATTGTCCCTAGGGAAAAGGGCTGTCAAGGGACATCACATCTGGGAAGAGATCTTTGGTCTCTACTGATGTTAGAAAATTCAAAGTAATAAATGACCTAAAAATTAGGTTTTAAAAAAAAATAAAGAAATGGTTTTATTTTGTTTTGTTTTTCTCTATTCACTGGATAGTCAGACAAGTTAAAAGAAAAGTGCAAGAACAAGTTTTTTACTAGCATGCTTTACTAGGAATACAGGCACCTGCAACCTAACACAGAAGAGCGTTTGAAGTTTGTGAAGTTTGTAAAGTTTGGGAGTCAAAAAATGAAGAGGTCTCCAAATTCATGCCCTAATCTTATGGGGTTGACCTCTTTCCCTTGTCAGCTACAAGTGCCAACTGAAAAGATTTGGAAAGGTTTCAGTTTTCACCTTTGCTGTAAGCACTGGATTCACTTTCCCAAATTATATTCATCTCCAGACTGAAACATCTAGAAATATCTGTTCCCTAGAAATGGGACAGGATTCAGTTGCCTGACCTTCCTCATCTGGTAACATTTTCCAGTGCCCAAGGATATTCCATCTGCTTCCCAGGTAGCTCTTCCAGAAACGTGTGAGTCTTGAGTGGAGTCCAGTGCATCAAACAACCCTGTATGGATGCACTGATACCACAGGAATCTCAAAAGGAGCTCAAAATCTCACTCTCATTAAGCCTTTGGCCATGACAGGCCATGTAGTCTAGAGAACAGCTCATGTTGCTCTGAAGTGGATCCTGAGTGCAGGACATCTCACAATCTCTGCTGACAAGATGTTAGATGCACTCACCCTTGAGAGCATCTGAGGTAAAAGCTTCTGCACAGGTGGGAGAGAGACCTAAAGCAGACTGATGCTCTGACAGAGCAGGACTAAGCTCTTATCAGGTAGCAGTGAACGTGTGTGGGCAGCAGAACCAAACCCCAGCACTCGACTCACTGTAATGGGAGAGTGTGGACAGCGCATGTTTAGGTACCTGTCCTTAGGTGTCATAGTCATGTTAATACCTTAATAAAGGTAATACCTTTCTAAAGGCCTGCACTTATGACTACACAGGTTTGTCAGTGGGACTGTTAGCTCAGTAGGACTATCTTGTTAAAGCCATCTTCTGTTACTCAGCTGCAAGTAATGCTTTGGCAGACCATGGGAGCAATCATTCTTACAGCGCTCTCTGCGTCACCGCTCTTAGGAAAACTTTTCTTGGAGCTGTTAATGAGAACACCCTCCAGGATAATGGAAAACTGAGTGTGGAAATGTTCCGTGGGTGCCAGAGGTCAGCATCTGTTTTCTAGCTTTTCTTGCCCTGGTATTGAATCTGTAGTTGGATCTTTTTGCGCCTAAACTGAGCAAGCTAATGGAACCATGCAAGCTCACTGCTGTGCAAATAGCAGACGACTACACACTGATAATGTACTGTAGCACGTTCCTCTGTGGCCTCAGAAAAATCTAAGGATACAATTCAAAGTTGATGATGCATTTTATTGGTAGATTTTTTATAAATAAGTAGGTGTTCTAAACCACCTGTGATGTATCACCTACCCATGGTATGTGTGGTACATCATTATTTATATCAGAATTCACCCAGGGCAAAACTACAGCTAGTGAAAATTCATTCCTTAAACTAGGGTAAAACTAGTGTTATACTACCAATCAAATATCTACTACAGCACTGCTCCAAGCAAGAAAACATTACAGGGATGAATGGGAAACTTAAAAAAATTTTCTCATTGGCTATAGGTTGGTGTTGTATATAGGGTATATGAGAAGGACATGGACTGTTAGAGTGAGTCCAGGGGAGGGACACAGGGATAGTCAGAGCACTGGGTACTTCTGTGAACACAATGAGGACGTTGGGATTGTTCAGCCTGGAGAAAGCTCCAGGGACAGCTTGTAGCACCTTCCAGCTCTTGAAGGCGGCTACAAGAAAGCATGTAATGTCAGAAAAAGGGGCAATGGCTTCAAACGGAGGTAGGATAGGTTTAAATTAGATTTAGATAATAGGGAGAAATTCTTTACAGTGAGGGCGGTGAGACACTGGAACAGGTTGTCTCGGGAAGCTGCGGATGCCTTATCCCTGAAAGTGTCAATGTTGGGTGGGACTTGGAGCAGCCTGGCCTAGTGGAAGTTGTCCCTGCCTGTCGTGGTTTGGTGCTGGCCCAATGCCAGTGCCCCCATGAAAATGTGTTTTCTTTAACTAACTGCTGTGAGATGTGACCAGGAACAGAGCAGAGCAGGCTTAAACTTAGAAAAAAAGAGAAAAATAACAAGCTTTATTAAACTACAAACTAAAATCAGAAACACATAGGAAAACAGAATGAACACCTTTTAAAACATTCCTCCTCCTCCCACCCAAATTCACCAAAGCACAGTGAGACAAAAATCTTGGAGTCCTGATTAAGTTACCAACACTCAAGTAATCAATTCTCAGTCCATCAGGGGAGAGAGGAGTCTCTCTTGTACCACAGTCCTCCCCACGAAACAGGTTGAAACTCCCCATGTTTCTTTGTCACACGTGGCACCGCCCGGAGAAACTCTGCCATGGTGACATGCTCCTTCCATGTACAGTGCTCTCACCACCGTCCATGGAC